>OZ053315.1:110000-125000 GCA_964056655.1 Arabis hirsuta | reverse complement strand
AACTCTAAAAAATTTAATATCAAAAAAGAAAAAATTTAGTTATGACCTATGCTCTTTATCACAAGCATATGTATTTTACAAATTATCACAAATTCAAGTTAGTAACTTTTCTAAATTAAAGGCTGTTCTTGAATATAACATATGCATAACATCCTTTTTTGTTAAAAATCAAATAAAGGATTTTTGTGAAGAACAAGGAATCTTTCATTATGAATTGAAAGATAAAACCTTTTTTAATTCCGAAGTAAATCAATGGAAATACTGGTTACGAAGTCATTCTCAATACAATTTACCTCGGATTGCATGGGCTAGAGTAGTAACCCAAAAATGGAAAAAGAAAATAAACCAGGATTCTCTAATTCTAAATACAAGTTTAATCAAAACGGATTCATATGAAAAAAATCAAATTGATAATTACAAAAAACAACAATTTTTTGAAGCCAACTCATTATTAAATTCAAAACATAATTTAAAAAAAGATTATATATATAATAGTTTTTGCTACAAATCTATTCATTCTAGAGAAAAAAAGTTTGACATGTCTATAGGCATTGCTCCAGATAATTGTTTAGTCTCGTCTTTTCTAGAAAAATATAATATTCAGGTTATAGGAGAAATTGGGCATAGAAAATATTTGGATTGGAGAATTCTCAACTTTTGGTTTAGAAAAAAAGTCAATATTGGGCTCTTAATTGATACCAAGAGTAAAAAAAAATATATTAAGACTAAAGTGCAGAATTATAAAAAAATTGATAAAATAACTAAGACGGATCTTGCCAATAAAAAAAGAAACTTTTTTGATTGGATGGGAATGAATGAAGAAATACTAAATCATCGTATAACAAATTTTGAATTTTTTTTTTTTTCAGAATTTGGCTTATTTTCTAGTACCTATAAAATGAAACCGTGGGTCATACCAATTAAATTACTTCTTTTCAATTTTAATGAAAAAAAAAATGTTAATAAAAGGATCACTCTAAAGAAAAAAGGTTTTATACCATCAAATGAAAAAGGATCCCTTGGGTTTTTTAATCTAAATAAAAAAGAAAACGAATCGGCAGGTCAAGGAGAGCGTGAATCAGGTAACGAAAAAAAAAGAAATCCCGAATCAGCTCTGTCAAACCAAGAAAAAAATATTGAAAAAAATTATGCAGAATCGAAGATAAAAAAACGTAAAAATAAAAAACAATACAAAAGTCATACCGAAGCGGAACTTGATTTATTTCTCACAAGGTATTCGCGTTTTCAGTTGCGCTGGAATTGTTTTTTTAATCAAAAAATTCTCAATAATATAAAAGTATACTGTCTCTTGGTTAGACTAAAAAATCCAAACGAGATAGCGATATCTTCTATTGAAAGAGGAGAGTTGAGCCTAGATATTCTAATGATTGAGAAGAATTTCACTTTTGCAAAATTAATGAAAAAAGGAATTTTGATTGTTGAACCTGTCCGTTTATCTGTAAAAAACGATGGACAACTTATTATATATAGAACCGTAGGTATTTCATTAGTTCATAAAAATAAACACAAAATAAGTAAAAGATACAAAAAAAAAAGCTATATTGATAAAAAAAATAATTATGATTTTTTTATCCCTGAAAATATTCTATCCCCTAAACGACGTAGAGAATTTCGAATTCTAATTTGTTTCAACTTAAAAAAAAAAAATGCGAGGGATAGAAACTCAAGATTTGATAAGAATAGTCAAAACTTGACCACAGTTTTGCATAAAAAGAAAGATCTTGATAAGGATAAAAAGACCCTAATTAAATTAAAATCCTTTCTTTGGCCCAATTTTAGATTAGAAGATTTAGCTTGTATGAATCGCTATGGGTTTAATACTACTAACGGAAATCATTTCAGTATGATAAGAATACATATGTATACGCGATTTCAAATTCGTTAATGATAGATCCTTTTTATTTTTACTATATATAATATATAAGTTAATATAATATATAAGTTATGGTATATGAAAACAATTCTATGCACAAATATGAGGAATTTTTTGAAATTCAATCTTTATACATGAAATTCATTTAATCAATGACATAGATACCAATCAGAGCGGATCCATAAATAAATTAACAGAATCCTCCTTGTTTAGATCTAAATTAAGACTTTTTTTGTTTTTGATAAAATTAAGAATTAAAAAGTTGAGAATTAAATTCGGATCCTTATACAAAAAAACTACCATTATTATTACTGATCGGTAAAATTCATATTTTTCAATTCATATTAAAAGGGGAAGGATTTCTTTTTATGATAAAAAATGCATTCATTTCTTTTCAAGAAAAAAAAGAAGAAAACAGGGGATCTGTTGAATTTCAAGTATTAAGTTTCACTAATAAGATACGAAGGCTTACTTCCCATTTGGAATTGCACAGAAAAGATTTTTTATCTCAGAGGGGTCTACGAAAAATTCTGGGAAAACGTCAACGACTCCTGGCTTATTTGTCAAAAAAAAATAGAGTACGTTATAAAGAATTAATAAATCAGTTGAATATTCGGGAATTTAAAACTCGTTAAATTCCAACATTGTGAATTAGTTCATTTTTTGATCTTGAATTTTTTGATAAACTTCTTTTTCAGCAATCTAATTCATGCCAGAATGAATCAAGGAAAAATTTATGAAGAGACCAGTTACAGGAAAAGATCTTATGATAGTCAATATGGGACCCCACCACCCATCCATGCATGGTGTTCTTCGCTTAATTGTTACTCTAGATGGTGAGGATGTTGTTGACTGTGAACCCATATTGGGTTATTTACACAGAGGAATGGAAAAAATTGCGGAAAACCGAGCAATTATACAATATTTACCTTATGTAACGCGGTGGGATTATTTAGCTACTATGTTTACAGAAGCAATAACAGTAAATGGACCAGAACAATTGGGAAATATTCAAGTTCCGAAAAGGGCCAGCTATATCAGAGTAATTATGCTGGAATTGAGTCGTATAGCTTCTCATCTGTTATGGCTCGGCCCTTTTATGGCAGATATTGGGGCCCAGACTCCCTTTTTCTATATTTTCCGAGAACGAGAATTTGTATATGATCTATTCGAAGCTGCCACTGGTATGAGAATGATGCACAATTTTTTTCGTATTGGAGGAATAGCGACTGATTTACCTTATGGGTGGATAGACAAATGCTTAGATTTTTGTGATTATTTTTTAACAGAGGTTAGTGAATATCAAAAACTAATTACACGAAATCCTATTTTTTTAGAACGAGTTGAAGGAGTTGGCATTATTGATGGGGAAGAAGCAATAAATTGGGGTTTATCCGGACCAATGCTGCGCGCGTCCGGAATACCATGGGATCTTCGTAAAGTTGATCGTTATGAGTCTTACGATGAATTTGAATGGGAAATTCAGTGGCAAAAACAAGGAGATTCATTAGCTCGTTATTTAGTACGACTTAGCGAAATGACAGAATCCATCAAAATTATTCAACAGGCTCTGGAAGGACTTCCGGGGGGTCCCTATGAGAATTTAGAAAGCCGAGGCTTTGATAGAAAAAGGAATCCGGAATGGAATGATTTTGAATATCGATTCATTAGTAAAAAACCTTCGCCTACTTTTGAATTATCGAAACAAGAACTTTATGTAAGAGTTGAAGCTCCAAAAGGGGAATTGGGAATTTTTCTCATAGGAGATCAAAGTGGTTTTCCTTGGAGATGGAAAATCCGACCACCAGGTTTTATTAATTTGCAAATTCTTCCTGAACTAGTTAAAAGAATGAAATTGGCTGATATTATGACGATACTCGGTAGCATAGATATAATTATGGGAGAAGTTGATCGTTAAAATGATAATTTATGAAACAGAAGTAGAAACTATAAATTCTTTTGTTAGATTGGAATCTTTAAAAGAGCTTTATAGCCTCGTATGGATATTTGTCCCTATATTTTCTCTTGTATTGGGAATCATAACAGGTGTATTAGTAATTGTGTGGTTAGAAAGAGAAATATCTGCAGGGATACAACAACGTATTGGACCTGAATACGCCGGCCCGTTGGGAATTCTTCAAGCTTTAGCCGACGGAACAAAACTACTTTTCAAAGAAGATCTTCGTCCATCTAGAGGAAATACTCCTTTATTTAGTATTGGACCATCTATAGCAGTTATCTCAATTTTACTAAGTTATTCAGTAATTCCCTTTAGCAATCACCTTGTTTTAGCGGATCTCAATATCGGTATTTTTTTATGGATTGCAATTTCAAGTATTGCTCCGATCGGACTTCTTATGTCAGGATATGGATCCAATAATAAATATTCTTTTTTAGGTGGTCTGCGAGCTGCTGCCCAATCGATTAGTTATGAAATCCCATTAACTCTATGTGTTTTATCAATATCTCTACGTGCGATTCGTTGAAACATAAACGTTTATTTTGACTATTCTGTTTCTTCTAAATGAATAAGTTAAAAACGGAATATATATATTTCTCTTTCGGATTAATCTTAATAAAAGGAATTTGATAGTTATATATGAGTGAAAAAAACTGCTCAGAAATTAGCAGTAAAAAGAGAAATTGAGTCTCATTTCCTATGTACAAAGGTTAAACGAAAATAAACATAACGTAAGACTCACTTTACCCCACGGTTGGTTGATTGGTCATCCTGCCTTGAAGCGGGTTAAAAATATTAACCGTATGACGTTTTCACTCTGAATTATATAGATTAACATACATGTATTACAAAGTGAGCGGCAATTAGGTAAAAATAAGTGGATAGTTAGAAACACCAAAAAACACAAAGAATTTGTAATAGAGATTAAGCAAATTGAAAAGGATATTTATGCATAACATAAAATAACAAAAAAAAGAAGGTTAATTGGGGCTTGAAGCTAGTAGAAATGATCAGACAGTACTCCCCAAGATTCCGATTCAGAGTATGCGCCTATCCACCGATAAATGTAATGACTATCAGAAACGAAATAATCCTTTATTTTTTAAGTCCACCGACTTTTTTTCTAAAAAAGAAAGAAGACTAGGAACGAACCAAGGATATTTATTTTCATATATTTCGAAAATAAAATAGAATAGACTCGAATTTCTGTCATGAATAATAAACTAATAGGATGTCTAATTCTTTTTCGTAATTGAAAAACACGACAGGCAGAAAAACCCTTTTTATTTTTACAAGGAGTTTTTTATTAAAGGATTAAGTTATTACTCAACAAATAGAAATTCAAATTGGTAAAGGATGAGATGAATTCCGAAGCGCTTTTTTTTATTCTTAGAATTTGAGCAGACAGAATTCCATTGGTATAATTCGGGACCCCCGGATATATTTCTATTTAATCTATTTTAGAACACATCATATTCATCTAAATAATACTAATCTGGTCCTTAGATTTATTTATGGCCCCCGAGGAGCCGTATGAGGCGAAGACCTCATGTACGGTTTTGTAATAGCGGCGAGAATAGTAATGTTATCACCGACTAGGATTATCTAACAGTTTAAGTACAGTTGATATAGTTGAGGCACAATCAAAATATGGTTTTTGGGGGTGGAATTTGTGGCGGCAACCTATAGGTTTTCTCATTTTTCTAATTTCTTCCCTAGCAGAATGCGAGAGGTTACCGTTTGATTTACCAGAAGCGGAAGAAGAATTAATAGCAGGTTATCAAACTGAATATTCGGGTATTAAGTTTGGTTTATTTTACGTTGCTTCTTATCTAAATCTCTTAATTTCCTCGTTATTTGTAACAATTCTATACTTAGGTGGTTGGAATATTCCTATTCCGTATATATCTATTCTGGAGTTATTTGAAAGGGATCCAATTTTTGGAACAACAATTGGTATCTTTATTACATTAGCTAAAACTTATTTGTTCTTGTTCATTTCTATCGCAACAAGATGGACTTTACCTAGGCTAAGAATGGATCAACTATTAAATCTTGGATGGAAATTTCTTTTACCGATTTCCCTTGGTAATCTATTATTAACAACTTCTTTCCAACTCTTTTCACTCTAAATTCAAAATGAATCCAATACTTGTTTTAAACAAGAGAAAGAAACAAAGAGAAAATTATTCATAGATAATTACAATATGCTTCCTATGATAACCGGGTTCATGAATTATGGTCAACAAACCCTACGAGCTGCAAGATATATTGGTCAAGGTTTCATGATTACCTTATCCCACACAAATCGTTTACCTGTAACTATTCAATACCCCTATGAAAAATTAATAACATCGGAACGTTTCCGCGGTCGAATCCATTTCGAATTTGATAAATGCATTGCTTGTGAAGTATGTGTTCGAGTATGTCCTATAGATCTGCCTGTTGTTGATTGGAAATTGGAAACTAATATTAGAAAAAAACGATTGCTTAATTACAGTATTGATTTTGGAATTTGTATATTTTGTGGTAATTGTGTTGAGTATTGTCCAACAAATTGTTTGTCAATGACTGAAGAATATGAATTTGCAACTTATGATCGTCACGAATTGAATTATAATCAAATAGCTTTGGGCCGTTTACCAATGTCAGTAATTGATGATTACACTATTCGAACAATTTTGAATTCACCTCAAACAAAAAATGGGGAAACCCATTAATTTTATTAAAAAAAGAATTCAAAACTTGTACTGTATTTATATAAAAATATTAAGTCTTAAAGCTCATTCGTTTAATATCTATTAATATAATATATTCGTAATTACTTTACTTTATTGAAATAGATAAGTTGAAACTAAACTTTCGAATAAAAAGCGAAACTTTCTAATAATTGTATCTACATCAATTCATATCCATTAGATTCTAATTTCACACACATATTAGAAACATATTAAAAAGAAATTCCCCGGTTAAATTAATAAGGTCATGAAAAGGATTTCAATTTTTTCTTATTTTAATAATATAATGGATTTGCCTGGACCAATACATGATTTTCTTTTAGTTTTTTTTGGATCCGGTCTTATAGTAGGAGGTCTGGGAGTGGTATTACTTCCCAACCCCATATTTTCAGCCTTTTCCTTAGGATTTGTTCTTGTTTGTATATCTTTATTGTATATTCTAGCAAATTCCCATTTTGTAGCTGCCGCCCAACTCCTTATTTATGTGGGGGCCATAAATGTTTTAATCATATTTGCTGTGATGTTTATGAATGATTCAGAATATTCCACAGATTTCAATCTATGGACCGTTGGGGATGGGATTACTTCATTGGTTTGTACAACTCTTCTTTTTTCGTTAATTTCTACTATTCTCGATACGTCATGGTACGGGGTTATTTGGACTACACGATTAAACCAGATTTTAGAGCAAGATTTAATAAGTAATAGTCAACAAATAGGAAGTCATTTATCAACAGATTTTTTTCTTCCATTTGAACTAATTTCAATAATTCTTTTAGTTGCGTTGATAGGTGCAATTTCTGTGGCTCGTCAATAAAAACGTTCTAATTAGTAAAAAAAAAAAACTTTGTGTATGTTATTATGTTATAATCTTTTTTTCTGTTCATTCAATTCAATTTGATTGAATACTATTTCATATTTGAAATCTCAATTTTTAAAATTTTATATATATTTGAAAAAAAATTTCCCTAATATAGTTTTTATTCGTACTTTTTTGGTATATTCTAGTTGATTTAATCCGGTGATTTTTTTTTATTATTCATATTGAAATTTGAAATGAATCAAAATTGATAAGGAGTTGCTGAATGATACTCGAGCATGTACTTGTTTTGAGTGCCTATTTATTTTTGATTGGTCTTTATGGATTGATCACGAGTCGAAATATGGTTAGGGCTCTTATGTGTCTTGAACTTATACTCAATGCAGTTAATATGAATTTCGTAACATTTTCTGATTTTTTTGATAATTCCCAACTAAAAGGGGATATTTTCTGCATTTTTGTTATAGCAATTGCAGCCGCTGAAGCAGCTATTGGATTAGCTATAGTCTCGTCAATTTATCGTAACAGAAAATCAACTCGCATCAACCAATCGACCTTATTAAATAAGTAGCATAAATAAAAAGTAGCATAAATAAAAAAATTATAGGTTTAAATTTGCATATATAATAGGTTATGACTTACTAGATTATATTTGTGAAAATCTAAGAAATCAAAGTATTTTAGCCCCATTTTTTATCAACTGAGCCAGAATTAATAAAAAAAAAAAAAATTCTGAAAGGAAATCATTGCTTCATCTAGTATTTTAATATATCATTTAGTTAGAAGTTTACTAGATTGAAAATTTATGACATTGAAAAAACTATAGATCCTATGTCACATTCCGTAAAAATTTATGATACCTGTATAGGATGTACTCAATGTGTCCGAGCATGCCCTACAGACGTATTAGAAATGATACCTTGGGATGGATGTAAAGCTAAGCAAATAGCTTCCGCTCCAAGGACCGAGGACTGTGTTGGTTGTAAGAGATGCGAATCTGCCTGTCCAACGGATTTTTTGAGCGTTCGAGTTTATTTATGGCATGAAACAACTCGAAGTATGGGTCTAGCTTATTGATATGTTACCGAAAACCTCATTTGAATCAATTTAGAATAAATTCGATTTTTTATTGACAAGTACTCGTACTCAAAAAAGTTAAATTATATTTTTTTATTTATTTATATATTTGATTTTTTTTTGAGTACGCGTTCTTTGGACCTGGTGTATCTTGTCTTTACCACGAATGATTTTCCTTGGTTAACAATAATTGTTGTTTTTCCAATATCTGCCGGTTCGTTAATGTTATTTCTCCCGCATAGGGGAAATAAAGTAAATAAATGGTATACTATATGCATTTGTATCTTAGAACTTCTTATAACGACCTATGCTTTTTGTTATAATTTTAAAACAGACGATCCATTAATTCAAATGTCCGAAGATTATAAATGGATCCACTTTTTTGATTTTTACTGGAGGCTGGGAATAGATGGACTTTCTATAGGAACGATTTTACTGACGGGGTTTATTACTACTTTAGCAGCTTTAGCAGCTTTTCCAGTTACTCGGGATTCCCGATTTTTCCATTTCTTGATGTTAGCAATGTACAGCGGTCAAATAGGATCGTTTTCTTCTCGGGATCTTTTACTTTTTTTCATCATGTGGGAATTAGAATTAATTCCCGTTTATCTACTTTTATCAATGTGGGGTGGAAAGAAACGTCTGTATTCAGCTACAAAATTTATTTTATACACTGCAGGAAGTTCTATTTTTTTATTAATAGGAGTTTTAGGTATAAGTTTATATGGTTCGAATGAACCAACATTAAATTTAGAACTATTAGCTAATCAATCCTATCCTATCACACTCGAAATACTATTTTATATTGGATTTCTTATTGCTTTTGCCGTCAAATCACCAATTATACCTTTACATACTTGGTTACCTGACACCCACGGCGAGGCACATTACAGTACCTGTATGCTTCTCGCTGGAATCTTATTAAAAATGGGAGCATATGGGTTGGTTCGAATTAATATGGAATTATTGCCTCACGCCCATTCTATGTTTTCTCCTTGGTTAATGGTAGTCGGTACAATTCAAATAATTTATGCAGCTTCAACATCTCCCGGTCAACGTAATTTAAAAAAGAGAATAGCCTATTCTTCTGTATCTCATATGGGTTTTATAATTATAGGTATTGGTTCTATAACGGATCCTGGACTTAATGGAGCTATTTTACAAATAATCTCTCATGGATTTATTGGCGCTGCACTTTTTTTCTTGGCAGGAACGAGTTATGATAGAATTCGGCTTATTTATCTTGATGAAATGGGTGGAACAGCTATCTCCATTCCAAAAATATTTACAATGTTCACTATCTTATCGATGGCTTCCCTTGCATTACCGGGCATGAGTGGTTTTGTTGCAGAATTAATCGTTTTTTTTGGAATAATTACCAGCCAAAAATATTTTTTAATTTCAAAAATTTTCATTATTTTTGTAATGGCAATTGGAATGATATTAACTCCTATATATTTATTATCTATGTCACGCCAAATGTTCTATGGATACAAGTTAATTAATGTCAAAAACTTGTCTTTTTTTGATTCTGGACCCCGCGAGTTATTTCTTTCAATCTCTATTCTTCTACCAATAATTGGTATTGGGATTTATCCTGATTTTGTGCTCTCATTAGCAAGTGACAAGGTCGAATCCATTTTATCTAATTATTTTTATGGATAGTTTTCAGGAAATAAAAAAAAGCATTAAATTGAATTGTAATTAGAAGCCTTTGGTCTTTGTATTGTAAGAACCTTTTGAATCATTGTACTACTTGATTCAAAAGGTTCTTGATGATTAACTACTAAAATAAAACTAAATTCTATTTCTTAACTTATATGAAGTTATATATGTATGCTATTCTTTTTTATTTAGATTCCTTTATTTTTGGGGTAATATTTTATTTAATTCGATGTAAATGAACCATAACTATGTAAACCTATTCCTAAAAGATTGACGCCAAAATAGCATATCCAAATTAAAAGAAAGCCTGTCGAAGCCACAATTGCAGAATTGATACCCCTAACATTCCTATTTGTTTTAATATGTAAATAAATTGCGAATATGATCCAAGTAATAAATGCCCAGGTTTCTTTTGGATCCCAATTCCAATATGAACCCCACGTCTCATTAGCCCATACAGCTCCTGAAAGAATACCGACGGTTAAAAAGATAAATCCAAGACTAATAATACGAAAACTCCAAAAATCTAATTGTTCAATCAATTGATACCTATAATAATTTCTAGAAAAACTAAAATTACTGTTTTGTTGTAGTAAAATAGAATTTCTTTCGTTTATGTAGTAAAGTACATCAAAATCAAAAAATTCATTTAATAAATTATTTTTTTTTATATTCTTGTTCCAAAAAGTAGGTCTGGTTTTGCGAAATGTAATGACTAGAAGAGCTATTGATAATAATGATCCGCATAACAAAGCGCCATAGCCTAATATCATCATACTTACATGCATCATTAACCACTGGGACTGGAGAGCTGGTACTAATATTACAGACTCAGGTATTTTGTTTAAAAGACCTGAAGTAGCAAAACCCTGAATAAAAATAGCACTTGGCGCAGTTATTGCATTTAAGTGATTTTTTTGTTTTTGATTAAAATAGGAAATCATATGAATAATTGAAAAAGTCCATGAAAGAAAAATTAACGATTCATATAAATTACTTAATGGAAAATGTCCTGAATAAATCCAACGAGTGAATAATAATCCTGTTATACCAAAAAACGTAATTACGATTCCTTTATCTGATGAATCAAAAAATCCTATGATTTCATCTAAATTAACTAAAAAAGTTAAAAAATAAATTGTCAGTACAATTGACACGACCGAAAAAGATATATGAGTTAATATATGCTCTAGAATTGAAAAAATCATAAAAAATTTGTTAAAAATTAATAAATTAATACTAGGTTTTACCCGATTAAAAAAAACAAAATTCGGGTATTAATTTGATTATAAAACTTATATTTGAGTATAAAACTTATAATATCTCTTTTACTTTTATAAGATCTTATGCCGCTACTCGGACTCGAACCGAGATGCTCTAGCACTGCTTCCTAAGAGCAGCGTGTCTACCAATTTCACCATAGCGGCAACTTGTTCAAAACAATACTAACAAGTTTTTATTGAATCGTCGAGATGCAAATTTAAATAAAGAAGCCAATTCAATGGTTCAATGGAATTTACAATTGATTTCATCAATCAAAATTGTTTTAAATTTTAAAGAAGTATTTGGGGTTTTAATTCAATTAAGATTTTTTTTATCTGAGTTATTTTAAATTTTTTTTGTCACTTTTTGTACTTTAGATTTTTTTCTAGAATACAATGAAAAAATTAACTAAATTAAAGTAATTGGGACTTCAACTCAAAGGCAAAACGCTAAATTAAAATTATCAGTTTCATTAATTAAAAAATTAAAAAACGCTTTTTCTAAAAACGACAACTTTTCGAAAATTCGTAGAAATTTTAAATAAAATAAGATTGACTTAATTGCTCAAGAGAAATTATCACAATATCTCTTTTGATGTATCTTTTTATTTTTATATTGTACAAACATAAGATTTTTTGATCACTTAAAAATACTATTATCTCATATATTATTATTTAATATTATTATCTAATATTATTAACAAATATTCACGTATTGTGTTGTGGATAGATGCTTGGATAACTTGAATTCCAAGTAAAGAATATAAGAATTAAGAGCAATAACATATATAAAGGTATAAAGTAAAGGTATAAAGTTACAAATTTTTCACTTAAATTAGAATCTATTGATTTCGCTTAAAGATCTTGTATTTCCTCGTTAAGAGGAAATACAAGATCTTTCTTTATTATTGCATCAAGTTAGTGATGGGAGAAATAAGAGACCTCCCCGAAAAAAAAATTTGAACCTTTCTTTTTTATCTATATATTATCTTTTTTTTTTTCTTTTTTTGTTCCTATTTATTTTTTTTATATGTGTTCTAAAAAAATTTGTTTTTAAGTTAGGATAATTCGAATTATTCTAGTGTTTTTTATTTATTTTGTTGTACAAAAAAACTTTTTGAATTACCTGTAGAAAGTGATTTTCCTAACGAAAAAGCTTTCAAGGATGTCCAATATCCCTTCCTTTTCCAATTTTTTTTACGAATACGCTTTTTCGAGATAGAAGTACGTTTTTTTGGAACTGCCATTCAAAAATGAAAAAAAAATTCAGTGGTATAATTGGATGTCAAAGACATTTATTATTCTATTCTTCCGTACTCCATATAACATTATTTTTTTCTTTCAAATTTGATTATATATGATTTTCAAAACAAAAAAGACATTCAAACGTTTGAAATCCCGTACAAGAGTGCTCATTTAATTAATCTATACTAAATCTATTTAATTAATCTATACTAAATCTATAGTAATAGGTTTTAGTATCAAAATATATTATATAAAAAAAAAAAAAAAATTAGATTATAATATATAATAAAATTAGATTATAATATATAATAATATTTATTATTATTGAAAAAAAAAAATAAAAAAGCTCACTTAGTGTACTGGAAGACAATCACTAAATTCCACAATTCAAATGCATTCCTTAATAATTCTAAATAATAAAACTCAAATAACTTGTTTTAGGTAAAGTTTTTTTATTATTTTTTTTATTTTAATAATAATTTAATAATAAATATTAATTGTTTTTTTATCGTGTAAATCTTTGTTCTATTCTTAATATATGTATATAAATTATTGTAATACGGAATTAGTATTAACTTTTTCGATATCTGCATAAAATCACAATTTGATTTATTTTATTTAGTAGTAATATAGTAATAAAAAGAAAAAAAGACAAATAATTTTTTTGACAGTAACGTTAGTAATATTATTTAATCACTTCTACTTTTTTTATTTGAATATATATATTTATTTTCAAAGGTTTATGAAGGATTATACTAATTCAAAAAAATTTCTATTTATCTATTTAGGTTTGAAATCGCGTGCTTTTTTATTGTCCCCTTTGAAAATAAATACATATACAAACCAGTGAATAAGAAATAATAAATTTAAGAATAAAATAAAAAGGGTTTTTTATTTTATGGAACATACACATCAATATTCATGGATCATCCCTTTCATTCCACTTCCAGTACCTATTTTACTAGGAGTTGGACTTCTACTTTTTCCGACAGTAACAAAAAACCTTCGGCGTATGTGGACTTTTCTGAGTATTTTTTTGTTAAATATAGTTATGATCTTTTCACTCTATCTATCTATTCAACAAATTTTTCTAAGTTACATTCATCAAAATGTATGGTCTTGGACCATAAATAATGAATTTTCTTTTGAGTTCGGTTACTTTATTGATCCACTTACTTCTATTATGTCAATATTAATTACAACCGTTGGAATTTTGGTTCTTATTTATAGTGACAATTATATGTCTCATGATCAAGGGTATCTGAGGTTTTTTGCTTATATGGGTTTTTTTAATACTTCAATGTTAGGATTAGTTACTAGTTCTAATTTGATCCAAGTTTATTTTTTTTGGGAATTAGTTGGAATGTGTTCGTATTTATTAATAGGTTTTTGGTTCACACGACCCATTGCAGCGAATGCTTGTCAAAAAGCTTTTGTAACTAATCGTGTAGGGGATTTTGGTTTATTATTAGGAATTTTAGGTCTTTATTGGATAACAGGCAGTTTCGAATTTCAGGATTTGTTTGAAATAGTTAATAATTTAATTTTAAATAATAGAGTCAATCTCTTATTCCTTACTTTGTGTGCATTTCTATTATTTGTGGGTCCTATTGCTAAATCCGCACAATTTCCTCTTCATGTATGGTTACCTGATGCCATGGAGGGCCCTACTCCTATTTCGGCTCTTATACATGCTGCTACTATGGTAGCGGCAGGAATTTTTCTTGTAGCTCGTCTTCTTCCTCTTTTTATAGTTATCCCTTCTATAATGTATATAATATCTTTGATAGGTATAATAACAGTACTCTTAGGAGCCACTTTAGCTCTTGCTCAAAAAGACATTAAGAGAGGTTTAGCCTATTCGACAATGTCTCAACTGGGTTATATGATGTTAGCTTTAGGTATGGGGTCCTATCGATCCGCTTTATTTCATTTGATTACTCATGCGTATTCGAAAGCTTTGTTGTTTTTAGGATCTGGATCCATTATTCATTCAATGGAAGCTATAGTTGGATATTCTCCCGATAAAAGTCAAAATATGATTCTTATGGGTGGTTTGACAAAACATGTGCCAATTACAAAAACTGCCTTTTTAATAGGAACACTTTCTCTTTGTGGTATTCCCCCCCTTGCTTGTTTTTGGTCGAAAGATGAAATTCTTAATGATAGTTTGTTATTTTCGCCAATTTTTGCAATAATAGCTTATTCAACAGCGGGATTAACCGCATTTTATATGTTTCGGATTTATTTACTTACTTTTGAAGGACATTTAAACACTTATTTTGTAAATTACAGTGGAAAAAAAAGCAGCTCCTTCTATTCAATCTCTTTATGGGGGA
>OZ053315.1:90000-92500 GCA_964056655.1 Arabis hirsuta | reverse complement strand
AATAGGGCGAACCACTCCGTGGATATCTTTACTTCGGAACAAAACAATTAGAATTAGGCTCGGTCAACTGGAATGTGTATTATCCATATAGGGGATCTTCCAATTGAGAAGATCTATCGACCTGAGACGAAGAGAAAGGTCTATCTATTTTATTTAGTTATTCAGTTGATTCGTTATTGGAACAGATAGCAACAACAATTTCATCCGACATGCGTATTTTTGATTTTCCAATGGATTTCCATCCTTCATTAATGGAAATTTTTTTGATGTAGTGAGTAATAGCTCTGGTTGTTCGCTGTTCAAGAATTCTTGTTTAGGCAGTTCATACCATCCATACATAGTGTTTTGATCTAAGATTTCAATTCTTCCATGTTTCAGTAGTAGCATATTGTTCCATGGAGCTAAGTGGAAGAAACAGGTGTTTCTACAACTCTACCACCCAGTCAATTCCGTTCCACTTAATCCCTATTTCATGGCCACATATCTTTCCGGCTAAGTAATGGGAAACCTTTCTCCTGTTACATTACATGAATCCTATTTTCATTTCATCCGGGAAAAGCCATCTTTTTTTCAACAATGTCTTTGTCATTCGATCCAATAGCGTTCCGTTAGATAGGAACAGATTTGATAAATACTGATAACTCTCGGATAGAGTATTAGAACGGAAAAATCCATTAGATAATGAACTATTGGTTCTAAGCCATCTCTGGCGCTGAATCAACAATTCGAAGTGCTTTTCTTGCGTATTCTTGATAAACCAGCGTTTATATATAGATGTAGGAGGATCTGTTTGGGAAGTAAGAAGCCCCTTTGACATCTCTTCATCTGCAAAGAATTCTCGATGTGAAAACACAGAGACAAAGGGCTGCTCTTTGAATAGGAAAAAGAGTGGATCTGCGGGGTCCCAAATGAATTGGCTTATTCTAAAAAAGCCTTGTTCTTTGGAAGACCTATCTCGTCTCTGGTACTGCATGGTTCCGCTCTGCAAGAACTCCGACTCATTCTCTTGAAGCTCATACTTTTCATCATAAATGATCCGCCTGCCCCGAAATGACCCGGCCAAATAGGGAAATCCCAATTCATTAGGCCTTTCGATACAATCAAATAGAAAGCCCCGAGGGCGCCATATTCTAGGAGCCCAAACTATGTGATTGAATAAATCCTCCTCTATCTGTTGCGGGTCGAGGACTCCTTCTCCTTCCCCTTCTTCAAACTCCGATTCGTATTTTTCATAGAGAAATCTCTGATCAACGATAGAACAAGATCCATCTTGCATCATATATAAGGGATCCCTTGGTTCGGAGCGAAAAAGCAATGTCACTCGATCATTATCAAACTGACTGCAATCTTTTTCTGTCCGTGAGGATCCCACCAAAGCGCCTTGCACTTCTAATAGGCCATGAACTAGATCCGAATCATTCTCAATGAATCCATAAGAAGTGATCCTAGTTTTTTCATCGGGTCCGGGTAGAGACCAAAGGTCTTGAGCGACCGATCCGGCAGAACAACTCAAAAGATAAAGAAGTATCGTGAATTTCTTCATGCTCGTTCCAAGTTCGAAGTACCATTTGTACAAATAAGAATCCCCTTCGTTACATGATTTCTTCTTCATATAGATAGATATAGGATCTATGGGGCAATTACTTATAAGTAAATTTTGTGCAACAGCCCTTCCTATCTGATAGAAAAGGATCCCATGATCCTGAACCGATCTTACCTGGGATCGCAAATCCCAAGTTTGTCTATGAAGAGCAGATCTAATTGTATTAGTGTCTATAATTGATTTCTTCTGTGTAATACTAATTGATAGGGCCTCATTGGTAAGTGCTACAAGATCTCGTGCACTGGAACCCATGGTTATGGACTCGAATCCATTAGTATGGAACATTTTCTTTTCCAAGTGAAATCCCCTAGTATAGGAAAGAGTGAAAAAGTGCTTTCGTTGTTGTGGAATAAGAAGCCTTCTTATTTTAATGCATGTATTTAATTTATTCGGGGCTATTAGAGCGGGATCCACTTTTTGGGGAATATGAGTCGAAGCAATAACAAGAATATTTCTAGTGGAACATCTTTCACAATCCCTGGAGAGAGAGTTCACCAATAGACCGAGGGCTAAGTAATTCGACTCATTCACATCAAGATCATGAATGTTTGGAATCCATATTATGCAAGGAGACATTGCTTTTGCTAATTCGAATTGAAGGGTGATATAAAATCGGTCTATTTCCGACATCATATCCATAGTTAGCGCATTCATCATAGTTAGAAGCTCCAGCTCCGTATCAAGTTCACGATCAATATCGTTACTAGCATCAATATCGTCACTCTCATCAATATCGATATCATCAATAAAAAAACCTTTCGGCTTGTTATCCAGGAACTTGTTCAGAAATACTGTAATGAAAGGAACATAGGAGTTTGTCGCTAGGTATTTGACCAAATAGGATCGTCCGATTCCTATAGAACCTATCACTAAAACACTCCTAGAGGGGGATAGGGC
>OZ053315.1:42500-82500 GCA_964056655.1 Arabis hirsuta | reverse complement strand
CTGCCCACAAAGCACGGAGAGTAATTGATCAAATCCGTGGACGTTCCTACGAAGAAGCACTTATGATATTAGAACTTATGCCTTATCGAGGGTGTTATCCCATTTTTAAATTGGTTTATTCTGCAGCAGCAAATGCTAGTCACAATAAGGGTTTCAAAGAAACCAATTTAGTCATTAGTAAAGCTGAAGTGAACCAAGGAAATACTGTAAAAAAATTAAAACCTCGTGCCCGAGGACGGAGTTACCCAATAAAACGATCCACTTGTCATATAACTATCGTATTGGAAGATACATCCTTCTATGAACAATATGAAGAATATTTAATGTATTTCAAAAAACCTGGATACAGTAATGAAAACAGAAATCGAACATGTTATGATACATATAGTAGTGGAGGCCTATGGGACAAAAAATAAATCCACTTGGTTTCAGACTTGGTACAACCCAAAGTCATCATTCTCTTTGGTTTGCACAACCAAAAAAGTATTCTGAAGGTTTAGAAGAAGATAAAAAAATACGAGACTGTATTAAAAATTATGTCCAAAAAAATATAAGAATATCCTCTGGTATGGAGGGAATTGCACGTATCGAAATTCAAAAACGAATCGATCTCATTCAAATCATAATCTATATGGGATTTCCTAAATTATTAATTGAAGATAAACCCCGAAGAGTCGAAGAATTACAGATGAATGTTCAAAAAGAACTTAATTGTGTCAATAGAAAACTCAACATTGCTATTACCAGAATTTCCAATCCGTATGGGCAGCCTAATATTCTTGCAGAATTTATCGCCGGCCAATTAAAAAATCGTGTTTCTTTTCGAAAAGCAATGAAAAAAGCTATTGAATTAACTGAACAGGCGAATACAAAAGGAATTCAAGTACAAATTGCAGGACGTATCGACGGAAAAGAAATTGCACGTGTTGAATGGATCAGAGAAGGCAGAGTTCCTTTACAAACAATTGACGCTAAAATTGATTATTGTTCCTATACAGTTCGAACTATTTATGGGGTCTTAGGAATAAAAATTTGGATATTCGTAGACGAAGAATAAAAAAACTTGATTTGTCTTTACATTTTATCCAAAAATAAAAAACGAAAACTATGTAGTATAACACTATACAGTAATAAAACAGTAATAAAAAAAAATTGCAGTCTTCTTTTTTATGTTTAAGAAAAAAACCAGCAATTCTATAAGGTTGAATAAAAATTTTCATCAAAACTCCTTTGATATAATTGCTATGCTTAGTGTGTGACTCGTTGGTTTAGGATTCGATTTGATTCGATTAGATTAAGATAAAAAAAAAAAAAAAAAAGAACTTACCTATTAAGAGCAACTAATAACTATAATTAATAAATAACCTAAGCAACTCATTGTTTCGCATTATCTGGATCCAAAAAAATCAGTCAAGATATGATAGGCTGATCATATGATTGTAGCAACTGAATTTTTTTGTAAAAAAAAAAAAAAAAAGAATAAAGAAATATTATTAATAAGTTATGAAAGGCAATCGAAAAGTATGCGGATAAATGGAAGGATGAAAGAAAGAGAGAAAAAATTGAATATTAATGATATATGATTCCAATTTGGAAAGTCTATGAGGTCACTATAAGAAAAGCAATGTAATAAAGCATCAATACAGATTCATTTATAATAATTAGATAAATCTGTTCCAAAAACAAAAAATTAAGAGCCTTGAGCCAAGAAAAACTGAGAAAATTGACTCAAAAACAAATTAAAAAATGAAATTCAAAATTTCATGTAAGAGCTCCATTGTAGAATTCGGGCCTAATGATTAATCAAGAAGCGATGGGAACGACGGAACCCATGAATATAGAGGACTCTAGTGCAAAAAAATCTTAGTAATTCATTGGACAGGATGGCGGAATAAACCAGAAACTTTATTATCTATGCTTATTTTGATTCTGAGACCTCGTGGGATAAATATCAAACTTAAATAGATATGGAAAGAGTAAATATTCGCCGGCGAAAAATTTGTTTTTTTTTTCAATAAAAAAAGTAATAAAATACGAAAAAACAAAATGAAAAAGATAAAAGAAAATAAGGATTTGTTAGAATATTCTAACTCTAACAAAAACTACATTCGAGATGATGATATTACGTTTATGTTATTTTTAAATAAATAGAAATAGAATTTATCTGGGGATTCCATTTCGAAAAAGACATACACAAATTTAGAAGAGATAAGCTTAAATTTTAAAAAATACCATGATTAATAGGATTAATCATTAACTACATCTATATCTGAATACAAACTTTTTTTGTCCTTTTATTCGTGAGGAGCTGGATGAGAAGAAACTCTCACGTTCAGTTCTGTAGTAGAGATGGAATTTCAAATTTAGAAAAAACCCATCAACTATAACCCAAAAAGAACCAGATTTCGTAAACAACACCGAGGAAGACTAAAAGGAATATCTTCCCGTGGGAATCGTATTTGTTTTGGCAGATATGCTCTTCAAACACTTGAACCCGCTTGGATCACATCGAGACAAATAGAAGCAGGCCGACGAGCAATGACACGAAATGTACGACGTGGTGGAAAAATTTGGGTACGTATATTTCCAGACAAACCAGTTACAGTAAGACCCGCGGAAACGCGTATGGGGTCTGGGAAAGGATCCCCAGAGTATTGGGTAGCTGTGGTTAAACCTGGTAAAATCCTTTATGAAATGGGTGGTGTACCCGAAAATATAGCCAGAAAAGCTATTTCAATAGCGGCATCAAAAATGCCTATAAAAACCCAATTCATTATTTCTGAATAGGAATATAGAATCAAAAAGCTAAATAAAATTTAAGGATAAAAAGATTAGAAGTTTTCGTTTTTTGACCAACAATATTTTTTTACTTCGTCCTTTGCATTAAAAGAAGAGATAAAAAAAAAATGATATGATTCAACCACAAACCTATTTGAATGTAGCAGACAACAGCGGGGCTCGAGAATTGATGTGTATTCGAATAATAGGAGCTAGTAATCGCCGATATGCTCATATTGGTGACGTTATTGTTGCTGTAATTAAGGAAGCAATACCAAATAGTCCTCTAGAAAGATCAGAAGTGATCAGAGCTGTAATTGTACGTACTTGTAAAGAACTCAAACGTAACAATGGGACAATAATACGATATGATGACAATGCCGCAGTTGTCATTGATCAAGAAGGAAATCCAAAAGGAACTCGCGTTTTTGGGGCGATCCCACGGGAGTTGAGACAATTAAACTTTACTAAAATAGTTTCATTAGCTCCTGAGGTATTATAAAACCTAAATATCCGGAGTTAGTATAGGATTCAAAAAATCGTATTGAAATTAAATTAATTAATAGATTGTGTATCACGCATATAGCCTTAATAATAAAATATTAATAATTGAATTCATATATTAATATATAATTCGTCTATATCTATATATAAATAAAAGAAAAAGAACATGTTGATTATATCAAAATTATAGAACAATAAGGAATTTGAACTTATCATGGGGAAAGACACTATTGCTGATATAATAACCTCTATACGAAATGCTGACATGAATAGAAAAGGAACGGTTCGGATAGAATCGACTAACATCACCGAAAGCATTGTTAAAATACTTTTACGAGAGGGTTTCATCGAAAACGTAAGGAAACATCGCGAAAACAACCAATATTTTTTGATTTTAACCCTAAGACATAGACGAAATCAAAAAGAATCCTATAAAACTATTTTAAATTTAAAGAGAATAAGTCGACCGGGTCTACGAATCTATTCTAACTCTCAACGAATTCCACGAATTTTAGGCGGAATAGGAATTGTAATCCTTTCGACTTCTCAAGGTATAATGACAGATCGAGAAGCTCGACTAAAAAGAATTGGCGGGGAAATTTTGTGTTATATATGGTAATCCTTGTAATATAAAAATTGGCTATCCGGAACTTACCATTTGTGAAAAAAAGGGGGTTGTGGAATACCACCCCTGCTAAAAAAGTTTAGAATGTTTTACCTCGAATGAAAAAAAAAAAAAAAATGAATTACTGAAAGTTTTCTTTCTGAATCACTTCCGAACGGCATGGTTCTAGTTTATTTAGATACTAAAGATTTGCTTTATTTGAGGTCATGCTTCGGAAAGGATTCGACATATTTTTGTTTTTATATAGGTATACCCTTAGGAGAAAAAGGTAAAAATTTTAGTAAGTTCTTAGATCTAAGTTAATCAGGGTACAGCCATTTTCTAGACTCCATAACAAGGATTCAAACGAGTAAGTGGTTTTTTAAATTTCAACATTCCTTTCACGAAGATACAATTAAAGATTTAAAAATATCAAGAAACTTTTTTTTCCTCCAACAACAACAATAAATATATTCAGAGAATTCAGGAATAACAACTATGAAAATAAGGGCTTCCGTTCGTAAAATTTGTGAAAAGTGTCGACTAATCCGTAGGAGGGGGCGAATTATAGTAATTTGTTCCAACCCGAGACATAAACAAAGACAAGGATAATCTTACTAAAGGAAATAAAGGAAAGGGAAAGGCACTTCCAAAGAGCTGAAAAAAAAAAGTCCGTTTTGACATGAAATGGATATTTCCATATATTTCTTGTGAAATGAAAAAATATGGCAAAACCTATATTAAGAATTGGTTCACGTAAAAATACACGTAGTGGTTCACGTAAAAATGTACGTAGAATACCAAAGGGAATTATTCATGTTCAAGCAAGTTTCAACAATACCATTGTGACCGTTACAGATGTACGGGGTCGGGTGATCTCTTGGTCCTCCGCGGGTACTTGTGGATTCAGGGGTACAAGAAGAGGCACACCTTTTGCTGCTCAAACCGCAGCAGGAAATGCTATTCGAGCAGTAGTGGATCAAGGCATGCAACGAGCTGAAGTAAGGATAAAAGGCCCTGGACTGGGAAGAGATGCAGCATTACGAGCTATTCGTAGAAGTGGTATACTTTTAAGTTTCGTACGAGACGTAACCCCTATGCCACATAATGGTTGTAGACCCCCTAAAAAAAGACGTGTATAGAACTAAATAAAGGCTGAAAGGGTTTCAAGAGAAATAAACGATTCAATGATCTGATCAAATAAAATTACTATGGTTCGAGAGAAAGTCAAAGTATCTACTCGGACACTACAGTGGAGGTGTGTTGAATCAAGAAGAGACAGTAAGCGTCTTTATTATGGACGCTTTATTCTGTCTCCACTTATGAAAGGTCAAGCCGACACAATAGGCATTGCAATGCGAAGAGCTTTACTTGGCGAAATAGAAGGAACATGTATTACACGTGCAAAATCTGAGAACATACCACATGACTATTCTAACATAGTAGGTATTCAAGAATCAGTACATGAAATTTTAATGAATTTGAACGAGATTGTATTAAGAAGTAATTTATATGGAGCGCGCAACGCACTTATTTGTGTCCAAGGCCCCGGATATATAACTGCTCGAGACATAATTTTACCGCCCTCTGTGGAAATTATTGATAATACACAGCATATAGCTACCTTAACGGAATCAATAGATTTGTGTATTGGATTAAAAATCGAGAGGAATCGCGGATATAGTCTAAAAATATTAAATACCTTTGAAGACCGAAGTTATCCTATAGATGCTGTATTCATGCCTGTTCAAAACGCGAATCATAGTATTCATTCTTATGGGAATGGGAATGGAAAACAAGAGATTCTTTTTCTAGAAATATGGACAAATGGAAGTTTAACTCCTAAAGAAGCACTTCATGAAGCCTCCCGGAATTTGATTAATTTATTTCTTCCTTTTCTACATGTAGAAGAAGAAACCTTCTATTTAGAGAACAATCAACATCACGTTACTTTCCCCCTTTTTCCTTTTCATAATAGATTAGTTAACCTAAGAAAAAAAAAAAAAGAACTAGCATTTCAATATATTTTTATTGACCAATTAGAATTGCCTCCCAGAATCTATAATTGTCTCAAAAAGTCCAACATACATACATTATTGGACCTTTTGAATAACAGTCAAGAAGACCTTATCAAAATTGAACATTTTCACATAGAAGATGTAAAAAAGATATTAGACATTCTAGAAAAAAAAATAGAAAAAGCATTTCAAAAAAAAATTGACTAAAAAATCAATTTGAAATTCAAATGGATTGGATATGTATCTAGGGAGAATTCATTTTGAAATGACTACTCCCTAGATACCCACGTCTTTTATTTTACAATTGACTAAATTTAATTAAAAAAGACCTAAAGTTAGAGATTTATCAATTGGTAATGTTGCTCCAATACCTAACCACAGGGCCACCACGGTGCCAATCAAAAAGACGGTTGTCGCTACTGGACGACGAAACGGATTTTGGAACTTATTAACATTTTCCAAAAAGGGTACGGTTAATAACCCCGCTGGTACTGAAGCCATTAAAAGAACACCCAATAATTTGTTAGGCACTGTACGAAGTATTTGAAATACAGGAAAGAAATACCATTCTGGTAATATTTCCAAAGGAGTTGCAAAAGGATCCGCAGGTTCACCAATCATTGATGGTTCTAAAACCGCCAAGCCTACGTTACAGGCAATGGTACCAAGAATAACTACTGGAAAAATATATAAAAGATCATTGGGCCATGCGGGTTCTCCGTAATAATTATGACCCATACCTTTAGCTAATTTAGCTCGTAATACAGGATCATTCAAATCTGGTTTTTTTGTTATTGGGATAGGTGAATTCTTATGGATCCATCCCCCGAGGGAACCGGACATGATAATTTTTCATCATCCGGCTCGAGCAAGAATTAACCAAACTAAATTAATACATACAAAAAATATATATGTTATCCACAAGTATTTTAATATGTAAAAAAATAATTATCCGATTCAAAAGTTATTGCAACTAAAGATTGCCATAAATTCCATTCTTACAGGTAAATGCTCAACACCCACGTAAGCTTCAAAGTTGATCATGATTAAGTGCTTTCTGGATCGTCTCATACCTTATAAATTCGTCCTTAATCTCAAAAATTATATCGAGATTTTTAAAATACAAAGGATTTACTTGTTACTAATGGAGTCGACCCCCTTTACTCTTCATTAGATCCTGTATTAACTCCGATAGTATCATAAATCGAGTCGATGCAGAGGAAATGAATGCATTTACATACTATTAAATTTTTTTTTTTTTTTTTTAGGAAAAAATAGCTAAAAGCATAATCAGGATTATGTTCCATCCCTTAATCTACTGGATTTTACGGAGCCCACTCATCCACGACATCGTCGGGTATGATCATAGAAAAGATTCTCTTCAAGTGAACCAGCCTATCCCCTGTATGGGGTTTACACAGTGGTTGGAACAAAGACACATTTGGTTGTGAATTCCAATGTGGCAGATAAAGTCATATTTCTGCACGACCCCATCAATAGTTCAAGTCACACACTCCCATAATCCATTTTCTCTTCATAGAATTCCCTTCAACTTCTTATGTCAAAAAAAAGAATACAATATTGTAGAGTTGAAGGGAAATATCCAAATACATGTCTTATTTTTTTAATAATCCATATTTATAGCAATAAAATACTATCGTTCCTTCACCAAGTAATAAGATAAATGAGTAATTACAAATATCTAGAATCTATATTATTTATAAGGGACCAGAAATACCTTGCTTACGTATCATTAGGAAATGCATTAACATAAATACAGCCGTAAGAAGAGGTAATACAAAAGTGTGTAAACTATAAAAACGAGTCAAAGTGGATTGTCCAACACTAGCACTTCCGCGTAATAATTCTACAAGAGGGGATCCTATTACCGGAATAGCGTCAGGTACACCTGTTACAATTTTGACTGCCCAATAACCAATTTGATCCCAAGGTAAAGAATAACCTGTTACACCAAAAGATGCGGTCAATACACCCAGAACCACACCAGTAACCCAAGTTAATTCGCGAGGTTTTTTAAAACCACCGGTGAGGTATACACGAAATACGTGCAGGATCATCATTAGGACCATCATACTTGCCGACCATCGATGAACTGATCGGATTAACCAACCAAAGTTAGCTTCAGTCATTATATATTGAACAGAAGCAAAAGCCTCAGTAACAGTTGGACGGTAATAAAAAGTCATAGCAAATCCCGTAGCTACTTGTACTAAAAAACAAGTAAGGGTAATTCCTCCTAGACAATAAAATATGTTGACATGCGGAGGAACATATTTACTAGTTATATCATCGGCAATCGCCTGAATCTCAAGACGTTCTTCGAACCAATCATAAACTTTATTGAGATAGGTAAACCAAGGTTACTCCCCCTCCAAGAACTGTATATGAGAATTTCATCTCGTACAGCTCAAACAAAAAAAAATCCAAATACTGATTGAAACGGATATGGAATAGAAAGTTTTAAACTTCTCTCATTCAATATTATTTAAGGATATGAAAGAGTCAAAACGCGGAAGCTCTTCTTTGTGGTTAAATGCCAAAAAATCAAGTCAGCTCATACATCTTTATGTTGTGTTGATCGTTATAGGCCTCTTGAATCTTCTAGATTACCTATCTTTATTGTCTTTTTTATTTGGTATTTGTATGTAATGGGAATGCAGATTTCTTCTTGTTTTCTTTATTATTGATAGGAATTCTCTTGTTAAGACCCTACTTAACTAATCAATTGAAACCTCAGATTCATACGAGAACCGCGATAATTCAATGAAACCTTCAAAGTCCAAAGTTCACTGAGTGAGAACCGTTGGATCATCACTTATTCAATCAAAAAAATAGCTAGAATTGTTAAAAACATAAAATACAAAGAAGCGTCTGCCCTTTCATCCAAATAAGAGTTTAAAAGCAGAAAAATATTTTGATTTATTAAAAGATAGAACCGAAAGAAATCCGGCTACGAGGTCTGAGTATTAAGTATGAATCATAGTTCGAATACTTTGTGATCTATTTGATCTATTTCGTGCTCCAGATACTTGAATCAATATCCGACGAAGTAAAAACATCTTGATAAAGATGACAGACCCCATTCTCTGTACTATCCATAGGGTCAATTCTAACAAGTCACACACTCATATTCCGGAAATATACAATGCAGAAAAAATTTCGCGGTCGAACTACCAAAGGAGAATAGGCTAAAATTTTTAGACCTACATACTTTACTTTTTTGTATCGAACGAAAAGTTAAGACTTCAAGATTCTTCTCAGTCTAATTCACTGAAATGCCATCCAGTAGAACAGAAGAATTATAAATCTCCAAAATAATAGATAGGAATACCGCAAATAGAGCCATTGCAATACCCATTAAAGGGGTCGTTCCCCATCCAGGAGCTACTTTACCATATTCGGAATTCAATGGTTTCAATAACTTCCCTACAGTAGTGCTTCTTGGACCAGATCTAGAACTATCCTCAACAGTTTGTGTAGCCATAAATCTTATTTTTTATTCATTACGATCTGTTGACTTTGTATACTATTCCATTGTAAATAAACGATCTTAGCATAGATCCATTGTGGTCTTTCAATTCTATAATAATGGAAACAGCAACCCTAGTCGCCATCTTTATATCTGGGTTACTTGTAAGTTTTACTGGGTATGCTCTATATACTGCCTTTGGGCAACCCTCTCAACAACTAAGAGATCCATTCGAGGAACACGGGGATTAGTTGACGTAATCAGCCTCCAAATATTTGGAGGCTGATTGCGTCAATGAAAATAATGAAAAATTATTTCATTTTTTGGTTGAAATTTTAGGTGGTTCCCGAAAAAAAATAGCGAAAAAAATTATCCCTAAAGTGGATACTAAGAGAAATGTATAAACCAATGCTTCCATAAATTTGATCGTGGTTTACAATTATAGCTTTCATACCTGTTTATGTTTACTTAGGCGTATCCCTCCGTATAAAGAAAGAAAAAGAGTAAAAAAAAACGGCAGCAATTTAAATCAAGACTCCTACCTACCGTACCCTACCTATTAAATTAAATAAACTCGCAAACAGAAACTAGACGAAAAAAAGCAATGTTGCATCAGACTGCTTGTCTTTTTGTAGTTGGATCTCCAAGTTTTTGGAATGCCCCAAATTCCACTTGAGCATCCAAATCTGGATCAATACCAGCAAAAACATCTCTGAAGAGGGTTCTAGCACCATGCCAAATGTGTCCAAAGAAGAAAAGTAGAGCAAACGAAGCATGCCCAAAAGTAAACCAACCTCTTGGACTGCTACGAAAAACACCATCGGATTTCAAAGTAGCACGATCTAATTCAAAAATCTCACCCAATTGAGCCCGTCTAGCATATTTTTTCACAGTTGCGGGATCACTATAACTCACTCCATTAAGTTCACCGCCATAAAACTCAACAGTTACACCTACTTGTTCGACACTATATTTAGATTCTGCCCTTCTAAACGGGACGTCGGCTCTAACAATTCCGTCTCCGTCTACCAAAACAACCGGAAATGTTTCAAAAAAAGTAGGCATACGGCGTACAAACAGTTCGCGCCCTTCTTTATTTCTAAAGACGGGGTGCCCTAACCATCCAACAGCTATTCCATCCCCATTGTCCATTGAACCCGCTCGGAATAACCCCCCTTTTGCTGGATTATTACCAATATAATCATAAAAAGCTAATTTTTCAGGAATTTTAGACCAAGCTTCTGATACACTTTGATTTTCAGCTAGTCCAGCACTAACTCTTCGATATATTTCTTGTTGAAAGTATCCCTGATCCCATTGATAACGAGTAGGACCAAATAATTCGATGGGAGTAGTTGCAGAACCATACCACATAGTTCCAGCAACAATAAAAGCTGCAAAAAAGACAGCAGCAATACTACTGGAAAGGACGGTTTCAATATTTCCCATACGTAATCCTTTGTATAGACGTTGAGGCGGACGAACACTAAGATGGAATAAGCCCGCTAATATACCCAACGTCCCTGCTGCAATATGATGAGAGGCTATTCCTCCCGGAACAAAAGGGTCAAAACCCTCCACGCCCCACGCCGGATTTACGGGTTGGACCTTTCCAGTTAGTCCATAAGGGTCGGATACCCAGATTCCAGGACCATATAATCCTGTTACATGAAAGGCGCCAAAACCAAAGCAAGCCACTCCGGAAAGAAATAAATGAATTCCAAAAATCTTGGGCAAATCCAAAGACGGTTTTCCTGTACGTTCATCACAAAAAATTTCTAGATCCCAATATACCCAATGCCAAATAGCTGCCAAGAAGCACAAGCCAGAAAACACGATATGTGCTCCGGCTACCCCTTCGTAACTCCAAAGACCCGGATTCGTTATAGTCCCTCCTGTAATATTCCAACCACCCCATGAATTGGTTATTCCTAAACGAGTCATGAAAGGTATAACGAACATACCTTGTCTCCACATTGGATCAAGAACAGGATCGGAGGGATCAAAAACTGCTAATTCATATAGAGCCATCGAACCGGCCCAACCAGCAACTAGAGCCGTATGCATTATATGAACAGAAAGCAAACGGCCGGGATCATTCAATACAACAGTATGAACACGATACCAAGGCAAACCCATGGAAATACCCCTTTATCAATGAAAAATGGACACTATGTAACTTTATTGCATTGGAAAAAACTATGTTACGGACCCCCCCTTTTTTAGGTAATTTTTTCGGAGAAAGGATTAATATTTGTTCTATTCTGTTAGTAATAATGGAACAATTCTATTCATAGGAAAAAAGGGAAGCGGATCTATTCTATATCCGATAAGTACCAATACGCAATGGGGGTGAATCCTATTTTATATGAACCAAGATAGCTATTGTTGTTCATCATTCAGAAGTCCGCTCGTAAAAAATTTCCTTTATTTTGATTCATTCTCTCTTACTTTACTTTTATTTTATATTTGATTTTAGCTTATTCAACTTATGTATTAAATATGATTAATAAAGTAGGAAAAAAGGATAATATTATTAAAAAATGAAACCCCAGTCTTACGTTTCCACATCAAAGTGAAATAGAGAACTTCATTCTCTTTTTTTTTCATTTCATGCCTATTGGCGTTCCAAAAGTACCTTTTCGAAGTCCTGGAGAAGGCGATACATCTTGGGTTGACATATAGTGCGACTTGTCAGATATATTGGGCTATATGGGATTTCCCCATTTTCTCCCTCGATCGAGATATCCTCTGTTTCGCCCAAAAAGATTGATTGAATTATCAAAAATTTGTAACGCGAAGCGCAAAAAATAAAGTGGAATTAAATGCAGGGAGTATTTAGATTGATATTAGATTATCAAAATTTTTTTATGGTTTACGTGATCGGACTAATAAAATTCAGTATCCAGGCTCCGTTTAGCAAAAACCCAATTGATAATTAATATATAATATTTTTATAATTACTACTTATATGATATGCAAATATCATATGCAAAATTATGATAACAAATTCTATTAAAAAATTAAAAAATACAAAAAATTGAAACAGGGTTATCTAAAACTGTTGATAAAATCAAATAATATAATTAAAAAATTGTTCACTATTTGACAGAAGACATGTGAAAGAAATGAATTGAAAAAAAAAAAGAAGGAGTAGTAAAAAAAAGACGCGGTATTTGGTTCATTTGTCCTATATGTGCAAATCAAAATCGGGCAAATTTTTCCTTTTACTCGGGGTAGAGCATAAACCTAAAAAATAGAAAAAAAAAGGAAGAAGCCCGTTCAGGAACAAGAAAAAACCATCGCTATTTCAACTGAATCTCGATGAAAAAAAAATATCAATGAATCCAGTTAGTCTGAAAGGCCTAATCAGTTTTTTTATTATAGGATTCTAATATCTAATAAAAGGGGCCAAATTTTTTTTTCTTTTAAAAATAAAAAGGGAGCAAGCCCTTCCCATATAAGTTAGAAATAAAAGCCTTCTATGAAAAAAAGGGTGGGGGTGAACACATTGATTTTTTCACAATTTTTGTTGAACCGTATGCATCAAAAGGTGCTTGTACGGCTCCTAAGGAATAAAATTTTATCCTAATCAACCGACTTTATCGAGAAAGATTATTTTTTTTAGGTCAAGAGGTTGATACCGAAATCTCGAATCAACTTATTAGTCTTATGATATATCTCAGTATAGAAAAGGATACCAAGGATCTTTATTTGTTTATAAACTCTCCTGGTGGATGGGTAATATCTGGAATGGCTATTTATGATACTATGCAATTTGTGCGACCCGATGTACAGACAATAGGCATGGGATTGGCCGCTTCAATAGCATCCTTTATCCTAGTCGGAGGAGCAATTACCAAACGTATAGCATTCCCTCACGCTTGGCGCCAACGAGTTTTTTTATTTTCGAGAAAAAAATACTATGCCTTCGCCATCGGAAATATGAATTAGTTAAGTAATAATAGCATGGCACTTCGAATTCGATATGAAATTTTTTGATTCAAAAAAATTAGATTATATATTGAAAGAGTAGTATGAGATAAGGAAGGGGTATTTCAAATGATATCTTACCTATTCGGGCACATCTCAGCGTCACAAACTTTGTTTTCACACCAGAAGCTTAAAAAAAAAAAAGACACTTTGGGATTGCTTAATCATAGACGAATAAAAAAAAATGATATATATAAAGCAACGGAACCATCATAGTATTTTTTTAACTCCTACAAAAAAGAAGGATGGTAATTGGATCATTTATGGATCTGTGTATAATACATAATACAACCTATATTTTTTTTCGTTCGCCGAAAGGAAAGGTCAAAAATGCAAATTCCATTGTGGAGCCGTATGCAATGCACAAAAAAAGCCTGTACGGTTATTCAATTTTCTCTGTTTTTTTGGTTCTCTCGCCTCATTCTGCGAAATCGAGGAACCTTTTCTATTATATCATCAGGGTAATGATCCATCAACCCGCCAGTTCGTTTTATGAGGCACAAACGGGAGAATTTATCTTGGAAGCGGAAGAACTACTAAAAATTCGCGAAACCATCACAAGGGTTTATGTACAAAGAACGGGCAAACCTATATGGGTTGTATCCGAAGACATGGAAAGGGATGTTTTTATGTCAGCAACAGAAGCCCAAGCTCATGGAATTGTTGATCTTGTAGCGGTTCAATAAGAAATAGGAGCGATTTCATGCAAATCTACAATTGCTAATTTTATATCTTTTTAAATTAAAGGTTTAGTTTCATATTCTCTTCAATATTAACAAAAATATATATTGAAGAGAAGTAATTCATAATTAGCCGGTTAGAACCAATCTAAACCAGTCCATTATTTATATGATTCCGTATGCCAACCATTAAACAACTTATTAGAAATACAAGACAGCCAATCCGAAATGTCACGAAATCCCCAGCGCTTCGGGGATGCCCTCAACGACGAGGAACATGTACTCGGGTGTATGTGCGACTCGTTTAGATCATAGACTGAGACACAAAAAGTAAATTCTTTTTGAAATATCAAGGATCAGTACCTGTGAATAAAATAGAATGGAGGAACTGGATTCATTATTTAAAAAAGATAGATTGTTCATATCTTCTATTTTGTCTGAAACTTATGGTTTCCATTGGTGCAAATCCAATCAACTCCATTTTTTAGAAAACCCCAATGATAACAAATGGTTATCCATTAAGCGGGGAAAATTCCATTTTTTATTAAAAAGATTCCACTCTTGAAAGAAAAGAACGGACTAACAGGGTAAACGACCAAATCAATTTTAAAAATGAAATACCGTTACTGTATAAAGTGGATCTCATTGTGAAAGACCTATTACTGGAATATTCATGGGGTAGAGCCAAAGAATGTGAATTGTACAAGTTACCCATAGTATTGATTAATTAAAAGAAGGAGCTCCGGTGTATAGAGAGGACCTCACCGTTTTTGAAGTAACCATAGAAACGAAGGAACCCACTATTTATCCATTTCTATTTACTACTTTTTGTAGTTATTCTATTTTTTATATCAAGTATCAAGGCAATTTATCCTTTCAAAGCAAAGGAAAATACCTAGCAAAAAATAGTGGTCGGGAAGGTTAGATTAGCAAAAGCCATTGGAATTTTTTTTATACATTGGAATAATTCGTTTGGTTATTAATGACTAGTAAAGAGGAAAAGAATAACGAAAAAAAGAATTAGTTATTCATCAAAGTTTGATTTATTCAATGACTAGAATTAAACGCGGGTATATAGCTCGGAGGCGTAGAACAAAACTTCGTTTATTTGCATCAAGCTTTCGAGGGGCTCATTCACGACTTACACGAACTATGACTCAACAGAGAATAAGAGCTTTAGTTTCGGCTCATCGGGATAGGGGTAAAAGAAAAAGAGATTTTCGTCGTTTATGGATCACTAGACTAAATGCTGTAATTCACGAGACAGGGGTATTCCATAGTTATAATCGATTCATACACAATCTGTACAAGAAGCAATTACTTCTTAATCGGAAAATACTTGCACAAATAGCTCTATTAAATAGGAGTTGTCTTTATACGATTTCGAATGAGATCAAAGAATAAGGCGATTGGAAGAAATCCACTAAAATATTTGAAATAGAGTTCTAAGGAGAATGAGCTCGGGGAAGGTAGAGTAGAAATTAGTATTAGAAAAAAAGTAATCAAAACAAAAGGAGGGTATATAGTCGCTAAAAAAAGAGTTATTCTTTTTCTTTTTTACGATTCTTTTCTTTTTTTTTTTTTTTTTATGACAGACACAGACGTAACAATCAAATTTTGATTCTTGATTGGAGTTGTCGAACAAAATATTAACCTCTTTTTTAATTCCTTCAGATTGGAATTGTTATTCAATTGAAGAATAAGTCTATTTTTTTCTGGTTCTAAGGCTAGTAGTTCTAGGGGTCGATTCACTTCTTTCAAATTGTTTCTGATTATTAAGAAAAGGTAACAAAGATAAAATACGAGCTTGTTTTATAGCCATAGTAATTAATCGTTGTTGTTTTAAAGTCACTCTATTCACCCGTCTAGATAATATTTTTCCTTGTTCACTAATAAATCGACTAATTAAACTCATGTTTCTATAATCAATTCGATCCCCCGATTGGATCGGGGGCAAACGCCTACGAAAAGATCGCTTGGATTTAGTAAAAGGTCGCTTAGATTTATTCATAATTTTTTATTCCTTATCTCTAAAATCCTATTTTGATCGGATGAAAATAAAAACAATTTCTATTTCTATAATTTCTATTTCTATAATAGAATAGAATTAAGAATATAGGATTCGATTTCTTTCTATTGATTTATTTGTTTATATTTATATATATGTAATAATATATTATTATAGAATATAGATACTATCATTATTCCTGTTCTTAAAATAAAAAAGCACTTAATTTGATCTATTTCTTGATTTCCCCGTGAATTGTATGTTTAAAACAATAGGGACAAAATTTTCTCAATTCCAATCGACTAGGGGTGTTATGCCGATTCTTTTGGGTAATATATCTAGAAATTCCCGCTGATTCTTTCTTAATATCATTTCGAACGCAACTGGTACATTCCAAAATAATTGTGACTCGAACATCTTTACCCTTGGCCATGAAACCTCCTTTGGATTTATGATTCACCCCAATCTTCTATTTTCATTTTAGGATCCAGAAAGAACAAGAACCAAAAAAATAGAAGCTGTTAACTAAAAAATTTTTCTGAAATATTTCGTTGCAATGAATATTAATTTTTAATTAAATAAAAAAAAAATAATAAGTAATACAATGATTTTTTGAAAACTATATTTAAAATCTTTGTCCAGGATTTTTTTAAGTATCTCATAGTATACTCTTTCTCTAGCAACACCTTCTTTGTTCTATATACTAAATACTAATTGAAATTGAATTGGATTCTGAACCATCCTTTTTATGACCTTTTGCCCCCCCCTTTTCAAATTTATTCTAAAAAAAAGAATTCGAAAAAAGGGGGGGGGAGAATTAGTCCCCGATCATTGATCGTATCTCTAAAATTTTTAACCCTTTATAATGTTAATAACTAGAATGAAAAAAAGGGAAATGTTAATGCATCTGGAAATAAACGATTAATCTCTATTAATAAACCTGCTAACGAACCGAACCATAGAGTACTTAGTACCGGTGCTACGGAAAGATATGTTTTTAGATCTCGCATTTGAAATCCTCCTTCTTTCTTCTTTATTGTATTACAATATATATAGTAATATATATAACTACATATGTACATGTAGTTAGGAAGTTCTTGTATTTGTATACGTAACCCCCCCGTTTTCAAAATTAGAATTGAAATATTGTTTACTAGAACGATCTTATAGATTCCATTTTCAAATGGAAACGCCTTTTTATGTAAAATTGAAATTGAGAGAATTTTCGTCAAAAAAGTCATTTTTTTAATTCTATTTTAATTACATAATATATATATGTTTGTTATCTGATATGAGAAAAAAACGAAGGATGTGGAAAACAAGACAGGAATTCTCTACAATGATACAGTAAACCAATTGAAAGGGATGTAGCGCAGCTTGGTAGCGCGTTTGTTTTGGGTACAAAATGTCACGGGTTCAAATCCTGTCATCCCTACCTATTACTGCTCTTCTGAGCAGTAACGAGGGATCTTTTTTAGATCTATCCAATTTTATTAAAATTGGATAGATCTATAATTGTGAAATTTATTATATACTATGATATAGTATATACGTATAAAATAGAGTATATACGTATAAAATAGATTCGGGTTAAAGAATGTCCTCTTTCTAGCCTTTTCGTTTTTTAGAAAAAACAAGAAAAGCGCTCTTAGTTCAGTTCGGTAGAACGTGGGTCTCCAAAACCCAATGTCGTAGGTTCAAATCCTACAGAGCGTGATTTTCACTCTTGTTTATTAGATTGTGTCCAAATTTCGCTATTCGCAAATAATTGAGCAGTAATCTTAATTCGAACTCCCGCATATCAAAGCAAGAATGAGGTCAGTAAAAAAAAAAAAGAAATGTTAATTAATCAAAAGTCCAACTGATCACCACGCCTGTATTGTAAATAAGCAGTTACGAATAATCCAGCCAAAGTAATAGGAATTAGACCTAAGACGATTCCAAATAAAGAAACTTCAATCATTTCAATTTTTCATTTTTGAAAGGGAGAAAAGAGAGGTACTATCTATTCCTAGCTCTTAATCTGTATTGCGGATGAATCTCAATGACCAAAACTGGGTAATTAACTATTGAACATATGAATGAACAGATGAAATACCATAGAACTCCTTTTTTTTATCTTCATTCAATTAATTTCAAATAAGTCGTATTTTGCTTAGACCAATAAATAGAACTGAGGTTATAGTTAAAGCTGCTAGTAGAAAACCGAAATAACTCGTTATAGTAGGCATGAAGGGACTCAATAAAATATGTTTTTTTATACATATGTTTCTAAAGTACTTCCCTAAGTTTAAATGTAAAACATTTTAAAAGAGATAGAAGAGATAGATAAAAATACTAGTTCCAAGAATAAAAAAATGCAATTTAAAAATTGTGAATTATCCATCATTATGGTGGTATGAACAAAAATAGAGAAAGAGAAAAAGAACTAAATTCATTGGCACCATCTCAGGATTCAAAATTCACGTAACTGATTCATTGAAAAACTCTTTAAGAAATTAATCATAAAAAAAATAATACATAAAAAAAAAACTTTATTATCTAACTTCAGTTAAAACATAGAACTTTTTTTGAATGAATATGTAAAAATTTGAAAATAAGTTGTTTGATTCATTTTTTTTTTAAGTGACCTTAGAACCTAGAATATGACCCCTTCTACTTTATTCAAATTGACTTTACTTCAATTTGAATTTGAACTCATTAGATAAAATAGTAGAGCAGTTTTCTTCATTTAATCTATCGACTGAGACCAAAAAGAGGTATCCTACACGGAGAACGAGATAAGTCAAAAAAATATTGATTTATTTTAACTAGATTTTTAAAACTTGTAATTAGCAATTTATATTATCATTTCCTTTCTAGGTTTTAGGTTTTTTTCTTTCGAGATTATATAGAAAATAGAGTGAAAAACCCATCATCTTTGTAGTTAGTTAAAGAAAAAAAAAAAAAAAAGAAATAAATTATCTAACACCTCAGTTCTATACTAATTCAAATTGCGTTGCTGTGTCAGAAGAAGGATAGCTATACTTATTCGGTAGACTCTAAAAATACCCTTGGTACTTTATTGACGATCTCACAAAGATGTAATCTCAGTGAATTTTAATTGACTTATTCATCTTTTACAGAATCGATTCCCTACGAGAATATATGGAGTTCAGTATGTCTGGAAGCACAGGAGAACGTTCTTTTGCTGATATTATTACCAGTATTAGATACTGGGTCATTCATAGCATTACTATACCTTCCCTATTCATTGCGGGCTGGTTATTCGTCAGCACCGGTTTAGCTTACGATGTGTTTGGGAGCCCTCGCCCAAACGAGTATTTTACAGAGAGCCGACAAGGCATTCCATTAATAACAGGCCGTTTTGATCCTTTGGAACAACTCGACGAATTTAGTAGATCTTTTTAGGAGGACCCAATGACTATAGATAGGACCTATCCAATTTTTACAGTGCGCTGGTTGGCTGTTCATGGACTAGCTGTACCTACCGTTTCTTTTTTGGGGTCAATATCAGCAATGCAGTTCATCCAACGATAAACCTAATTCAATTATAGAGCTATGACACAATCAAATCCGAACGAACAAAATGTTGAATTAAATCGTACCAGTCTCTATTGGGGGTTATTACTCATTTTTGTACTTGCTGTTTTATTTTCAAATTATTTTTTCAATTAAGAAAAGAGCGTAGCATAATAAAATAAAAAAGAAAGAGTAGTAATTTTCTTATCCCATTCGGATGGATTATATATCATAATTATCTCTGACTGTTTATGTTTCTAGCATGACCACTCGATGAAATGTGGAGGGAAGCGGAATAAATGGCTGATACTACTGGAAGGATTCCTCTTTGGGTAATAGGTACTGTAGCTGGTATTCCTGTGATCGGTTTAATAGGGATTTTCTTTTATGGTTCATATTCAGGATTAGGTTCATCCCTGTAGAAATTGGATGAACTGATTTAGAGACGTGAAAACATAAGAACTCAACGGGGCCCAACTCTTCCTTTTTTGTCTGATTCGAGGGGGTCCCGTTGAACTGCTAATAATCCGAACAATTTTTTATCGTGTTTTTGAAAAATGAACTTAATTAGATTACTGGCTTTTGAACATATAGTATTTTTAAACCTTTCAAAGATAGACTAAAAAAGGGGAATCACTTAATTTCCTTTTCCTACTTTCCCGGCCGGCACAATATTTTTTATTTTTTATCAGTAGATCTATCATTAAAATTTTGTCTATACTAAATAGAATAGAAGTTTTTTCTGATTTATTTTTATTTATTTAGTATTTCATCAAAATTGAAATAAAAAAAAATAAAACTACAAAAAGTAACTACTATTATATTATTAATTAATAGTATATATATATAAACAGTAATATATATGTAAACTAAGAATAGGAATTTTTAACGAATGGGATCAAGAAGGACAAGATCGACACAAGAAAAGGAATTTTCGACATCCTTTTCTTGTGTCGAAGACTAGCAAGACAAATAATACTCCCTACAGTCCCTAAAATTTGTTGTTTCGCCGATTTATCGGTCCCTTTTTTTATGCGCTTGCTTTCCTTATTTTAGTATCTAGTCAAATTTTTCCATTCTAATAGAAAAAACTCTTGATTATTGATACATTCTATCAATTTCAATTGGTCAATAATGACAGAGTTACATCACACCCCCTTCCCATTTTTCAAATTTGTATTTAAAAATAAAGAAAGGGGGGGGGTAAAGTGAATTCTTCTCAATATACATACTAGGATTAGGACTATGATACAAGTAATTCCCGACACCTGGTCGAAAAGGAATATAAAATCTAAAGAGAGGTAAAAGGCTTTTCATAATTTTTTTTGTTCTTTTTTACGAATTTGATAAAGCTAAATAGACAGATCTAAAAATTCATTTCGGATAATTGAACCTTCTCAAACTGTTTCTTTTTAAGAACCAAAAAAATTTGTGCCAAAATAACCGATGCTAAGAAGAATAAAAGGCCTTGGACACGTAATGGATCTTGAAGTACTATTTCCGCATCCCCCTGACCAAACCCACCCACATTAGGATTACTTGTTAATGGTTGGTCGAGTTTAATGGATTCGCCCTCTGAAACAAGAAGTTCTAGGCCTCGAGGGATAATATCAATCACTTGGCGTTCATTCGATGCATCCACTATGGTTATTTCGTATCCCCCTTTTTCTTTTCGTAAAATTTTGCTTATTATCCCTCCTGCCGTAGCGTTATAAACTGTATTGTTACTTTTGCTACCATCAGGATAAATCTGACCCCTTCCCCTGTTTCCACCTACGTATATAGGATATTTTAAGAAGTGAACATCTTTATTAGTAGCAGGGTCTGGGGCAAGAATAGGAAAGGTTATTTCACTATATTTTTGACCAGGAACAGGACCTATCACAAGAATATTTTTTTTATTGGGGCGATAATTCTGAAAAGAAAGATTTCCTATCTTTTCTTTCATCTCGGGTGAAATACGATCGGGGGGGGCTAATTCAAACCCCTCCGGTAAAATAAGAACAGCTCCCACATTCAAAGCTCCTTTTTTACCATTAGCTAGAACTTGTTTTAGTTGCATATCATAAGGAATTTTAACAACTGCTTCAAATACAGTATCAGGAAGTACCGCTTGTGGAACCTCAATATCCACGGGCTTACTAGCTAAATGGCAATTGGCACATACAATACGCCCAGTTGCCTCTCGTGGATTTTCATAATTCTGCTGGGCAAAAATCGGATATGCACTTGAAATGGATGCCCAAGTTATTATATATATGATGAGTGAGACAGATATGGAGCGAGTAATCTCTTCCCTTATCCAAGAAAAGGTATTTCTAGTTTGCATGGTCCAATCATTTATCCCGAAAATTTCTACAATAAAGTTAGGTAGGTCGATAATATACGTCCCTAGCCACAATTCTGCTATTTACATTTACTGACAAAAAAAAATTTTGTTGAAATATACAAGGAATCCCTCATGAATAAAAAGAGTAAAGTAAATACGACTTTGATTTGGTTATGATGTATAAGGTAAGAAATATTCGAATTGGATCAGTTAATCATTTTTTAGTCATTTATTGCATGATAAATCACTACAAGTGACGGAGATACACGATTTAAATAACGAAAGATCCAATATTTAAAAATTGTATCAAGAATGACTGGAAAGGTAGAAACTAGACCAGATAAAATTTGTTCATAATGAGCAAATCCAAAATCTTTGTAAATATAACCAATCATTAGTTCCCAACCGTGAGGCGAATGGAATCCGATACATAAATCAGTTAATAAAAGAATCGAAAAAGCTTTAATTGTATCACTTAAATTATATAGGAATTCTTGAACCCAAGAATTCAAAATAAAAAGCTTTTCCTTACCCCAAAAGGAATAACCACTTAGAATAACGAAAGATATTAGATTTGTCGAGAAGTGCAAGATTGTATGGATATGATACTCATTGTGTATCTTGATGAATTGGATCGTTTCTTTGTGGATTCCTAGACGAAATTGTTGTAAATCGGTTTCTGGGTATTCCTTTATCATTTCATCCAGCTGGAATAGGTCTTCTAATTGGATGAATTTTTCTAGAACACTTTTTTCTTGAATATCATTGAAAAAAGTTTCGCATTGTCTAGTATTCCACCAATTAGTAATCCAAATTTTCAAACTTTTATTACAGCAGAGAGAGATCAACCAGGGCAAAAAAATTATAGATGTAAAATAAAAAAAAGGAATGAATGCTTTCTTTTTTGCCATTTTGAATCTCTGAATTGTTAATGAACCCACTGCATTTGTTGATTCTATTAGATCTAATATTTCTATCGAGCATGAGTTTCTATTCAAATTCGAATAGAATGTATTGAGCCAATGAATCCATTTTATCTTTTTCTTTTGATTCAATACTTATTGAATCTAGAAAAAAATTGCATTTCCAGGATGTTATTTCCCCTTTTTTTCGATCAATACTAAAAGATAAACGAACTTTTTCAAATATTTTTTAGTAAAAAATATTATTCGATTTTTGAGACGAAGAAACTCCCTTTCTTTTTTAAAAAATATATCAAAAAAATTAGCATAAAAGAATGGATGAATGTTCAATTGAAAAAAAAAAACGAAAGAAATTCTTTCGTTTTTTCTTCCTACTGCCAAAGCATTTAGTTTTTAAAATTTTTCAAATAAATGGATTTCAAAATACTTCAATTGGTACACGCAAGAAGTAAGCCAATTCAGCAGCTTTTTGCTCAATTTCTCGTGTAGTAAAATTCTCATCAGTACGGATTAAAGGAATAGCCCCTTGACCTCGAATTTCCATATAAAGGATACGCCGAGCAGAAACACCCTCTTTAACTTCTATTCTGATGGACTGAATATCTTTCATAAGGAATCGTAAAAAGATGCGACGACTTTTTCCAGGAAATCCCCAACGAAAAATACGCACTATTCCTTCTTTTCGGTCGAAAAGATCATAACCACTACCCACATTCCACAAAATAGTGCACCACAAATAGCAACTAATAAAGAGACCTGCGATCCCATAGAAAGACATCACAATCCCTTGTGGAAAAAAAATGATTTGCTGAGACGCAAATACCGATATAAAATTTCTACCAAGATAACTGGAAGTTCCAACCAATAAGAATCCTAATGAACCTAAAAATAGGATAAAGGCCCAGCAGAAATTACTTGTTTTTCGAGACCCCGTTATAAATTCTATCCATATAGATTCTGATCGCCAACTCATATATATTAGATCCAGGTATACAATTTTTTTGAATTGAGAAAATATGACTTTCTTTTTTTGTTTTCAAAGTAACTCTCATCAACTATTTTGTTGTGAACCTTTACTTTAGGAGTAATTGATAGAATTGTTTATATCTAAAATAATCAAATCTCCTCCTTTATATGATCCCCTATAACTATAATACAAATAAATAAATTGACTTGAATTTCGTACATCGACCCGATAATGATCTATTTTTCCAAAGAGCACAAAGTTATTTACCCATATAATACGTTTACACATGCATAAGAGGTTTTTTTAGTTATGTTTGTAGGAATCTACGTGTTATACAATATTCTACCAAAAGGGTCTTATTGAATCGAAGTTAAAAAAAAAAAAAAGAGTGATACGATTAGGTCTCATCCCATCTAAAAAATCTTATTTTTTTGAATATGAAGAAATAAAGAAGCCATTGCAAGTGCCGGAAAGACTAGGCCTACTAAAGGCACAAAAATAGAGGGTAAGTTATTGAAAGTTGTCATAAAAAGGGTACCTCAATTTAATATTTGTACCTGTTATTGTTATATTCTGAATTCTAAAGATATCTTAGAATATCTGGTATTTTGATTATTTCTATTATATTCTATTATATATATTATATAATTATACTAAGTATCTTTAAGTAAATATATATCGAATACTAACATACAACCTAATAGAAATATATAGAATAGAACCTAATAGAAATAGAATAAAAAATAGGTACAAGAAACGCCAAACTAAATAAATGGACTTATGAATCTTTCAAAAAAAATAGATGTATCATAATCCCCTGGTTAGATTTATTATTCTTTTTGTTCTTTTTGTCTTCTATTCTATCTTCTATTCTAATAGTCATTAATAAAGTAGTCATTAATAAAGAAAAAATTTGATTCCATTAAAAATTTCTACAAAATTGAGATCCAACAACAGGGAATTTTAGGGAAATGCAAAAAGATAGAAGACTCTCTATAGATCTGTATCTATCTCTATATTGAATTATCTATACATATGTAAGCAAGAGAGGAAAATGAATTTTTCAGGGTTTTCGTTTAATTCTGATAAACTAACTGTTCTATTTGATTTCATTTTTGTTCAAAGGAAAAAAAGCATGGAGCTGAAATAACTCACTCACAACACCTTTTAAAGGATTACGTGGTACAATTGCATCCAATAAGCCCTTACGCAATAAAGATTCAGCCGCTTGTGAACCTTCAGGCACGGCTTTTTTCAATGTTTGTTCAATTACTCTTTTACCCGCAAATGCAATATAGGCATAGGGTTCGGCAATAATAATATCCCCCAACATACCAAAACTAGCTGTCACCCCACCGGTAGTAGGAGATGTAAGAATTGATATATAGAATAACTTTTTACTTGATTGATAATTACATAAAACCGAAGAAATTTTAGCCATTTGCATTAAACTTAAACTTCCTTCTTGCATTCGTGCTCCTCCGGAAGAACACACTAAAATAAGAGGTAAACATTGATTGGTAGCATACTCGATCAAACGAGTTATTTTTTCGCCTACTACGGATCCCATACTACCCCCCATAAACTTAAAATCCATAACCCCAAGGGCTGTCGGAATACCGTTTAGTTGACCTATCCCTGTTTGAACAGCGTCAGTCAATCCTGTCGTTTTTTGAGCGGAGTCAATACGATTTTTATAAGGTTCCTCCCCCGAATGAAATTTAATGGGATCCGTAGAGACCATGTCTTCATCCATAGGATTCCAAGTACCCGGATCAATCGAAAGCTCTATTCTCTCTGAACTAGTCATTTTCAAATAATGTCCACATTCTTCACAAACATTCATTTCGACTTTCTTATACATTAATCCATAACAATTGTCGCATTGAATCCACAATTGATTGTAGTTTTTAGTTATATCGAAATCCTTAGAACTCATTAAATTATTACGATTCCTATTAGTTCTTATCTTGTAATTTTTGCTTTCACGAATCTTTCCACTTTCACTACAAATGAAATTATAAATGTAACTTTCATTGGAATTATTACTATCGCTTAAAAAGTGACTATCAATACAGATGTGAGAACGAAAATAAGAGTCAATACAACTATTAATGTGATTATTACAATTATATTTAGTATCCTTAATGTAAGGATCATAGTGCGGATCGTTGTCACTTTTAGATCTATTATTCAGATAATTAGAACTACAATAGCTATAAAAAAAAAATTCTAGGTCACTCAAATCATTGTTAATCTCAAATTTTTTCTTTTTTATATCAAAATATATAGAATAACTATTCTTATTACTATCCCTAACAAAAAAGGTGTCATCCGATATGAAATTCCGAATGTCCTTAGAGCTAACTAAAAGATCAACATTATTGTAATAACTAGAACGCTCACCCCAGCCATAAAAGTTTTTATCCATATCATATATAAACCGGTCTTTACTTATAGTAGTCTTTTCATTTTCAATACTATCCATTGCTTTATTTAGCCCGCTTCTGTATTCCAATTCTCCCTTAGAAAACATCAAATTGAACCACGATTTTTCCATAGAGCTTCTGGCCATATTTACATGAAAATACAATAACAATAGATGAATAGTCATTCAATGAAAAAATTGAAAAATGCAAAATTTTTTTGAATAGTTCATTTTCTATTCAGAGTAAGCAAAGCATATCGATGCAATTGCTAAGATTATTAAATAAAAGTAAAGTAATTGACATTAAAAAATTTCAATTCTAAATGAAAATAAGGATTTTCTTATATTGTGTAAAATTCTCATAAAAAAAAAAAAAGAACTATTTGTTCTTCGCTTATGAATATAACGATATTAAGAACTTTTTTAGGAAAATCTCGTATACTATATACTAAATAATACTAAATAGAAAAATACTAAATAGAAAATAAAAAAGGGTTTTATTCCAATAGGGAATGAAAAGAAAAGGACAACATGCAGGATGGGTAGAAGAAGTGGGGATACTTGGTTCAAGTCCTGACACGAAACTGAAAAAACGAATAAAAGAATCCTAAGAGTCTATATTTCGTATAGGATTTCTTGTGGACACAACACTACAATACAAAATTGTAGTTGTGTTTAATCTTCTTTTTTTTTTAGTTAAGATTTTGTATATCTAGATAAGTATGTATCTATCAAAAATGGTATATCCAATAGATAAACTCGGCTCAATCTTTTTTTTTTTACTAAAAGTATTGAGCCGAGTTTATCTATTGGAATTAAACTACTAAAAGGAACGTGAATTACTAATCTAATTTATCTACTCTTGGCCATCTAATTTATCGACGGTTGGGAAGTTAAATCTGATCTCCTTCCATACTTCACAAGCAGCAGCTAGTTCAGGACTCCATTTGCAAGCCTCACGGATAATTTCATTACCCTCGACTGCAAGATCACGCCCCTCATTACGAGCTTGTACACATGCTTCCAGAGCTACTCGGTTAGCTACGGCACCCGGTGCATTTCCCCAAGGGTGGCCTAAAGTTCCGCCACCGAATTGTAGTACGGAATCATCTCCAAAGATCTCGGTCAAAGCAGGCATATGCCAAACGTGAATACCCCCCGAAGCCACAGGCAGAACACCTGGTAGTGAGACCCAATCTTGAGTGAAAAAGATACCGCGGCTTCGATCTTTTTCAACATAATCATCGCGCAGTAAATCAACAAAGCCCAAAGTTGACTCCCTGTCTCCTTCAAGTTTACCTACTACTGTACCCGCGTGAACATGATCTCCACCAGATAGACGTAAAGCTTTAGCTAGTACACGGAAGTGCATACCATGATTCTTCTGTCTATCAATAACAGCGTGCATTGCACGGTGGATGTGAAGAAGTAGGCCATTATCTCGGCAATAATGAGCCAAACTAGTATTTGCGGTGAATCCCCCTGTTAAGTAGTCATGCATTACGATAGGAACTCCCAATTCTCTGGCAAATACAGCTCTTTTGATCATTTCTTCGCATGTACCCGCAGTAGCATTCAAATAATGCCCTTTGATTTCACCTGTTTCGGCCTGTGATTTATAAATAGCTTCGGCACAAAATAAGAAACGGTCTCTCCAACGCATAAATGGTTGGGAGTTCACATTCTCATCATCTTTGGTAAAATCAAGTCCACCACGTAGACATTCATAAACTGCTCTACCATAGTTCTTCGCGGATAACCCCAATTTAGGTTTAATAGTACATCCTAATAGGGGACGCCCATACTTGTTCAATTTATCTCTTTCAACTTGGATACCATGAGGTGGTCCCTGGAAAGTTTTAGTATAAGCAGGAGGGATTCGCAGATCCTCTAGACGTAGAGCCGCCAGGGCTTTGAACCCAAATACATTACCCACAATCGAGGTAAACATGTTAGTAACCGAACCTTCTTCAAAAAGGTCTAAGGGGTAAGCTACATATGCAATAAATTGAGTTTCTTCTCCTGGAACGGGTTCAATGTGGTAGCATCGTCCTTTGTAACGATCAAGGCTGGTAAGCCCATCGGTCCACACAGTTGTCCATGTACCAGTAGAAGATTCAGCAGCTACCGCAGCCCCTGCTTCTTCAGGTGGAACTCCGGGTTGAGGAGTTACTCGGAATGCTGCCAAGATATCAGTATCCTTGGTTTCATATTCAGGAGTATAATAAGTCAATTTATATTCTTTAACACCAGCTTTGAATCCAACACTTGCTTTAGTCTCTGTTTGTGGTGACATAAGTCCCTCCCTACAAGTCATGAATTTAGAATTCTTGTAATAAAACAAAACAACAAGGTCTACTCGACATAAATTAGGAATAGATTTAATTAACCTACAGGAATCTTTCAAAAAATTATCAACTAATCAGAATGATTCTTTATTAGACCATGATATTTGATTCGCCAAATACATCATTATTGTATATTCTTTCATATGTATAGCGCAACCTAATACTTTTTTTTTTCAATTTGGAATCTTTGACTTTTTATAAATCGAAATAATTTAATATTAAAATAAAAATAAAATCACTCTTGACAGTAATATATGGTGTATATGTAAATCCTAGATATGACAATATGCGAAATTCATCCATGAAAATGAAAAAGAGGGGGGGGGTTGATAAAGGGAGGACTAGATGGGATGCATAACCCCGGATATGCTAAAATCAAAATACGAACAAAAAACGGCTAATGAGATCGAAATAATGAATCATAAATAGAGTTCCGTTTCGAATTCGATAGATTAAAAAAAGTCTTGCCTATTTTGATAAATAAATCAAAGACTTCCTGCAAAATTTTTCTTTTTTATTCATATATTTATTTTTTTTATTTTAAAACTAAGTTTCGGTTAGTTGAACTTGAAAATGACTAGTCCTTCGTTGAAATTTACTAAGTCAAATAAGTAAAAAATTGAATTGCACATTCGCTGGGGTCGTACCAACGAAATCGAGTGCTTACTCCCATTTATTTTTATTATTGAATTAACCGATCAATTTGCTATCAAAGATTTTGTCTGTATTCGAAAAATTTCGCAACAAAATTTAATATATTTTTTTATTATGAGAATAAATCCTACTACTTCGGATCCAGAGGTTTCGATACGTGAAAAAAAAAATCTGGGACGTATTGCCCAAATCATTGGTCCGGTACTGGATGTAGCCTTTCCCCCGGGCAAGATGCCTAATATTTACAATGCTCTGGTGGTTAAGGGCCAAGATACTCTTGGTCAAGAAATTAATGTGACTTGTGAAGTACAGCAATTATTAGGAAACAATCGAGTTAGAGCTGTAGCTATGAGTGCGACAGAGGGTTTAAAGAGAGGAATGGACGTGGTTGATATGGGAAATCCTCTAAGTGTTCCAGTCGGCGGAGCGACTTTAGGACGAATTTTCAACGTACTTGGGGAACCTGTTGATAATTTAGGGCCTGTCGATACGCGCACAACATCTCCTATCCATAAATCCGCGCCTGCTTTTATAGAATTAGATACAAAATTATCTATTTTTGAAACAGGAATTAAAGTAGTAGATCTTTTGGCCCCTTATCGTCGTGGGGGAAAAATCGGACTATTCGGTGGGGCTGGCGTGGGTAAAACAGTACTCATTATGGAATTGATCAACAACATTGCCAAAGCTCATGGTGGTGTATCCGTATTTGGTGGAGTAGGCGAACGGACTCGTGAAGGAAATGATCTTTACATGGAAATGAAAGAATCCGGAGTCATTAATGAACAAAATCTTGCGGAATCAAAAGTAGCCCTAGTCTACGGTCAGATGAATGAACCCCCGGGAGCTCGTATGAGAGTTGGTCTGACTGCCTTAACTATGGCAGAATATTTCCGAGATGTTAATGAGCAAGACGTACTTCTATTTATCGACAACATCTTCCGTTTCGTACAAGCAGGATCCGAGGTATCTGCTTTATTGGGTAGAATGCCTTCTGCTGTGGGTTATCAACCCACTCTTAGTACAGAAATGGGTTCTTTACAAGAAAGAATTACTTCTACGAAAAAAGGGTCCATAACCTCGATTCAAGCAGTTTATGTACCTGCAGACGATTTGACTGACCCCGCCCCTGCCACCACATTTGCACATTTAGATGCGACTACCGTACTATCAAGAGGATTAGCTGCCAAAGGTATCTATCCAGCAGTAGATCCTTTAGATTCAACGTCAACTATGCTACAACCTCGAATCGTTGGCGAGGAACATTATGAAACCGCGCAACAAGTAAAGCAAACTTTACAACGTTACAAGGAGCTTCAGGACATTATAGCTATCCTGGGGTTGGACGAATTATCCGAAGAGGATCGCTTAACCGTAGCAAGAGCACGAAAAATTGAGCGTTTCTTATCACAACCCTTTTTCGTAGCAGAAGTATTTACGGGTTCTCCGGGAAAATATGTTGGTCTAGCGGAAACAATTAGAGGGTTTAAATTGATCCTTTCCGGAGAATTTGATTCTCTTCCTGAACAGGCCTTTTACTTAGTGGGTAACATCGATGAAGCTACTGCGAAGGCTACGAACTTAGAAATGGAGAGTAAATTGAAGAAATGACCTTAAATCTTTGTGTACTGACTCCGAATCGAATTGTTTGGGATTCAGAAGTAAAAGAAATCATTTTATCTACTAATAGTGGACAAATTGGCGTATTACCAAATCACGCGCCGATTGCCACAGCCGTTGATATAGGTATTTTGAAAATACGCCTGAATAACCAATGGTTAACAATGGCTCTGATGGGCGGTTTTGCGAGAATAGGCAATAATGAAATCACTATTTTAGTAAATGATGCAGAGAAGAATAGTGACATTGATCCACAAGAAGCTCAGCAAACTCTTGAAATAGCAGAAGCTAACTTGAGAAAAGCTGAAGGCAAGAGACAAACAATTGAGGCAAATCTAGCTCTCAGACGAGCTCGGACACGAGTCGAGGCTCTCAATACGATTTGATTTTGTAACTAGCTGACGTGTAAAAAAAAAAAAAGAATATATAAAAAAATAAAAAAAATAGGATAAAAAAGAAAAAAAAAGATAAAAAAGGGAGAAAAAACGCAGGTTACAAAAACTTATTAGACACCATTGATCATGGTGTCTAATAAGTTATACCTACTATTGGATTTGAACCAATGACTCCTGCCGTATGAAAGCAATACTCTAACCACTGAGTTAAGTAGGTTATTTATCATCGTAAAAAGAAGGCAAAGGGATACCTATCACATCGATAGAATTATAAATCCAATATTATTTCTAAGCAATACCAATAAACAACGAGATCAAAGAGATATAATGTTGGATCTTGTAATATTAATCTTGACAAGAAATTATCTACATGATAAGATAAAATGTGTATTACAAACACAAGGGCTATAGCTCAGTTAGGTAGAGCACCTCGTTTACACGCGCGCCAAAGTTTTTCAGAGGAGTCCATCACGCAATCAAACCAATTGATTGATCTTATTAAGAAATCGATGTCTTACTCCATGACTTTTTTTTAGGAAAAAAGAGGAGAACAATAGCCTGACATTAGGTCCTATTAAAGTACCCCGTTAGGTGGGGAATGAATAGAACCCATCATTGATTTGAGATATTGATAGGGTAAATACCCAGTCTACTTAATGCTAGGCAGAATGAGTATAAGGAACTCAAAAACGCTCTTTTCATCCTATGAACCTTAAGGTGTATCAAGTTTCATGTTTGATTTTTTAATCAGGAGGTTAGAGACTATATTTAACTTAAGTTGATCGAGACCAAAAGCAAACCTACGTCAAGAGAACCCAACCCTTCTTTGAAACACTTTGGTAGTTCTTCTGTATTGTATTAGAATTAAAAAAAAATCAATCAGAGTACTTGGAACCATTTCTTATCTTTTTTTTTTTAGAAAAAATATGGTAGACTAACTGATCTTTCTATCAGTTAATGAAAGAGCCCAATGCAAAAAAAAAATGCATGTTGGGTCTTTGAAAGAGTTCGAATCATTTTGATAATAATAAGTTCGAACTCTTTTACCGAGCAGGTCTACGGTTCGAGTCCGTATAGCCCTAACTAAGAAATTTAGTCTAATAAATGACATTAACATCAAAATAATTGGATAATTTTTTTACTTAATTATTGGAGTCTTTTTTTCTAACTGGTTACTCTTAATTACTCGGTTCATAAAAAAAAATTCCCATACCCTAAACCATAAGTCCTGGGGATCATTCAGAATAAAACGGAAAACCTAATTTTATTTCAATGGATCCAATCACTATCTATCTATCGATATATCTAGATAGATACTTCTAATGAATTTAGAATAAACTTTTTTTGTTCATTAATTTTCATAGTCTTACTGGATTTTTTGATACTTCGTAATTTTAAAAACGAAGAGGTTTTTATAAATTTGTTTTATTTATAAATAAAACATAAACACAGTTTCATAAACCGAAATAAAAAAAAATTAAATTACTAGTTATTAATCATATTAATATTATATTATTAATAATAGAAACTATTAGTAATAGAAACATCGAAAGGTTAAGTAATAAGTGTACTGAAAAAAAATTACAATCAATAAATCTAAAAATGAGACTCTACCACAGTAACCAAACGAAAAAAAAATGATTTGATTAACCGGAGTTTTTGTTTTGACTCAAGAGTTCTATATACCTTGCCCAATCCACTCCGATTGGAATTGACTAAGCGGATATTTTTTCTACATTCATAGGAGTTCGTCTATGTTTCTGCTTTACGAATATGATATTTTCTGGGCATTTTTAATAATATCAAGTGCTATTCCTGTTTTGGCATTTCTAATTTCCGGAGTTTTATCTCCAATTAGGAAGGGGCCTGAGAAACTTTCTAGTTATGAATCAGGTATAGAACCGATCGGGGATGCTTGGTTACAATTTAGAATCCGTTATTATATGTTTGCTCTAGTTTTTGTTGTTTTTGATGTTGAAACCGTTTTTCTGTATCCGTGGGCAATGAGTTTCGATGTACTGGGGGTATCTGCTTTTATAGAAGTTTTTATTTTCGTGCTTATCCTAATTCTTGGTTTAGTTTATGCATGGCGAAAAGGAGCATTGGAATGGTCTTAGTTCGTTTCCTGAATACTTGTACAATTAAAAAAAAGTAAAAAAAAACCATTGAACCAATTATGAATTCCATTAAGTTTCCCGTACTTGATCGAACAACAAAAAATTCAGTTATTTCAACTACGTTAAATGATCTTTCAAATTGGTCAAGACTTTCCAGCCTATGGCCGCTTCTTTATGGTACCAGTTGTTGTTTCATTGAATTTGCCTCATTAATAGGCTCCCGCTTTGACTTTGATCGTTATGGGCTAGTACCAAGATCAAGTCCTAGACAGGCGGACCTTATTTTAACAGCAGGTACAGTAACAATGAAAATGGCTCCTTCTTTAGTGAGATTATATGAACAAATGCCTGAACCAAAGTATGTTATTGCTATGGGAGCGTGTACAATTACAGGGGGGATGTTCAGTACCGATTCTTATAGTACTGTTCGAGGAGTTGATAAGCTAATTCCTGTAGATGTCTATTTGCCGGGTTGTCCACCTAAACCAGAGGCTGTTATAGACGCTATAACAAAGCTTCGTAAGAAAATAGCTAGAGAAATCTATAAGGATCGAATTAGACCTCAACAGGGTAATCGGTGTTTTACTACCACTCACAAGTTTTTTGTTGTACGCAGTACGCATACTGGAAATTATGATCAAGAATTACTCTATCCACCATCCTCTACTTCAGAGATCTCTACTGAAACATTTTTTAAATACAAAAGTCCAGTATCTTCCCACGAATTAGTGAATTAGGGGGGGTTTTAGAGAATAAGAAAAAAATATTCATAAATTCGAACTCATGGTAAATGTGAAATATTTTATATAAAAAAGGTGTGGGGGAAATAAAAAAGATGCAGGGTACTTTGTCCGTTTGGTTAGCCAAACGCGGGCTGATTCATAGATCGTTGGGCTTCGATTACCAAGGAATAGAGACTTTACAAATAAAGCCCGAAGATTGGCATTCTATTGCTGTAATTTTATATGTATATGGTTACAATTATTTACGTTCGCAATGTGCCTATGATGTGGCACCAGGTGGCCTCTTAGCCAGTGTATATCATCTTACGAGAATAGAATATGGTGTCAATCAAGCGGAAGAAGTCTGCATAAAAGTATTTATGCACAGGAGTAATCCTCGAATTCCATCCGTTTTCTGGGTTTGGAAAAGTACGGATTTTCAAGAACGGGAATCTTATGATATGTTAGGAATCACTTATGATAGCCATCCACGACTGAAACGGATTTTAATGCCCGAAAGTTGGATAGGGTGGCCTTTACGTAAAGATTATATTGCCCCCAATTTTTATGAAATCCAAGATGCTTATTGAATGATAAAAAACGAGTCTGAGCTTCTACAATTACGGACCTTCATGGAATATTTTGAATTCGATTCTTTTTTAAATCAAACAAACAGAAGAATCGAGGTCTCATTCATATTATTATAGATAGCTTGATCTCCAATTTGAAAGATACCTTTTTTTTCCGTAAAAGCCGAGCCAATAGGCGGGACTAAAAAAAAAAAAAGTTCTGCATTATGAACTTTGTATCGCGCACATAACTTAGTCAACTTTATAACTGGGAATGAATAAATAAGATCGGAAAGCAATAAATGAGGGGGGTACAATTCTATTTCTATTGTATCTAATAAATCTTGGGGTCTTTCTGCCCTTCAACTCTAGATACTATAGATATAGACCCTTTTTTTTTTACTTTTTTGATTCTTTCAAACCGAACTTTCCTTTCGAATATGTATTATGTATACAGTATTTTACATTTTTTTTGAACGGATGGACCCACAACATGAACAAAAACAGAGAGGGGTATAAAGGATGATTGCACTTTTTTACTAAGGATCCGTTTAATTTGAAGAATAAAAACTTATCAAAATTAATCAATCATATGCCAAGAACCAGATTTGAACTGGTGACACGAGGATTTTCAGTCCTCTGCTCTACCAACTGAGCTATCCCGGCCATTACCGAGGTATCATCCTCATTTTACATTTTACTAGATTACTTGGGTCTATGTCAATTAAAAGAAACGCAAAAGTAGTAAATGAGAAAAGTTTCGGACCGGGAATTTCTTGGATCTTCGAAAAGAAGACTTTAAAAATTTTAAAATAAAAAAATGATATAGATTCTAACTAATTCAAATCTATATTTCTTTATCATTTGTCCGTGTATGATATATCCCACAAGACTTGTATATAATACGAAAAGAAATTATAGTTTGTAAAAGCGTAGGATGAATGAAAAAAGATAATGAATTATTGAATAAATAAAAAAAAAAAAAAGGGAAGGTGTCAAACAGACTTTTTGGGGGAGTAGAGTTGGGGATAGAGGGACTTGAACCCTCACGATTTTAAAAGTCAACGGATTTTCATCTTACTATAAATTTCATTGTTGTCAGTATTGACATGTAGAATGGGACTCTATCTTTATTCTCGTCCGATTAATAAGTTCCACCAAGGATCTATCAGACTATGAAGTGAATCTTTTGATCAATACAAGGTAGTGAACTCCATTTGTTAGAACAGCTTCCATTGAGTCTCTGCACCTATCCCTCTTTTCTCGCTTTTTAAACGCAGGTTTGTTCGCGTAAACCAGGATTTGGCTCAGGATTGCCCATTGTTAATTCCAGGGTTTCTCTGAATTTGAAAGTTATCACTTAGTAGGTTTCCATACCAAGGCTCAATCCAATTAAGTCCGTAGCGTCTACCAATTCCGCCATATCCCCTTTTTTGCTTTGAGATTAGGATCTCATTATGATGTCTTTCCACTTTTTCTTATGCCGAAACTTTTGAATTCATTACATATAGATACTTTTTTTATTTCTTTGGTATCTTCTTTCATTTTTTTTTTTAGACCCATTCATATTTATTTAGTCTAATCAACAAGGATTGTATCCTTTTTGTATTTGCAATTCAATATGGTTATATATATACATATATATATATATATATTCTTCCTTTTCTAATCTTTGTCTTAAATTTTAATCAATAGTCGAACGGTCGATTCTTTTTTTTTTTTTTTTACTTACATGAAAAGAAATTTATGATTATTATTGAAACTTCGAATTCTACAATGTGCAATGGAAAAAGATTCTAAGTCTACTTCGTAGATTTGAAATTAGAATAATTCTAACAAATTCTATAATATTAATATTAGAAATAAAATAAAAAGAAAAAAAGTAGAAAAAAATAATAATAGCATGAGGTTAGAACAAAAAAACAAGAATTTCAAATCAGATATAAGTGCACTAAAAAAAAAAAAAGATTTCTGATCTAATTAAGATTTTATTATTTAGAAACTAATGAAATCAAAATTAGAAAGTCAATATATTGCTATATTCTATTAATTTAATTAATTAAGGTTATGTTTTATTTATTTAATATTTAATGATAGTCACTATTTAGTTCAGCTATATTCTGTTCTAGAATATATAGAATATGATTAATTATAAATAGATAAGGAAAAATATGAATAGATTATAGTTAATTGATACGATCCAGTAGTTTAGTGAATTTGTATGCATGCGCTATTTTATTTGCGCCCGCTTAGCTCAGAGGTTAGAGCATCGCATTTGTAATGCGATGGTCATCGGTTCGATTCCGATAGCCGGCTTTTCCATATTTTTGCGTTTTTTTTTACATTATTTTAAATGTACTTTCAAAATAAAAGAAGATTGAAAAGACTTCTTTTGCCTTTTTCCAAGAGTTACCACGCCATTTATATTATGGCTTATGACATAGAAACTTCCATATAGGAATATATATTGGGTAAGGGGGTTAGATCTTTGCAAAATAAATCAAGAAAATAAAGGAAAATTTTTGTGATTTATTTGATTTATATATATTGTATATACAATAAAAAAATCTGTATATTCAGAGAATATATCTTCTGAGTCTTTGTATTCCAATAATTTATTGGAGCGGATTTAACGTCATTTATCATTATCATTTAGTTCAGTTTTAATTTTGTTTAGTTTTGTACAATTTCAATAAAAAAAAGGAGTCTTTATGTCACGTTACCGAGGGCCTCGTTTTAAAAAAATACGCCGTCTGGGGGCTTTACCGGGACTAACTAGTAAAAGACCTAGGGCAGGAAGCGATCTTCGAAACCAATCACGCTCTGGAAAAAAATCTCAATATCGTATTCGTTTAGAAGAAAAACAAAAATTGCGTTTTCATTATGGTCTTACAGAACGCCAATTACTTAAATATGTTCGTATCGCCGGAAAAGCCAAGGGGTCAACAGGTCAAGTTTTATTACAATTACTTGAAATGCGTTTGGATAACATCCTTTTTCGATTGGGTATGGCTTTAACTATTCCTCAAGCGCGCCAATTAGTTAACCACGGACATATTTTAGTTAATGGTCGTATAGTTGATATACCAAGTTATCGCTGCAAACCCCGAGATATTATTACAGTGAAGGATGAACAAAACTCTAGAACTTTGGTTCAAAATCTTCTTGATTCATCTGCCCCCGAGGAATTACCAAACCATCTCACTTTTCACACATTCCAATATGAAGGGTTAGTCAATCAAATAATAGATAGGAAATGCGTCGGTTTGAAAATAAATGAATTGCTTGTCGTAGAATATTACTCTCGACAGACTTAATAAACCTAACTTAAGTAAAAAAAAGAACTAAAAATTAAAAATAAGAGTTCGGCCTGCCCTCTTTTTTGATTAAAAAGGTACAAGGTAAGGGGTTTTATCGCGGAATCTTTTTCCTAGTCATGTATCATAGATTGGTAGGGAGGTTTGGATCCCTTGTTTGCTCTTCCCAGCATTTTCCATATCAAAGAAATGTCGATTTTATATCTATTCTTTTTTTATTTTATTTGATACATTGTGGTCAATCACGTAAGATTGGTGAATTAGTTGAAAGTACGGAAAGAGAGGGATTCGAACCCTCGGTAAACAAAAGCCTACATAACAGTTCCAATGTTACGCCTTCAACCACTCGGCCATCTCTCCGACATCAGGATTATGTCTGAGTACCTGGGTGAATAGCGAGGTATTCATCGTTTTTTAGATTATGGTTAATAGATACGTTTTTTTGACCGGAAAAATTGGAAGTAGATCGAAGGTTTTTTTATTTTAACGAGTTCGCTTTTATGTTAGTTCGTACTATAAAATTCCTTTGTTTGTGAGAAAATTTTCTCACATAAAGAAAAGGTAAAGGAAATAAAAAGAGTTATAGAATGGATTACTACCTATGCCAAGATCGCGTATAAATGGAAATTTTATTGATAAAACCTTTACAATTGTAGCCGATATCTTATTACGAGTCATTCCGACAACTTCCGGAGAAAAAGAGGCATTTACTTATTACAGAGATGGTGCGATTTGATTATCATTATTTTTTTTCTCGCCGATTTGGATATAGAAAGAAAAACGAGTATTGAAAAAAATCTACGCTTTTGAAGGTGAAGTTTATAATATAAAAAAAGCAATCCCTTCTGTCATGTATCCACGATTAATGCAGCCTTAGATGCTTCAATTGTGAATTCTAGTATTGAGCAAAAGGTTTTTACCTATGGTTCCCGTATTACAGATCAATCCTACTACACTAATACAATATACGAATAGGAGGCATAGTGGAAGAAGCACTACGCCGAGAAATCAACAACACGAAAACTTTCTTCAAAATGATTCCTTTTCTTTCTTCTTCTTTGGGATTGGGACTAATTAAAATGGTTGGAACAATAAACATCCATCTCGTTCGGACTTTGGATACCCGTATAACCATTGAAGACTGTTGAAGTGACTAATTCCTGGAAATTTAGGGGCGTTGAGAACAAAGCAATTTTTAGAGTTTCCTTTTTTCTTTTTATCTAGCATGAACTCACTTGGTAGTAAGAAAGGATCTTTTGCAAGAAGGTTGGCTAGGGATTTCTTGTAAAAACATTAGCCCCGCTTAGTTCATAATGACATCAAATTTTTCCATATATTATTTTCATTATGCACCTAAAGGAGGAGCCGTATGAGATGAAAATCTCACATACGGTTCTGAAACGGAGAATTCGTTAAAGCGAATGACGACCGTAACGGATGTCGGCTCAATCTGAAGGAAATTATGCGGAAGCATTACAGAATTATTATGAAGCTATGCGACTAGAAATTGACCCCTATGATCGAAGTTATATACTCTATAATATAGGCCTTATCCACACAAGTAATGGGGAACATACCAAAGCTTTAGAATATTATTTTCGGGCATTAGAACGAAACCCCTTTTTACCACAAGCTTTTAATAATATGGCTGTGATCTGTCATTACGTGCGACTATCTCCACTATAGAAAAAAGAACGAACAGCTAGTCAATGAAATACTAGAAACATAAAAAAGGGCTTTCTACATAAGCATCGTCCAAAACGATTTTTTATCAGCTGTAGCAAATAAATAAACTTCATAGATCGAAATATGAAGTGAAGACTAGATATGCCTAAAAACTTTCTTCTATGGATAAAAAAAGAGTTAATTGATAGAGGAAGCACCGTAAAGATCAATTGGAAAGGTTTTTGACCGATACAAGAAGAGCTGTTTATTTATATCATAATATGAGAATATGAGATAAATCTTAGGAATCTACTTATGTAATAAAGTGGATCCCCTAGGGTATTGAGCA
>OZ053315.1:25000-30000 GCA_964056655.1 Arabis hirsuta | reverse complement strand
ATTACGGGTAATCTGTCTTGTTATCACTAAAGTGATATCCATATAGATATAAATATATCACTTGTGATTTTCTTTGTTACAAAACACCAATTTGAATCTAAAATGGAAATGATTCAAATGAAATTATAAGAAGGAATATGAAAGCTACCCGCTTTATTTCCATGGGATTGTAGTTCAATTGGTCAGAGCACCGCCCTGTCAAGGCGGAAGTTGCGGGTTCGAGCCCCGTCAGTCCCGGTGGATTCAATAAAAAAAAAAGACAGAACCGCCCCCTTTTTTGTTTCTGGGCAAGGGGATCAAAAGAGTTTCGTTTATCTTTTTGTTTTATTTTTCTTTTTTCATCAAACAAAATAAAGGGGTATTTCCATTATTTTAACTAGCACCAATTTATGGTAGAGATACATATGTAAGTTTAATTATAATTATTGGGAACATTCATTCAACACTTCAAGAAAGAGATACTGTATGGGTTTCCGCTTTTTGTCAATGAATCCCCCATTAACTCCTAAATGGAATAGGATAGCGTATAATACGTTTGCCAAGAGTACCTATATATACTTTTTGAAGTCAAAGAATTGAGAATAGTTCGAATACAACCAAGGAAAGAGGATATTTAAAAAATAAGGATAAAATGAGTCTTCCCTAATGAATATGCTCTTTTAAAGATTAGAGTCGATGTCGAAGAAAAAACTCGTAAGAAAGTTTAAGTTTCAATAGTTAATTTTTTTTTTATTTAAAATTGAGCTTCGTGCTTGTTTTCTCTATTTGATTTCTATTGTCTATTTAACGTTCGTTACAAACTCTTTTTGTAAACAATCGAAGTAGCAAAAGTTTTTTATGATACTTCATCAGATGATTGTACAAGGAAAGTAAAGTACTAGGTTGTAGAAAAGAGAGCGGGGAAAAAGAATCATAAATAAATATTTTTTTGATTGGATTAGGAATCTCATTATGTATTCGATGTGGATAAAAGATCTTCCTATGTTATACTATTAAATTCTTGACGATGATATCGATTTTATAGCTCTGATATTGTTATTCATGATATTTCTTTCATTCGATATCATCGAAAGCTAATTCATCTGAGCGAGTTTACAAGCGAAAGATTTCTCATCTCTATGGGATTAAATCCCGAGATATTAAAAAAAAATAATAATAAACGATTAAATTATGGAAGTCAATATTCTTGCATTTATTGCTACTGCACTCTTCATTCTCGTTCCTACTGCTTTTTTGCTTATAATTTACGTAAAAACGGTTAGTCAAAATAATTAATTTGAATAAAATTTGACTATTAATGAAAAAAATGGATTTGAATTTCTCATTTCTTAAATGAAAGGAATGCATTAGACTCAGTAGTAGTATCCTAAGAGGCTCGCTAGTATGGTAGAAAGAAATCTCTTTCTACCATACTAGTCAGTATGGTTATTGTAATATATAAAGATACAAGTGAAATATTTTAATATAAAGGAATCCACCTATATCTCTCTTTTTCTTTATAAATGTCAATATAAATGAAATAGAATATGAAATGTATGTACATACTTTCTCAATTTCATTTGTTTGTTTGATCCGTTTAATACAGATAATTCTAATTCGATGGAAACTTCTTCAGATTTCGAAAAGGGGTTACCCCATGAATGGGTAACGGTGTAAACCCTGAATAAAAATAGAAAACGAGTCAATAAAACAAAAATCCAATTTCGAAAAAAAAAAATTGCCGACCGGTCGAGAAAACTAAAACAATTGATACAGGTTGATAGAATTTGATTATTACCGCAATTAGGAGTACTTCTAGAGTCCACTTCTTCCCCACACTACGAGAGAGAGGGAAAATGTAAAAACTACCATTAAACCAGCCCATGCGAGACTTACTATATCCATGTGAATTCTGTCCCCTATTTCTATGAATATGAAGAAACTATTCCATTATTGTTCACTAATAATAGTGAAATCACTGGTGCAGAGTCAAAAAAAGAGAGAGGTATTTGGTCACCATTAATGAACTACTCCAAAAAAATCCACTTATCTTATACTTATCTTATAAGGAGTTATTCTTATTATAGAATTTCTAGTAGAATCGACAAGATGTAAACACAAGTAAACGGACACTTTTCGAAGTATCCAAGGAATTTTACTCACATGTAGAAAGAATAAGACTTTTTCTTTCTTGTATCATTTTTTATTTTTGGAAGTAAAACGAAAGGAAATTCTTCATCTAATCTAATATTGATTGAATGTCTGAGCATTCCGAGACTTTCATGAGTCTGTATCCAAAGTATCTTAGGTCCTTTCCAAAACTATTAATTTAATCCCCTCGCTGGCTATCCAATCTAATTAAAGACTCAGACATATTTCCCCCCCCCCCACTACATTTACGTTTTCTTTGAATCTGATAGGCAAAACTTTAGGTTAGAGAATAGAACCTCCAGAGCCGGGGGCTTAGAATCATAAAAAGAAAGTATCAAGAGTCTTTTCCTACGTTTGTTTGTTTATAGTTATAACAGGGGATTTCAAATCTGTTGTTGAGGCGGCACCCGGATTTGAACTGGGGAAAAAGGATTTGCAGTCCCCCGCCTTACCACTCGGCCATGCCGCCAAAACAATAGAAACTAGATTCAAATTTTCTCTTTTTTTCAACATAGATTTTCAGTCACAAAATATAGAATCCAGTACAAATCGGAACCATTAACTATTGACTATAAATTCATGACCGTTTTTGAATTCAAATATACTTTTTTTTATTATTTCTAATAATATAAGAAAATCATTAAAAATGGATTTGTAACTAATCTATATTGAGTTTTTTCAATTAAAAAGAAATCTTCTTCAATTTCAATTATAACAGTAATTTTGAGTATATGTAAACCCCAGAATCCGAACATATGTTACGTTGTGTTATAGAGCTATAGCTCTATAATGGGGTATTTTATCTCTCTAGGGATGCTTTTGAGGAGTAATTCTCAATAAATTTTTGTATTTCAATTTTTCATTGAAGAGAAAATTCAATTTTTGATAGAGCACAGTATGTGCTGTCCCAATATAGAACTGTACCACAATAAAAGAAAAAAAAGAGACATATATATCTGTGCATTCTTTTTTATTATATTTTTTTTTTATAAATAAAATTAATAAATAAAATGAATAAATAAAAAAACACAGGTTTTCTATTTATTATATGTTTATCTGCTTGAACAGATCCAATCATGAATACATTTTTTTATGGTATGCAATCGAATTGGAATATGTAATATCATAGGTGAAAATGAAATTACTTTTTTTCTAGTCCTTACAAAACTCCATAAGTTCCAGCGGTATTTCTTAATTCTGTTCCATTTGGATCTCTTTCTTATAAAAAATTCCACTAGTCTCCGTTCATACGTATTTCATACATGCCATATATCTTGGAGTTGGATAAAATTTCATGTGATTCAGTAAACAGAATAGAAATTCCATTATTGCTAGATCGAATTCTATGGATATGATTCGGTGAAGAATGAGAGATGGGATTTTTTCAATAAACGGATAAATGGGAAATTCAAAAAAGATGCTCGGGGATGGAAAAGAGGGAACATCTACAATACCTGGATTTAATCAGATACAATTTGAAGGGTTTTATCGGTTTATTGATCAGGGTTTAATAGAAGAACTTTCTAAATTTCCAAAAATTGAAGATATAGATCACGAAATTGAATTTCAATTATTTGTGGAAACATATCAATTGGTAGAACCTCTGATAAAAGAACGAGATGCTGTCTATGAATCACTTACATATTCTTCTGAATTATATGTATCCGCGGGATTAATTTGGAAAACCAGTAGGAATATGCAAGAACAACGAATTTTTATTGGAAACATTCCTTTAATGAATTCCCTTGGAATTTCTATAGTAAACGGAATATACAGAATTGTAATTAATCAAATATTACAAAGTCCTGGTATCTATTACCAGTCAGAATTGGATCATAACGGGATTTCGGTCTATACCGGCACTATAATATCAGATTGGGGAGGCAGGTTAGAATTAGAGATTGATAAAAAAGCAAGAATATGGGCTCGTGTGAGTCGAAAACAGAAAATATCTATTCTAGTTCTATCATCAGCTATGGGTTCGAATCTAAGAGAAATTCTAGAGAATGTTTGCTACCCTGAAATTTTCTTATCTTTCTTGACCGATAAGGAGAAAAAAAAAATTGGGTCAAAAGAAAATGCTATTTTGGAGTTTTATCAACAATTTTCGTGCGTAGGTGGGGATCCAATATTTTCTGAATCCTTATGTAAGGAATTACAAAAAAAATTCTTTCACCAAAGGTGCGAATTAGGAAGGATTGGTCGCCGAAATATTAACTGGAGACTGAATCTTAATATACCTCAGAACAATATATTTTTGTTACCACGAGATATATTAGCAGCTGCCGATCATTTGATTGGTATGAAATTTGGAATGGGTACACTTGATGATATGAATCATTTGAAAAATAAACGTATTCGCTCTGTAGCGGATCTTTTACAAGACCAGCTCGGTTTGGCGCTGGCTCGTTTAGAAAATGTAGTTAAGGGAACTATAGGCGGGGCAATTAGACATAAATTGATACCTACTCCTCAGAATTTGGTAACTTCAACTCCGTTAACAACTACTTATGAATCCTTTTTTGGATTACACCCATTATCTCAAGTTTTGGATCGAACGAATCCATTGACACAAATAGTTCATGGGAGAAAGTTGAGTTATTTGGGCCCTGGCGGATTAACAGGGCGAACTGCTAATTTTCGGATACGAGATATCCACCCTAGTCACTATGGGCGTATTTGCCCCATTGACACGTCTGAAGGAATCAACGTTGGACTTATTGGATCTTTATCAATTCATGCCAGGATTGGTGATTGGGGGTCATTAGAAAGTCCATTTTATGAACTCTTTGAGAAATCAAAAGAAGCACGGATACGGATGCTTTTTTTATCACCAAGTCAAGATGAATATTATATGATAGCGGCAGGAA
>OZ053315.1:5000-20000 GCA_964056655.1 Arabis hirsuta | reverse complement strand
CTTCTAAGGGTTGGCTTGTCCAAGATGCTGAACAACAAAGTTTGATTTTGGAAAAACACCATCATTATGGGAATGTACATGCGGTAGAAAAATTACGCCAATCTATTGAGATATGGTATGCTACAAGTGAATATTTGCGCCAAGAAATGAATCCTAATTTTAGGATGACGGACCCTTTCAATCCAGTCCATATGATGTCTTTTTCGGGAGCTAGGGGAAATGCATCTCAAGTACATCAATTAGTAGGTATGAGAGGATTAATGTCGGATCCCCAAGGACAAATGATTGATTTACCTATTCAAAGCAATTTACGCGAAGGACTGTCTTTAACAGAATATATTATTTCTTGCTATGGAGCCCGTAAAGGAGTTGTAGATACTGCGGTACGCACATCAGATGCTGGATATCTTACGCGCCGACTTGTTGAAGTAGTTCAACATATTGTTGTACGTAGAACAGATTGTGGCACTATCCGAGGGATTTCTGTGAGTCCTCGAAATAAAAATCGGATGATGTCAGAAAGAATTTTTATCCAAACATTAATTGGTCGTGTCTTAGCAGACGATATATATATAGGTTCCCGATGTGTCGCCTTTCGAAATCAAGATCTTGGGATTGGACTTGTCAATCGATTCATAACCTTTGGAACACAATCAATATCTATTCGAACTCCCTTTACTTGTCGGAGTACATCTTGGATCTGTCGATTATGTTATGGTCGGAGTCCCACTCATGGTGACCTAGTTGAATTGGGGGAAGCTGTAGGTATTATTGCGGGTCAATCTATTGGCGAACCAGGGACTCAACTAACATTAAGAACTTTTCATACCGGCGGCGTATTTACAGGAGGTACTGCCGAACATGTACGAGCCCCTTATAATGGAAAAATCAAATTCAATGAGGATTTGGTTCATCCTACACGTACACGTCACGGACACCCTGCCTTTCTATGTTATAGAGACTTGTCTGTAATTATTGAGAGCGAAGATATTATACATAGCGTGACTATTCCGCCAAAAAGTTTCCTTTTAGTTCAAAATGATCAATATGTGGACTCCGAACAAGTTATTGCTGAGATTCGTGAGGGAACATCCACTTTTCATTTTAAAGAGCGGGTTCGAAAATATATTTATTCTGACTCAGAGGGTGAAATGCACTGGAGTACTGACGTATCCCATGCACCCGAATTTACATATAGTAATGTCCATCTCTTACCAAAAACAAGTCATTTATGGATATTATCAGGAGGTTCATGTGGATCTAGTCTAATTCTTTTTTCGATCCATAAAGATCAAGATCAAATGAACATACCCTTTCTTTCCGCCGAAAGAAAATCTATTTCTAGCCGCTCAGTGAATAATGATCAAGCGAGCCAAAAATTTTTCAGTTCGGATTTTTATGATAAAAAAAAATCTGGGAGCCCCGATTATTTCGAATTGAATGGAATCATAGGTACTAGTCATTCTAATTTCATATATTCTACTATTTTTCATGAGAACTCGGATTTATTAGCAAAAAGACGCAGAAATAGATTTCTCATTCCATTCCAATTGATTCAAGAGCAAGAAAAAGAATTCATACCGCATTCAGGTATCTCGATTGAAATACCCATAAATGGTATTTTCCGTAGAAATAGTATTTTTGCTTTTTTTGATGATCCTAGATACAGAAGAAAGAGTTCCGGAATTCTTAAATATGGGACTCTAAGGGCGGACTCAATCATCCAAAAAGAGGATATGATTGAGTATCGAGGAGTCCAAAAATTTAAGACAAAATACGAAATGAAAGTAGATCGCTTTTTTTTCATTCCCGAGGAAGTGCATATTTTACCCGAATCCTCTGCCATAATGGTACAGAACTATAGTATCATTGGAGTCAATACACGAATCACTTTAAATATAAGAAGCCAAGTCGGCGGGTTGATCCGAGTGGAGAGAAAAAAAAAAAGGATTGAACTCAAAATATTTTCGGGGGCTATCCATTTTCCGGACAAGACAGATAAGATATCCCGACACAGTGGCATCTTGATACCGCCCGGAAGGGGAAAAACAAACCCTAAAGAATCCAAAAAATTGAAAAATTGGATTTATGTCCAACGGATCACACCAACTAAGAAAAAGTTTTTTGTTTTGGTGCGGCCCGTAGGCACCTATGAGATAGCGGACAGGATAAATTTGGCAACACTCTTCCCACAAGATCTCTTTCGGGAAAAGGATAATATTCAACTTCGAGTTTTCAACTATATCCTTTATGGAAATGGCACACCAACTCAAGGAATTTCTCACACAAGTATTCAATTGGTTCGAACTTGCTTAGTCTTGAATTGGGACCAAGACAACAAAAATTCTTCCCTCGAGGAGGTCCGTGCTTTTTTTATTGAAGTAAGTACAAAGGGTTTGATTCGAGATTTCATAAGAATTGGCTTAGTGAAATCCCATATTTCGTATATAAGAAAAAGGAATAATCCGCCAGATTCGGGATGGATCTCTGCAGATCACATCAATCCGTTTTATTCGATTTCTCCCAAGGCTTTTATTCTTCAACAATCACTTAGACAAAATCACGGAACTATTCGTATGTTCTTAAATAGCAATAAGGAATCCCAATCTTTGTTAATTTTCTCATCCTCTAATTGTTTTAGAATAGGTCTATTTAATCATGTAAAATATCACAATGTGATAAACCAATTAATAAAAAAAAATCCTCTAATTACAATTAAAAATTCGTCGGGCCCCTTAGGAACAGCCATTCAAATTTCGAATTTTTATTCATTTTTGCCCTTACTAACTTATAATCAGATCTCTGTAATGAAATATTTGAAACTTGATAACGTAAAATATATTTTTCAAGTAATTCACTCTTATTTAATCGATGAAAAAGGAAGAATTTTTAATCTAGATCGATACAGTAACGTTGTTTTGAATCCATTCAAATTGAATTGGTATTTTCTTCATCAAAATTATCATCATAATTATTGTGAGGAAACGTCTACAATAATAAGTCTTGGACAATTTTTTTGTGAAAATTTATGTATAGCCAAAAAAGAACCACACCTAAAATCGGGTCAAGTTTTAATTGTTCAAAGGGATTCTATAGTAATAAGATCCGCTAAGCCCTATTTGGCTACTCCGGGAGCAAAAGTTCACGGGCATTACAGAGAAATTCTTTACGAAGGGGATACATTAGTTACATTTATATATGAAAAATCGAGATCCGGCGATATAACACAAGGTCTTCCAAAAGTAGAACAAGTGTTAGAAGTCCGCTCGATTGATTCAATATCGCTGAACTTAGAAAAGCGGATTAAGGGTTGGAACAAGTGTATAACAAGAATTCTTGGAATTCCTTGGGGATTCTTGATTGGTGCTGAACTAACTATAGTGCAAAGTCGTATTTCTTTGGTTAATAAGATTCAAAAGGTTTATCGATCCCAGGGGGTGCAGATTCATAATAGGCATATCGAAATTATTGTACGTCAAATAACATCAAAAGTTTTGGTTTCAGAAGAGGGAATGTCTAATGTTTTTTTACCTGGAGAACTTATTGGATTGTTACGAGCAGAACGAACGGGGCGTGCTTTAGAAGAAGCAATCTGTTATCGAGCCATTTTATTAGGAATAACGCGAGCATCTTTGAATACTCAAAGTTTTATATCCGAAGCAAGTTTTCAAGAAACTGCTCGAGTTTTAGCAAAAGCTGCTCTTCGGGGTCGTATCGATTGGTTGAAAGGCCTGAAAGAAAATGTTGTTCTAGGGGGGATGATCCCCGCCGGAACCGGATTCAACAAAGGATTGGTGCATTGTTCCCGGCAACATACCAACACTCTTTTGGAAAAAAAAACAAAGAATTTATCTTTATTCGAGGGCGATATGAGAGATATTTTATTCTACCACAGGGAATTTTTTGACTCTTCTATTTCAAAATCTGCCTTTTCTAGGATTTAATAATTTCTAATAGCGGATTCCTAGTTTGAATTTCATTTTTTGTTGTTTGCTGTAGTCATTTGCTTTGGTAATTTGTTAACACTAATAAAGATAATAATGAATACAAAATAATGGCTCGGCTCATGCATAAATGGCTATCCCCGGTACAAGAGAAGGTTCCATCGGAACAAAATTTTATTTTCGTTTGGGGGTACCCCCCTTTTTAAGTGTGAAAAGAAATGACAAAAAGATATTGGAACATCGATTTGGAAGAGATGATGAGAGCAGGAGTTCATTTTGGACATGGTACTAGGAAATGGAATCCTAGAATGGCACCTTATATTTCTGCAAAGCGTAAAGGTATTCATATTATAAATCTGACTAGAACTGCTCGTTTTTTATCAGAAGCTTGTGATTTAGTTTTTGATGCAGCAAGTAGGGGAAAACAATTCTTAATTGTTGGGACAAAAAATAAAGCAGCTGATTTAGTGTCGCGGGCTGCAATAAGGGCTCGATGTCATTATGTTAATAAAAAGTGGCTCGGCGGTATGTTAACAAATTGGTCTACTACAGAAAAAAGACTTCATAAGTTTAGGGACTTGAGAACTGAACAAAAGACAGAGGGGTTCAACCGTCTTCCGAAAAGGGATGCAGCTGTGTTGAAGAGACAATTATCTCGTTTGGAAACATATCTAGGCGGGATTAAATATATGACAGGATTGCCTGATATTGTAATTATCATCGATCAGCAAGAAGAATATACGGCTCTGAGAGAATGTATAACTTTGGGAATTCCAACCATTTCTTTAATCGATACAAATTGTAATCCCGATCTCGCGGATATTTCTATTCCAGCAAATGATGACGCTATAGCTTCAATTCGATTCATTCTTAACAAATTAGTATTCGCAATTTGTGAGGGCCGTTCTAGCTATATACAAAATTCTTGATTAATAATAAGATAAATAAATCAAAATTTTTTGAGGGAGGGGCTCCCTCTATTTCGATTTCTAAAATCGGTTACTACTCCTGAATCGTACAAAAGGAAAAGAGATAAAAAAACAGGGGATATTGTGTGATTAGTTGAGTTGGTATCCAAAACGAAAATATAAAATTCAAATAAATAAGTAAAAAAGGGCGGTCTTGAATCAAAATAATTTAAAGTTCTTATTTCTGTCAGAGGGCAATATGAATGTTTTATCATGTTCCATCAACACACTAATAAAAGAAGGGTTATATGAGATATCTGGTGTAGAAGTAGGCCAACATTTCTATTGGCAAATAGGGGGGTTCCAAGTCCATGCGCAAGTCCTTATTACTTCTTGGGTTGTAATTGCTATCTTATTAGGTTCCGCAGTTCTAGCGGTTCGCAATCCACAAACCATTCCAACTGACGGCCAAAATTTCTTTGAATTTGTCCTTGAATTCATTCGAGACGTGAGTCAAACCCAGATTGGCGAAGAATACGGTCCATGGGTTCCCTTTATTGGAACCCTATTTTTATTTATTTTTGTTTCTAACTGGTCAGGGGCCCTTTTACCGTGGAAAATTATCCAGTTACCTCAAGGGGAGTTAGCAGCACCAACGAATGATATAAATACGACGGTTGCTTTAGCTTTACTCACATCAGCAGCATATTTTTATGCGGGTCTTAGCAAAAAAGGCTTGGGGTATTTCAGTAAATACATTCAACCAACTCCAATTCTTTTACCCATTAACATCTTAGAAGATTTTACAAAACCCCTATCACTTAGTTTTCGACTTTTCGGAAATATATTAGCCGATGAATTAGTAGTTGTTGTTCTTGTTTCTTTAGTACCTTTAGTGGTTCCTATACCTGTCATGTTCCTTGGATTATTTACAAGCGGTATTCAAGCTCTCATTTTTGCCACTTTAGCTGCGGCTTATATAGGTGAATCTATGGAGGGTCATCATTAACTATTTTTTTTTTTTCAAATATTCATTTTTAGGTTAGCCCAATTCAATTATAGTTGGTTTACGTTATGTAAGAAACACTTGTATATGTGATATTTGATATTGACGAGGTATATATGAGTTAAAGATCTATATAATCTGCCCCACTACTTTTGTGAATTTTAATTTAGATAAGGATTCGATTAGAAGTTCGTCCTTTTTATCTGTGAATTGGCTGAAAAAAACGATAAAAAAAGAACGAAGAATTCAAAGAGTGGATAGGAACTCATATAAAAGTAATTCTTATGATTCAATAATAATAATTCTATTATTTCAATTAAAGTTTTTGGTTATTTTAGCTGGATGAATCTTAGTGATGACTTAATTATAATTAAGGCTTAAATCGTTGGATGATTGTATCATTAACTATTTCTTTATTTTGGTGTGAGGAACTTATCATGAATCCACTGGTTTCTGCTGCTTCGGTTATTGCTGCTGGGTTGGCTGTTGGGCTTGCTTCTATTGGACCTGGAGTTGGTCAAGGTACAGCTGCGGGTCAAGCTGTCGAAGGTATCGCGAGACAACCTGAGGCAGAAGGAAAAATACGAGGTACATTATTGCTTAGTTTGGCTTTTATGGAAGCTTTAACAATTTATGGCCTGGTTGTAGCATTAGCACTTTTATTTGCGAATCCTTTTGTTTAATCCTAGAAATCAGAAAATTCTGAACTTTTTTTTGTAGTTTTTTGAATTCTATCCGGATTTCACTCCTATAATTATTCGTTGAGACAACAACCCTTGGGAAGGACTAATTTGAGGATGGGGAATTAGCACATCGATTCGCTTTCTTCCTTCCCCTTATTCTTTTAGTTTAATTGAAACTTTTTTTTTAAGGAGTGGTGCGAAAAAAGGAGGTTTAGATTTTTTTTAATTGACATAAAACTAAGTCTCAAATTCTAGCTTAATTCTAATTAAGTCTCATTATTATTATTGAATATTTAAAATTATTGAATATTTAAAATTTTGGAAAATACATTTGTATTTAGAATAGGTTTTTGATTCTGTTTACAAATATCCAAATAGGTAAATTAAATTATAAATTATTAAATGCAATTTTCTTTTTATTTTCAATAAAAAGAATAAAAAAAGGATAGAGTTCTTTTTTTATAGTTTAGCTAGAAGAGGAAATTATATGAAAAATTTAACCGATTCTTTCGTTTACTTGGGTCACTGGCCATCCGCCGGGAGTTTCGGGTTTAATACCGATATTTTAGCAACAAATCCAATAAATCTAAGTGTAGTCTTCGGTGTATTGATCTTTTTTGGAAAGGGAGTGTGTGTGAGTTGTTCATTTCAAGAATAGGCTGGATTCACCCAGTGGCACTATAACTAGGAAGGAGTGCCTAATCCTGCGAATTACTTCTGAATAAAAAAAATCATATTTTAGAACCATAGCATTTCGTTATTCTTTGGTAAGTCTACTTTACTTTGATTCTCTATCAACCAAAAATTTGGGATCATTAATTAACATGGTTAAAGCTAAACCGTTTGAAGTTCAGATGCAACATGGTACTCTTTCTACTATAATGTAGTCTAATTAAAAAATGAATAAGATTTTCAAAAAGAATAGTTAGACTTTTTTCGATATAAAACACTCATGTTGATAAAATTTTTTGAGTCTTTTTGTATAATGAAGAATTGATAACCTACGTATAAAGTAATAAGAATTCTTTGGATTTCAAGAAAAAATAAACAACTTTGCTGACAATTATCGATTTTTTATTGGTCAGAAGAATCCTCCGAATATTTTTGTCTTGGATTGGTTATCTTTTTCGATAGAAATATATATTGAATATTAATTTGAATACAAAAAAATCGGGAGAGGATAGGCTCATTACATGAAAAATATGGGAATGAAAGTCTCATAAATAATTGAGAAATGATTGGAATAAGTGAGCATGAGAGCCAAATGAATCGAAAGATTCATGTTTGGTTCGGGAAGGGATCATAGAACTTTTTTGTACTGAATGGCAAGATAATCTACTTTCATTAAATGATTTATTAGATAACCGAAAGCAGAGGATATTAAATACTATTCGAAATTCAGAAGAACTACGTGAAGGAGCTATTCAACAATTAGAAAATGCCCGAGTTCGCTTGCGTAAAGTAGAAACGGAGGCGGATCAGTTTCGCGTGAATGGATACTCTGAAATTGAACGAGAAAAATTAAATTTGATTAATTCAACTTATAGGACTTTGAAACAATTAGAAAATTACAAAAATGAAACCATTCTTTTTGAGCAACAAAGAACAATTAATCAAGTCCGCGAACGGATTTTCCAACAAGCTTTACAAGGAGCTATAGGAACCCTAAATAGTTGTTTGAGTAACGAGTTACATTTACGTACTATTAATGCAAATATTGGTATGTTTGGTACGATGAAAGAAATAACTGATTAGTCCTTTCCTTCCGATTATGATAGGCATTATTTTTTTTTTCTTCCAAAAAAGAATTAGGACAATACTCATGGTAACCATTAGAGCCGACGAAATTAGTAATATTATCCGTGAACGTATTGAGCAATATAATAGAGAAGTGACGATTGTAAATACCGGTACTGTACTTCAAGTGGGCGACGGCATCGCTCGTATTTATGGGCTTGATGAAGTAATGGCGGGTGAATTAGTAGAATTTGAGGAGGGTACTATAGGTATTGCCCTTAATTTAGAATCAAATAATGTTGGTGTTGTATTAATGGGTGACGGTTTGATGATCCAAGAAGGAAGTTCAGTCAAAGCTACGGGAAAAATTGCTCAGATACCTGTGAGTGAGGCTTATTTGGGGCGTGTTATAAACGCCTTGGCTAACCCTATTGATGGTCGAGGTAAGATTTCAGCTTCTGAATCGAGGTTAATTGAATCTCCCGCCCCAGGTATTATTTCGAGACGTTCTGTATATGAACCTCTTCAAACAGGACTTATTGCTATTGATTCCATGATCCCTATAGGACGCGGTCAGCGAGAATTAATTATTGGTGACAGACAGACCGGTAAAACAGCAGTAGCCACAGATACAATTCTCAATCAACAAGGTCAAAATGTAATATGTGTTTATGTAGCTATTGGTCAAAAAGCTTCTTCCGTGGCTCAGGTAGTAACTAGTTTACAAGAACGAGGGGCAATGGAATACACTATTGTGGTAGCTGAAACGGCCGATTCTCCAGCTACGTTACAATACCTGGCGCCTTATACAGGAGCAGCCTTGGCTGAATATTTTATGTACCGTGAACAACACACTTTAATCATTTATGATGATCTTTCCAAACAAGCACAAGCTTATCGACAAATGTCTCTTCTATTACGAAGACCGCCGGGTCGTGAAGCTTACCCAGGAGATGTTTTTTATTTACATTCACGTCTTTTAGAAAGAGCCGCTAAATTAAGCTCTCAATTAGGTGAAGGAAGTATGACTGCCTTACCAATCGTCGAGACCCAGTCAGGAGATGTTTCAGCTTATATTCCTACTAATGTAATTTCCATTACAGATGGACAAATATTCTTATCCGCCGATCTTTTTAATGCTGGAATCAGACCTGCTATTAATGTAGGGATTTCTGTCTCGAGAGTAGGATCCGCCGCTCAAATTAAAGCTATGAAACAGGTAGCTGGAAAATTAAAATTGGAATTGGCTCAATTCGCTGAATTAGAAGCCTTTGCCCAATTTTCTTCTGATCTCGATAAAGCTACTCAGAATCAATTGGCAAGAGGTCAACGATTGCGTGAGTTACTGAAACAATCCCAATCAGCCCCTCTCACAGTAGAAGAACAGATAATGACCATTTATACCGGAACAAATGGTTATCTGGATGGATTAGAAATTGGACAAGTAAGAAAATTTCTCGTTCAGTTACGCACTTATTTAAAAACAAATAAACCTCAGTTCCAAGAAATAATATCCTCTACCAAGACATTAACCGCTGAAGCAGAAAGTTTTTTGAAAGAAGGTATTCAAGAACAACTGGAACGTTTTCTACTTCAGGAGAAATTATAAAAAAGAAAAGGATCATTCTTATTTTTGATTCCTTAGTCAATTTAATTCTTTAATTAAATTTAAAAGAAATTCTATATCTTTCTATATCTATAGAAGTATATAAGTTAAGTATATATATAATAGAAAGAAGTAGATAATTACTATCTGTTTCATATTAAATCTTAAAGCATTCAGAATTTCTTTCTTATTCTATATTCTTTCTTATCTTTTTTCTAAATAGAATAAAAAAGATATTCGATTTAATAATAATATATAGAATAGAAAATAGAAATGGAAATAATAAATAAATATCAATATATTTATATCTATATTGATATTGCGTCCAATAGGATTTGAACCTATACCAAAGGTTTAGAAGACCTATGTCCTATCCATTAGACAATGGACGCTTTTCGCTTTTTTAACTTTCCAATTGTTAAAAAAAAAAAAAAACGAATGTGCGAAAACTTTTTAGCAATTGTGTATTGAAGTGAATTCAATACACAATTGCTATTAGACAATTCTAATAGAGAAAATTTTCTCTAAAAAAAGGGGCTATTTAGAATTTAGAGCGGGTAGCGGGAATCGAACCCGCATCGTTAGCTTGGAAGGCTAAGGGTTTTAGTCGACGTCTATTGATCATTTTTATATTTTTAACGTCTCTAATTCAAAACCGAACATGAAACTTTGGTTTCATTCGGCTCCTTTATGATGGATGGAGAAATTCCGAAATAAAAAAGACGGGAACGAAATCAAAATTTAACCATAACATCTATGTTAGCTTTTTTCTGTATGGGTGCTTTCACAGAAAATTTTGCTTTCTAGATGATCCTTCTAGAAGATAAAAAAGGAGAACTCGAACAATCTTTCTAGTTACTTCGTTCTTTATTTCTATTTAACGGAATCCTTAGGAAAAGTATTTTGTTTCCACCGAGCTAAAACAATATAATATGTCGATGTCTTTAGTAAACCAAAGTTCTCGTTTAATAGCTATTTTGCTTCAATTTTTCTATACCAAACAATAAATAGAACTGAAGATTTAGTTACGATTAGAAAGAAACTTTTCTTGCTTTATCCATGGATCCTCTTGTTATACTTATTGAATTGTAAATAATAATCCAATTCAAAAATTCTGTTTCGGAATTTCATAATCCAAATTTACAATTGATTAGAGTCTTTGGATACAAATTACGAGAATCTATAATCTTCCTTGAATCTTTCATTGAAAGGTAAAGGACTAAATCCTTTTAAGAAATAAAGTTTTTGATCGGAAAATTAATCAAACCGAGAGACCCTTTAACTATTAAAGGGGTTAAAGGAACGAATCACACTTTTACCACTAAACTACACCCGCTACAATGCAATTATTGCATATAAATTGACCTTTTGTCGAACAAAGTAATTGGGAGTTTAATAAAAAAAACCTGAAAAAATTAGAAAACTCTAGCGTTTACGCGTAAACTTAATAAAATTAGTCAAGGCGGGATTACATTTTTTTTGATTTCCGATCGTTTTTGTCTAAAAATCGATCGGATTAGTCTTTTGACCTTTAACAAAAAAAGGCCCGGCTGGGAACTGACCAGGCCAGGCTATTAAAAAAAAAAAAGATCTTTTACTTGTGTTTGGATGAGACAAAATGAAAAAAGGATTCTCTATTTCTATTATTGTGGTTTTATTTATTTCTCTTTCGGGTTCGAGCCCGTTCTTTATCTAATCTTTATCTACATTTGTTCTGTAAATAGAATTACTGAGAAAGTTCTATAAAAAAAGGTATATATTATATATATAATAATATATATATATATATTAATTTTATATATATAAATAGATGATAAATATAATATATTTATATAATAAAAATATATAATAAAAAAGAAAATATATATATATAATATAAAATAAAATGAAAAAATATATATAATATAAAGAATAATCTATACAAAACAAAAAAAGAAAGTTTTTTAAGAATAAAGTGGAGAAGGTTTTTTTTTTCAAACCTGTTTTTGTCTAATGGAACCTAATTAAGTATCCCCTTTCGATTTAGGAGAGATGGCTGAGCGGACTAAAGCGTTGGATTGCTAATCCATTGTACGAGTTAATCGTACCGAGGGTTCGAATCCCTCTCTTTCCCTTTCTCCTTTTGATGATGTGTAATAGAGAAAATCCTAATAAAATTCGAGCATTTCCACTAATTAAATAAAGTAATAAAAAATTAAATAAAGTAATAAAAAACCCTTCTTTTTTATTCTTCACGTCCCGGGTTACGTCCTGGATCATTAGATAAGAATCCAAATATGAAGAGAGAAACAAAGAATATAACTACAGTGTATACAAAAAGTTTGAGAGTAAGCATTACACAATCTCCAAGATCTTACTTTTTTTTTTCAAAAAAAAAAAAGAGAATAGATTCTCTATTTTTATACCAAATATCTAATTTTTATATCAATAAATCAAGTGATTTATTTTTTTCTAGAAAAAAATAATAAAAAAACGATTTCAGAAAGTCATTTGTAATAAGATAATAATCGAGTCTTTCATATCAAAACAGATTTGTATACCAACATCTAGATATTTTTTTTTTGAACTCGAATTAGGTTCTTTCAGTTAGGGAAAAGAGGATAAAATTGAGGAAATAGAATGATCCAGATTTAGTATGGCTACCAAAAAAATTCAATGTTTTAATTGAGAGTTCGTTTATACGTCAAGATTTTTTTTGATCTTTTGAATTGTTGGAAGAATAAAAATAGTGAATTTTTCTAAGATAGTATTAAGAATTTCATCGAAAACTTACAGCTGCTTGCCAAACAAAGGCTAAGAGAAGAAAGAAAAGAGGTATTACGGGCATAAAATCTACGATTGGATTCAAAAAGGCGTAGGCCTCCGGCAATTTGGCGACTAAAAAAGTGCATGAAAAAAGGGCAGAATTAAAACAAATACAGATCAAATTAAATATATTAAGCATAACAAAAATTGGTGTTCTTGTGGATAATTTCATTTTGATTGAGTTATTAATATATTTTTAATATAAGTATTTTTTATATAAGGAAAAAAATAAAGAAAGATAGTCTAAAAAGACTTTGTTGAACTTACTCAATCAAAAATCCTTTAATTATCTTATGAGAATTAAAGAAATAATATTTTCATACAATATCTTAATTGAATTCTATGTAATGATCAATAAAGTCAGTTTGATTTGCTATCTACACGTGTCAAAACTCTAGCACCAATGTAATCTATAATTTCATTTGGGCTGAAATTGAATTGACGAACAACCAATAGCAATATTAATCTTTTAGTAGTCTTGAATAAAAATCGACATGGGGCGTAGCCAAGCGGTAAGGCAACGGGTTTTGGTCCCGCTATTCGGAGGTTCGAATCCTTCCGTCCCAGAGTACAGTCATTCCAGAATAAATCTTCTATTGCCTTTGTACACCACCTTTCTCTTTCTGTTTCAAAATCCAATATTTTTTAAGAATAAAATATTGAAATGAAAAGAAGAATCAACTTATTTTTCATAATTTAAACCGAATTCAAAAAGATCTATTTGCTTTTTTTATTTGTGTGTTGCAGGTTAAGTAAGGTGGAACCGTAGATTCTAAGAGTTTTAATAAAAAAAAATATATATTTCTATTCAAATTTATATTTTACATATATCCAATCGAATATGGAATTCATTTGAATTCTGACTTAACCTTTTACGCGTAAATTCACTATTCCATTCATAGAGAAATCATAGAGAAAGAAAAAGTATAGATTACGATATACTGACTGAACTATGACTATTCATGATTCCATAATTGAATCAATTACACAAACTAAAGTAATGCTATGGTAAAACTTCATGCGGTAAAAAGCAACGTGCGACTTGAATTGAAGGACATGATCTGCTGTGGGTTTTTGGATCCGCCGCTTTTTATATAGGAATATAGGTGCTCTTGGCTCGACATTTTGTGTTCTATAGTCATACACCTTTTTTGAATATAAAAAAGAGTACAGGGTGGAGCTCGAGGAGAATAGAAAGTTTTTATTCCTTTCGCAGGCGTAAGGATCTAGGGTTAGTGCGAATCACTACGTTGTAACAACTTCTTAAGTCTTTTGATTTTTATATTGAAAAAAAAGCCCTTTCAATCAATTTTACAATGGAAAAGGAAATTTTCTGGAAATTGTCAAATTCTTTGAATTAAAAGCTATCATGTGTGAATCAAGCGTTTGTACGATTCTTTGTATAGAAAGAAAAAAAAATAATAAACAAAATAAGGGGCTTGTTGCGGCCCTTTTTTTATAAAACGATTCAAGATCACCGAAGTCATGTCTAAACCCAAAGATTCAAAGTAAGGATAAAGAATCCTGAAACAAGGAAATCCTGTTTTCCATTATTTGAACAACTAGATCAAAATGAAGAAAAAAAAATGGATTCTAAAAAATGAGACAAACAAAATAGGGTTAGAGACTACTAAATACAATTCGTACTTAAGGATTTTCTGTTGAGATATTTGAGAGTTATTTAACTTGAGTTATGAGAGTACGAATTTTACGAATGCTTTTTATGGAAAAAAATATTTAGGGTTTCAATACTGGCTAATTGATTTAATGTTTTTATTAATATTAATCTCTTTAATATTTTCATTTTATACAGAGAGTTAACTTCTACTCATTGAATTTTTTTTCTGGAGCCGTACGAAGCAAAAGCCTCTTATACGTTTCTAGGGGGGGTATTATTCATATACATCTATCCCAATGAGCCGTTTATCGAATCGTTGCGATTGGTGTTTGATCTCGAAGAGCTCTTCGGAAAGTGGGTTTTTATGATCTGATAACTAATCAAACTTTTTTAAATCTTCCTGCTATTCTCAATTTCCTTAAAAAGGCGCTCAACCAACAAGAACAGTTCATTATATTTCAAGGAAGGCAGGACTTTTTACGGAATTTAGTCTTAATAAAAATAAAACGAAATTGAATTAATGAAATATAAAAAAGAGGATATGAAAGACTCGTATATAGCTTGGTATCAAATTTTATCTACTTTTTTCTTTCCTCCTCTTTCACTTCCATTATTTTTTTTTAGTTATTAGAATTTCGATTTATTATTTAGTATTCTTCCTAAGGTACGAATACTAAAGAATACCCTGCTAAC
>OZ053314.1:320000-342942 GCA_964056655.1 Arabis hirsuta | reverse complement strand
GTCTTTTCTTACTTCCTTACTTATTATCCTCTAACTAAGACAGGAAGAACAGCTATCACTAAGGAAGAAAGTCGGAGAATCTCCTTTGCATTCCAAATCATCTCAGAGTCGGATTCAGCCATTTTCCCGGGGTGCCCTGCCCTTCTTTTACGGCTGATGGACATTCAATAGATTTATCTGCTGTTGCCTGATCTACGACCCCCTCAATCTGTCGAAGCAAATGCTGCACAGAGGGATAAGTTGCCTGACCGGGCTATTCCCTTGTTATCTGTTATCCAACTGGTTGAATAGTGATAAGTCTGTGCTGGATCCCTCTGAAGCTGGTCATTCCTTGTTTCCAGTTAATAGTGAAGTCTTACTTAAATTCCTATTACTGTTAGCTATTAGCACTTGCTTGTTAGGTGAGGACTCTCTTATCTGGTTAACCTTAGTGGTAGCACACTCCAAGTCTAGACAATCTTCCTCCCAAGATCCTCATCAGTCCTGGCTAGCCTCTCTTTCCAATTCGACTTTCCCACAGCAACCTGTTTGATGCAAATAAGCTCCGATCTGCTGCTCTTCCTCTATCTGTCCTAACCCTTCTTTTTCGGAGATACTAAGGACCTTAAACCGGTTTTGGGATTCTCTAGTAATTAGCCGGTGAAGATGGAATCAAGGGGGTGTGCTGAAGAAGGAAATCTAGGACACTTGAATCGATCAAGAGTTGCTGCGCTAGGGTGTGCTAAGGAATAAAATGCCCTTGACGGAAAGGGCTAACCAGCTAGCTTCAATCGACTCACTCTCCTCAAAGAGGCTTAGCCATACTCTCCCCTTCTTCCTGACTGACTTCTTGGTAAATGAGATTTCCCGTCTAGATCAATTCTCAAAGATCTTTGCAACACACTGATAGATAACAGAGGTCTTCTGTCTCTTACACTAGTCTGGTTATTAGCATCGCTTTGAAGAATTCTCGATCCTCACTTCAACTGGTGTGCTTCGGTTACTTTGCTAAGCTTTCTTCTTTCCAAGAACCTCTCGATACCAGAATGGCTACCAGGGCGCTACTAGACCAACTCAGATCAGATCGTCGCATATCATCGATTCTTCTGTTAGTTCTCTAGCCTAGCTTCCTACTAGCAACTCGGTCAGATAGGAATGCCCACTACAAACTACCTAGGGAAGAGATTCTAGAAGTTAGGTTAGCTCGTTAACTCCGTCTATAGGTTTCAGCCTCTAGTTGCTTTTTTTGAGTTCCTCTCCCAGTAGTTCTCTTTCTTTTATCATACTACCGGACGAGAGGACTATAAATAGATGTAACGTCCGATACGGTTCTTATCTTTCGTTGTTCCTCTATCCTCTTCTATTTTAGCCTTCCATTCCAGTGCTGGTAGTTGAATAAGGCCAGGCCAAAACTGAGCTGCTATTAGCTATGCCTTCCTTTGCGAGTATCCCAGTAGGAGTAGTAAGCTAGGGCCAAGTAAGTAAGATGGAACTCATACCTGTAGTTTGACCCGGACGAGACGTTAATGCGAACATCTCTCCTATCTTCCTATCGTCCTTTAGGTAAAGATGGATAAGGAAGGAAAAGGTATGCAAGCTGACGTTCTTTTAGGACTAAGCCAACCTTCCCTTCTTTTGGGATAAGGCCTGTAAGCTTCTTCTTTGATAGCTAGATGTGACTGTTCTCCTTCTTCTCTAAGGTCTGTTCCTTTGTTCCTTCTTTGTGCCTTCATTTGCTTTCTTTTGTTTGACTGTTAACTTAAGTATCTACCTTCTTCCTTTGGTTTCTTGTAGTTCTATCAGTTAGTTCTTCAATGGTTAGCTCTGCCTGAGCTGGAGTTGTCCCTCCAGCGAGAGTTGCTTTCTTCCTTGCTTGATCGGTAGGAGTTGCCGAGATAGCAGGTATTAGCTGTTAGCCGTCGGACTCATTTAAAGGAGTCCTGTCCTATCGGGCTACACTAGTCTAAGGGCAGTTGAGTAACCGATTCCTACGCTTCCTCCGCTTACCTCCGTCGCTTAACTATTAATACGTCGCTTACCCGCCTCCGCTTACCCGCCTCCGTCGCTTGTTATCTGCTTCCCTTAGCTAAAACGTTAGGCGCTAGTGAAAGCCTTCACTCTCTTATATTTACGTACACGTGGGACCTAGTAATTGAGTGACAGCATTCCTGGACCAATTCTATAAACAGCCAATCAGGCATATCTTGGTCCATGGGTCCAATCAATGAAATGATTCACTTACGGGACATTTGGAAAAAGGCGCAGCACTGGAACTGCTATGTAGGCTTTTGTTTATCGATGGTTCGAATCCAGCTCGTGACAACCACACTTTGATCATAGAATATCTCGGCGCCCCCGCGGGGCTCTAACAGCTGAACTTTTTGTCTATGATGCATCGAATGCCTTTGTTTTCGCCTTATCCGTTCTTGAAAGGCTAACTCCCTAGCTAGTACTCTTCTAAAGCTACCTATGAAAGATGAAGAGAGCACACCGGTGTGCTGCATCCCGTGGGAGTAATCTTACAACTTATTACTAGGGGTAACATAGATAGTCAGATTATAAGACTGGCTGAAAGGAAGGAACAGAACTACCCTTCGGTGTGCTGGATAGAAGTACTAGCCTTAGGGATTCATCTTCAGCACACAACTTCATACTAGAGATAACTCTTTATCTAAGTGTGCTGAAAGGAAACAAACAGAGCTATTAGGAAAGGAAACAAACAGAGCTTCCAACACACTGCGGTGTGCTGGACCAACCCATACTTAGGAATGCAGCTCTTAGGGCTGCTAACTCCCTAGCTATTACAACCCTTACTAGCTCTAGCTGCCCATACCTAGGAATTCAGATAAGTCTTCCCTATTTGTTCAACTCCCACCTCAGCAATTAGCTGCCTTAAAAGCCTAAAAGAGGAACCCTTCACTACCTACTCTCATTCAAGGAAGCGGACCGGTTGACGACTGCAGGCTAGGGTCCCGTTGAATTTGACCTGGTAAATCCCGCCACAGAGGTCGTTTTCTACCGGGAAGGCATAGAGTCGCATTTTAGTCTGAGTCTGAGCAAACAAACACTCACTTAATCGAAAGCTAAATAATTCACTTTGGAATGGTAACGAAGATCGAAGATCGAAATCCTTCCTTCCATCGTCTGATCTCCTCCTGAGACTTCTGAGCCTCCTAGGATACTGTCGTAAGCCGCAGCCACAGGATTAATATGTGGAAATGGCAAGTACACACTGTGCACCACGATCTTTACGTTGCGGATGACGTCCGGCACCTTAATCCTCACATAGTTAATCCTCATCGGCGCCGAGGTCAAACCTCCACCGGCACCAGAGGTTGTGATAAGCAGCGGTTGGCCTCGTTCCAATGTCGGCGGAGCAGTCCCCACCGAATGATCATTTATTTGACTTTGACTCTTCAAATCAAATTTTGTCTTTTTTCTATTGTTTGTTTGTTCTTTATGCGGGGACAGGATTCGAACCTGTAATCTTCAGGTCATGAGCCTGATGAGTTGACCAATTCCTCTACCCCGCTTCTTCTCTTCTACAAGTAGGCTTCTTTCTTCTAGAGACAAACGACCGATTGAACTACAATCCCAGTTTTCAAATTATTCTTCTTGTCAACCTTCTTCTCTTACGATATTTCAAAAGAAAGAAGTAGAGTCGTTGGACCAACAACCTTAAGGATCAAAGTCTTCTTTAGTCATCAGGAAGCTGATTTGAATGAAAAGTAAACATAGGATTAGGTCTCACCTGCGCTAGGGACTTTCATTGAATCAATCTCGGTATGTCAATCGGAAGCTCAAGAAGAGATAGTATCTTCCTTTCAGTAGCCTCTGGTCTTGCAGTTGGGTTTCCCCGCCCAAAGCCTTCTAATGATTCCGTTAAGGCAAATATCCCATAATAAGATATACGAATAAGACGGATCAGACCGAACTGTCAATGCATTCATTCCATCTCCACCGGAATCACCCCTATGCATAGCTCCTTCCCTCTTCTATGAAGTTGAAGTGAAGCAAGCGAGCCTCTCGATTGAGGGAGACCGATCTGAGTCAGTTTATCCAGTATTTTAGGAAATGTTCGGGATAGATTCACGTTTTCCCGGTCTTTTTGATATAAATTAGCGCTTTTGTGGTACGGGTGGAGGGCTATGAGCTCGTTCACTCAATCCCGTGGAAACAACTCCCTTAGCCTTAGTTGGAAGCTAAACCAAAGTGAAGCTTGTAGGCTCGTAGAGAAAGCTATTTTGCAGGTATACCCATAGATCCATGTTCCTGAACAGTCTCGGAGAAGGCCACCAGCACCCGACTTACCAGAATGTCCCGTTGCAGCACCATGCAAGAAAAGGTTCCTCTTGGAAGCACCATCCGTATTGAATTTGAACCAGCCAATGGAAGGAAATTCCCAAAACTCAAGAACCTGAGCTTATAAGACCAAAACAACTTGGACCTGCCGAATAGACTAGAAGACGATATCATAGTTCTGAATGGCGCGCACTACCTGATGATAGGGAGTGCTCTGTCGCGTTCCATTCGTTTCGATTTCATTTCAATATAGGGCAAGTCCTTTTTCCGACAGAAGGAGTGGTCGTTTTGGGTGACAGAATAAGATTCCCCGGATCTCCCTCAATCTCAAATCGACGACGAGAGATTCTACCACGCTCACTTTTACGTAGCTTCACTTCTTCTTGATCCTGCTCCATTGGAGTTGGTTCATTCAGTGTGTCGCTCCCACTTGCCCCAGGAGGCTGAGTACCTTCGTTCCTCTTCCTCAACTGGTTGATTAGGTGCTCCAAGATCTGGATCTTCTATTTCATAAAACTGGAAGTCTTGACTCGCCCTTCTCTCTCTTTCTGTCCCAAGGCGATGTTCAGTCGCTTTCTTAGGCTTCTTTTCAACTAAAAGCCTGTCGTTCGAAAGCAGTCCACTCCGGCTCAATGGTATTTATTTTATATGGCAAACCTCGGCTAATAGAAAATGGACTTTTAAGATTCCAAGGGGAATCAATCACTACTGATAGGGATCATTGGCTCAAAAGTCACTATTTTGTTCTATAGATCCGGCGAAATCCACTGTTTCATCAATCAAATTTTCGTTCGAGGGTTGAAAGCGCCAGAACTTTTGAAGAGTTTTCGCCCCAGGCCTGTCATCCGGGGGATCTCTTTCTGCTCGTCCACTCGGGGATGACCCCTACTGATCTCTCTCATCGGATCGAATCGAATCCACTCCTGAACTCCAGAAGCAAGAACGGACGGATGCCCGAAGAGTTCTACCGTTGACGACAGCAGCGGGAATGGATTTCAAATAGCAGCTGCTAACGACCACCGAGAAGGGCGGATCTTACTAATAAAAGCCATTGCCATTTCACGATCTTTTTCCACCAGGAATTCCCAGCAAACCCTCTACTCCTCTTTGAACTAAACAAAGAAAGACTCGGCTGTAAGACTGCTTGAAGGGTCAATTTGAAAAAAGTCCAATTCAACAGGCGTGTAACTGGTTGAGCAAAGGACTGCAACTCAATCGATGGCTGGAAACTAGGAATGATCATATGAGAGTCTTACCCTTACTGGCACTACTCCTCCCAAAAGGGGGACTAGGCGGGCTATAAGGTACATAACTAGAAGATAGAGGCAGGAAACTCAACTTCACTTCCTTCATCCCTTGAGTACGACGGGATAGCTATTCAAAGCAAAGAGTTTGATTTTCTTTATGCCCATATCTCGGTTTTCAGTAACTGATGTCAGTGTATGGATGGAGGAAGAAGGTTATTCCAGATTGGAGATAAATTGACTAGTTCTTGTCTTCGCGCTACAGAAGCTCAGGCATTCTTTCTTAGAACAGAAGGTCAAACTCATGACGAAGTCTGAAACCCTACTTCTTTGTTGACTATAGAAGCAGTGCTTGGAAGTAAGGCTCGAGGGAGACTCATCTTCGGAGAATTCAATATCCAATCTATGAACTACAGAGCGCTAAACAGACAAGCACTCCCTCATCTAATGTCTTAGTCGCCTAGTAGAGTCAGGAACTCGGAGCCTATCACAGAAGAGCTCCCCGGGGTCCTCTCAAGCGCCGAGGGCTCGATACCCTATATGTGCTTACCGAAGGAGATGAGCTTTATTCTCATACAAACGTGCAAACAATCAAGAAGAAAGAAGAATACGATTCTAACTATCTACTTACCGGTTCCCGTATAGATCCACCTTGCTTCAAAATAAAGAGTCAAAAACTATTATCATGAAAAAAAGAAGGATTTTCTCACTACACGAGTAAGAAGTGACTAGCCGCCTATTCTATATCTATAAAGAGAGACGGATTTCGCCTGCCACTCTACCGAGCTAACCAGAGCAGATGAGCATCTCTTTCAATTGACTTACCGACTCTCCCGCTGCTGCTACTGCTCGGAAGAGAAGGACAAAGGACAGAAGAAAGAGACAGAGGAGTACGCGAAAGTAAAGAGGGAGAAGAGAGTTATTCGAGGCTACTCGACTCGATGGGGAAGGGTGAAAGCTTCCCTGTAAAGGGAAGGGCTTGCTTGTGGCGAGCGGAACCATCTTTTTGTGAAATGCAGATGCAGTGGTCGATTGCCTAGAAAAAAGCCTTTTTCGAGTTACCCCAAAAGAATCTACTCCTTACTCAAGTTCTCAGTGAAGACCAAGCAACATTTCATTGATTCAATTCATTTTTGAAGCCCTTCCTTCGGTCCGGGGGTACCACGCAATCCGTTTAGATATATTTCAGTTGCCGCTGCACCGTGCTGACCCATTCCTATTCAATCTAGAAATCGATAATTGAGTAAGAGAAGAAAATCAGATCTCAATCTAATCGAAGAAGAGCCTCATTACGGAATTGGCATCGAGAAGCTAGGGCCCAAGTAGTGCCTCGCAATCTAGGTCAGGTACATTGCGTACGATCCGCGTAGGCCGGTAAACCAATAGTGTAAGATCCATTCCAAGCTTGAGGTTGTTTCTGACAGAGGGAAAACACTTTAGGAGAGAAATCTTCGATATAGTCAAGTATTTTAGACGCTTAGCCATGGGAAGATACCGTCAGTGATCCATGGATCTCCGATCATCCAACGTAGAGAGAAACATCTTGCGGGCAATTGTTGTGAACAAAGGAATGAATCTTACACTATAGTATTCCCGGTAAAACGATTAATTAGAAAGAATGTATGAACAGTGAGAGCTTCTCAAAGAGGTCCCGCAGAGTATCTAGCTATTGTTTTCGATATGTATGAAATCTTGACTTTAGTCCGGGGGCATCCGATCACTGAATTGAACCCTCGGACGTATATTTTTGACGTCCTTACCAAAACTTCCGGGAGTGAGAAATTCTTTCTCCTTTCCTTGCCTCCCAGTCCTTATTTTGAGCCAGTTGGAGAGCCCATAAAATGGAAGTGCTTCTGTCTTACAGGCATTACCCTCGTGCTCTTTCTGATGCCCGGCTAGTTACAATTGAAGGTGGAGTAGCTTTGCCTTTACCTTAGCTTTTCGATGCCATCTTCGTGAGTATGATCATTCTAAGGAACCCCGCCTAGGATTTGAAGACAGGACCTCTCCGTCATCATACTAACCGCTCTACCATCGATGGTCAGGCATTGGGTTTGGGTAAAGTTTAGAAGAATCTTTCTTTCCAGCTTTGGTCACATAAGCTTGAACCACTCCGGGGAAACATTTGGATATTATACGATCGGACTTCTAGGGCATGAGCTACTCTCTTCTAGCCTTCCTCTAAGAGATTCAACGGCATGTCGTTGTTCTTGGAAAAGAAGAAATAGGGATTCCATAGCTGATTCCTTGCCATCTACAGTAAGAGGACTCCGACAGGTTCTTATGCCAGCCAGAAAGACAGAAGGAGGGGTAACGAATGGTTTAGCAGGAGCTGAATAAGTCTCGGAAGTTGTAAAGGCTTCACCGGTAAGGCCAGCTGTTCTTTCTTTAGTTGCTGTATCGGAAAGTCCAATTCATTCCTTTTAGTCGAGTTCTTCCGGACCTCTGTTTCGAGTGTTTTCCCAACAAGGAAGCTCTCTAAGCAAGCTCTGGCCTATACCCTGATAGGGGCCTAGACAAAGACGGGGACCTCTCTCCGAACGAGGACTAACGACCTACTGCGTTTTCCATTCATAAAGCTGTCTCTCCCAACATAACTTCTTTGTCAATCCCTCGGATCTGACTCCCACTGCTCACTCTCGGGGGTTTTCTTCCTTCTTGCTCTCTGCACCTGTACATCTCCCCTCTGGTTCCTTGCCTTGCTGTTCCTTGCAGTAAACCTTGTGGTATCGGCTCTAAACGAAAGACTTTCTCTACTAGTTGAAAGCGGTCGGAAGTGAATTCAATAGCATCATACGCTCTAGCTCTTCCAACACCTGTACCAGTCTGTTGATCAGTAAACGAAAGTTGCTGTTCTTTCTCTAGTAGCTGTTGCTGAGGCAGAAACCTTGACATCAGTCAATGAGGTTCCTAGGAAAGTCAATGATTTTGTTGCAAAAGCTCTTCTTCTAGCTACAAGCATTCCCTCTTCAGTGGAATGAACTACTGTCAATGAAAGGGCCGTCAATTCCCCATCAACAGGATAATTAGCATCGGAATCAGACTCTGAAAGGGAAGCGGATGCCACAACTACTGTAAAGTCAAGAGTTTCATAGGGAAGGTGACGCATCAAATGCTACTATAGTCGACTCAGTTACTGGTTTTGCTGTATTAGTAGCGAAAGGCTGAGGCGTATAATAGAACAAGGTATGTTCCGGTAAAAGATTATCTGGTTGGGATAGGGATCTCTCCTTCTTCATTTCTCAAGGCCGGTAAGGAATCAAGAAAAGTGGTTGGGAAGTGCCCGGCCATCTACTAAGAGCTACTAGGAGCTAACTAGCTATCTTGGAAATGCTCTAAACCGTAGAATCACAACAGCCCTTCTCTTAGGGCAACAGGGGAACAAGGAACCAGGGAAAGACCAACACAACTTCCTTGACTTCCTAGGCTTAGAAACCCATTCCTATAAACGGGAAAAGCTTACTAACCTTACAACTCTGGAAGGGATTACTTTCTTACCAACTGACATGGCTTACCTGGCTTACCTTACTAACAACTAACAAACATTCCTGGGATTACTTCCTGACAGGGCTTAGCTTACTTACTAACCTTCCTTACACGGAATTACAGGGAAGCCAACACCCGGGATGTTCCGAGTGAAAGTAAAGGTTTAACCGGAACTGTCGAAAGATTACTACAGAAGAACCCATAAGATGTCCCTTACATATACCGATGTAAACAAAGATCTGAACGATTGAGAGAAGGAAGATAGAGGAAAGCAGAAGAAACACAAACTGACCGAGCTAGCGATGTTCCTATTAGGCTTGGAGAACTACTCGGAGGATGAAAGAAAGAGACAGGGAACAAAGCACAGTATACATCCTACTAGAGCTGCTAACCGGTATTCCTCGGTGGTTCCGTCCTTTAAGCCAGGGGAGCGAAAAACACAATGAACCAAGCGGAACAGACGGGATACAGTCACATCAGTACAAACAAACAAGGAATACTAATTAAACAGAAGCTACACTGGGTACGTACTTAGCTACGGTCGCTCGGAGGCCGTTCTTCGAGTAAGAGACTAAGCAGGCTTCGCTCCTTCGTTTCGTACAGGTGCTGAAAGTCTAGTTTTCCGTTCATTTCTTGCTTGTCGGTTGGGAGTTGCAGGCTAAGGATGTTTGTTAACTCTCCAAGGAGGGCCAATGGAAGGGTCGGAGTGTGGCTGAAAAGCCAATCAACTCAATTCATTACCTCGATGGATCCATCAATCAAATCCCAGGAGAAATGTCGAGGAGAAATGTCAAAGCAGAAGATCAATCAAAGGAAAACCACTCAATTCATTTTCATATTACTTAACCCCCGAATTACCGATCGATCAGCCATTCATCCAATCTAAACAAGGGAATTCAAGTAAGGCGCCTTCGGCCCTAGCTGCTAGTTTATTGCCAACCAGCTTCACCGGAATAAAGCTAAGCCTCTTTTCAAAAGAAGAGCCTTTCATTCCTAGCTAAAACCAAGGCAAAAGCTAAGCCTGTTTAGCAACAAACAAAGGGTCTTGAGTTCAGCACACCTGTGTTAGGAACAAACTAGGGCCTTCTGTTCAGCACGTGTTAGCAAAAACTAGGGCCTTTCATCCATCGATAGCACAATTCCTCAGGTCAGACCATTACAGAGCATAGATTCGTCAAGGAAAAGTTGGCCTTCTAATTATAGGTCTAGGAACCATACACTCTAGAAAGAAAGGGATATCGGTGTGTTGCAAAGCCCTACCCAAGCAAAGTAAGAGTTGACTATTTTTCGCCCAAGGAATACTTCACTTTCTCATTCCAGCACACTCCTGGGTAATCTGAGGAATGTAGAAGTAAGTTATGCAGCACAAGCACAACCCTGCTTTTCCATTCCTTCATAGCCCACCTCTTCATTGGCCATAAAGCCTTGATTTCCTTGGACCACGTACACTGATGATTGGTCGGGCTGGGCTACTCTATGGGCGTATGCGCCTAAACCAGGCTCAAAGCGATGAGACTTCTCGGTTAGACTCAAACAATAGATCAGGTCAGTTTGGAGGAGCTTTATTTGACTCGGTCTCTAAGAAGAAAGGGCAGCCCTCTGATATATCTTTCGACTTCACCCTCGGCCAAAGCACAGTAAGTTAGAGACTCCTAGTCTCTACTAAATCAATCTATAGCTTCAACACTCTCCTAGCGCAGCAACCTTCTCTCTTTCTCCCTTACTTGCCTCCCAGTCTTGAGCAGCAATCATCTTTGCTTATGCGGACGAAAGTCTTTCCACAGCACTCCGACAGAAGTCTCATATGATGACTCTGTTTACTCAAGAGCCTTCTTTCTCGATTAAATGCCTGCCCACTACCCCAAGCAAGCCGCATAGGTCTTTGTTAGCAGCTAGACTTCTGTTTCTTTCCATAAGCGACTTCTCCTGTAGATGCCCGAAATCAAGCTTTTGCTCAAGGGATATCGCTTCATTTACTGCGTTAGGGTGGTGCCAAGCCCTTCATCTCTGGCTAAGGCTCAGTCAGATAGGCTCAATATCGGGCTTATCCGGCGAAGTCTCAAACTCTGTTGTGCCAGGGATATCAGGCTTGAGTTGGGACAGGTGCTTATTTCGATACCGCTTCTGTTGTTTTTGTGATGCTAGTGATCACATTTACAGTTAGAAGTAGGCCATGATTGATTAGCTAGAGTAGAGCTAGGTTGGTGCTGCTTTGCTTGGCAATCCTTGATCTAATTGAATCAGAATCCGCAAGATAAGCGGCCGAACGAGCAGAGCAGTAGAAGGACAGGTCATCTAGAATCCTATTCTTCCGATGCTTTGATCGGTTCCTTCTGATATGGAAGAGTTGACTACCCAGCACATCTTTGTTTGCTCGACTCGGTAAGTACAGCCGCTTCCTTTATTCTTTTCTTTGAACCATTACCCTCAAGGGACTACTCCGTTGGCCCAGTGACCCTTGGTCTTTTGTTACTGTTCCCCGTTCCCTTTATCAGCTCTTTACCAGCTATCCGATTACCAATGAACAATAGCTATGACCGATAACCAAGGTTCGTAGAAACTCTATAAGGAGAGGCATAGACCGGTGGTCCCTTCCAAGTGCCTCTTTGTTTTGTACGAGCTGTTTCCAAGTGTTTTGATTAGTCGAGTCTTCTTCTGAGTCCAGCACTTTTCCTTTGTCCGATCGTCCGTCTCTTCCTCTCCTCTTGGTCGAGTTGCTAAAGCACCTATCTTTCTGATCCGAAGCCAAGGGATGTGCGATGTTTCTTTCTTTTGTTATTGTGCTAATTGCACTTTAGATTGAGAAGATAGGACTGATCGGTATCCATTGAAGATTCCCTTGCTTATCGGCATTCCTGCCCTGTGCACTGCTTCCTCAGCTTCGAAGCTTGGTTTGTTTGTCTCGAAGATTGACGACTTATTGGCTGTTGATTGACCGGTATCTGGTATGCTTCTTCTTCCTTACAGTCGACTGTTGCTACTTCGGACTACTACCATTCACTGCTGAGAAGAAGCTGTTGTTTAAGGAGCGGCACCGATCAGTGCCTTGTTTCTGTTACCAGTGTCTTGTCTTGGTTCCTTGTGCCCATTGTCTCCTAGTGTTTTGTTGAGTTTACTGTGTCGATAAAGTCCTTTTTATTCGAGGAAGTGTAGCCTTTTCAATTACAATTCTTTTATTCGTCCGAGTTTACTGTGCCATTTCGAGACTGTCCTTCATCCGAGGTATCGTGTTTATTGTGCCATTTATAGACATTGAGGACATTACTGTGTTGTACCAAGCACCAATAGTGTGAGGATTAAGCCGTTATTCTATCTTCCTTCCTTCGCTCTAACGGGTGGATTCGCTCTAACAGGAGGATTCCGCTCACTTGGGGTGGAGTAGCGTATGCACCTCTCTTTCTTTGTTGCCTCCGGTGTGCTACCGAGCCTTTCCCAGGTATTTACTTACTGCCGGTTTACTCCACAGCATTGCCATCTTCTTTGTTTTGTTGGTATGAGCTGATCGGCCCTCTCAAGCGTAAAGTAGTCCTCTGATTGTGTTGTATTGGCTCCTTAATAAGCAACATTTGTTTACTTATGACCGGGTGCTGCTTATGCCTAGACATCTTCCCCAGGACTTCTTCTCGAAAGACGTTGACCTATGGTAGGTGCTGAGTCCAGCACAGTTGTTCCTTTGTTACTGTGCCATTTCGAGACCTTCGTCCGATCATTGTTCCTTTGAAGACCTGTCTTTTTTTTATTCCTTCTCTTTCCTTGCAGTAATTAACTCACATTTATGGTAATGCTGATGCTTGGCAGCTTCACTGTTCCTTCTTGTTGTGCGTAGGCTTGGCGTTGTTTACCCCATCGTGCTATCTTTGTGCTGCTAATCAGTATATTCTTTGCATACTGCTATCTTTGTGCTAATCCATTTCAGTAAACGGGAAAGTGGAGGAGTAATGATTGGTTCCATCAATCTTATTATTTCCTTTGTTTTGGCTTGGGTTTCTTTCATACGAGTAATGCTATTTATCAATCTTTGTGTTCATCAGTAGACTCTTCAGCTCCTGGCTCCTGATCAATCTTCCACTCTGCGCCTGCTGCTGATCCATGTCATTCAGATGTTCCTCGTCCTGTTGATAAAGCACCTTTGCACCTTTTCCTCGAGGTTGGGGTTTCGGTATGCTTACAGGGGTTTTAGGGCGGAGTATGAGCGTGTTGTTTATTCATCGGCACCTTGACCTTGACTAATCGACGTAGAGCGTCTTGGCTTCGTACGGCTTGGTGCTGTAATCTTTCTTTCCTTGGTCAGTGGATTATGGTTCAGTACAGATAGTAATTCTGCTCGAAAGAGTTAGGAGGCGCTTATTCTTAACAACGTATCAGCTGTCTTATTACCTAACAGTTCGGTAGCCTACCTCTTTCCTTGGTGCTCAGTGCAAGTGCTTTAGACTCTTCGTTTGGTAAGTCTTAATTCTTATCTCATCACTGTACTACTCTCTGTGTTGGTTTCTAATGCTAGTGGGGGTGCTGCTTCCTCCCCTTAGGGAAAATTCCTATGAAAAGGGGTTTAGCACACCTAACGAAGTAACCCCCTGAGGGCTGGCGGAGCAATCTTATGGTTCATCAATAAAGGATTAAATCAGTGGATACTTTGGTTTGTATGGCCTGTTTTCTATCATTCAATCTCCTGGGTCACGTGAGGTAGTTTGTGTCAGTGAAATTCCCTTCTCTTTGTTCTTTCTTTGCTGTATCGGTCAGTCTTCTTCATTCCTGATAGTTGAGTTCTTCCGGTGGGCTCTTTTCCGAACAAAGAAGCTCTATAAGCACTGGCCTATAGGAGTCACTGGCCTATAGGAGTATAGGGAGGAGGATATGGGCACAAAGACGGGAAGCTCTCTTTATTAAGAACAGATTTCCTGCATAGAAGGAGAAGCTGCCTGATCAGGCAATTCCCTCTTTTTATCTGTTATCCGACTGGTTGAATCTGACTCACCGGTATTTCTTTATCCCCGACCTTACCTTGCTTTGAAAAGGAGAGGGAAGGAGTCTCTTACTCGATAATAGGCGTTTATTGCGAGAGTAGGGCTTTGCTTTTCTAGATGGCATCCTATCTCATTCCTCGATGGCTCTGGCGCCGAAAGGCCCCTCTTCGTTTCACTCGAGCCTCCCCTCTCGTCCTCTCCTCTGGTAGGATACAGTAATAAGACTGTAAGCGCATCTGAGCGCCTTTTTCCCGCGACAATATATGGACACTAAGGTTAGTGCCATAGGGCGAAGCGGGACATGTTCGACCTCACGTCTAACCAGCGTCAGGTCGAACGAGCCCCCTAGCTCTTTCTTGTTTGAAGACCGGAACATTAGCAAGATGGATTAGGATGGCTCTTCGGAATATTAAGCCCCGTAGGAATACTAGCAAATCCAATGTTACATGTATTTTAGGGCAAGGAAGGGCTATCTTTACTCTTTAGTTTGAGAGGGAGAAGGCTTCCTTTTCCGCGTAGGCAGATTAGCAATCCATAGTCTTACTAAAAGAGTCTTGGACTTTGATTTCCTACTCCTCGAGGATGATGGATCCGGGGAGGGGGAAAAGATGAGGCTATCTGGTAGATAAAGACAGATCAACATGGCAAGGACATGCTTCGAATATCAGATAAGAAGAGATTCTGACGTCTGAGATTGCGTGCCTTGCCCGGTCAGTTGATAGGGGAGCAAGAACAAAGTAGTTAGACCGGAGCTTACCGAAAGGCTAGTTTCCATCCATAAGCATTACATTCGCAGGTACCTCAAGGTCCGCAGGAATTTCTTACTCGAAAAAAGGAATTTCTTACTCGAGTGAAACGCACTTTAGTGACTAGAGAAAGAAGTTCTCTAGGAGAGGTACTCTATCTCTAGATGTGAGGGAAGGAAGGGACTAGGAGGGAAGGGGAATTCATTCCTTAATTGAATCCAATCCCATCCAGCATAGGCCCTCATCAACATGCGTTAATGAGTTGCTTTGCCCTCCTTTTAGCAAAGTCACTCCGTACCTCTCACTATGCTCGAGTCACTTTGTACCTAAAACCCTCAAGCTGTATTTCTTTTGCTGTCGTTAGGGCTTTTTTATTTAACAAGTTTTTCTACTTTCGTTTTTGATGTAATTGAAAGTGTTCACACCTGCCTTTCCGGAGTCACTCTATATCGTTAAGTAGGATCAGGGAAAATGAAGTACTGTTACTTTCTAGCTCTCCCGATCTCAAGATCAGCACCCTTCGAAAAGGCTTAGAGCAGTAGCTTCTCGCACTAACCCGCCTTCTTTCTTTTCGGGCGTACGTACTTCTTCCTCCTATTTTCTCCTTCGATACGTGCCTACGCTACTGCAACAGCTAGAGATAATGGCCTAAAAGCAGTACGGGATTCGGACATGGGAGCATTAGGAAAATTCTTTCTAGCTTATATGATTCACATGTGAGTCACTCCTTTAATAAAGTAGGCTTACTTCCTTCTTAGAGGACAGGTAGTTAACTAATTGCTCTTCTTAGAGAGAAGGAGATGCTTGAACAACCTATTCTCAAACAACTTATTCTTGCTGCCTATTTTCATCGTGAGAAAGAAGAGCTAGCTTTCTCCTTATGAAGAAGATTGTCTTGGTACTTCATCTACTTCAGAGGATTAGCTTTTAGGGGCTTCAAATTGAATCTCTTCACTTGGAAAACTCAACCTTTAGGAAGAAGTTCCCATTCTAATAACTTGAGTTTAGTATAGTAAGAGTAGGAAGAGAGGCTTAACGATGGATAACATCCCCCGGCATTGGCTAGAAAGATAGGAATGATATACCCTGTGGTGCCCTCGGACTGCTTTGCCCTAAAATCCGCAGGGGAAAATCAAAAAGTTGTGTACATGGTTCACAGGGGAAAGATTGGGCATGGGAAGCACCTAACTTTCTTTGTGAGTCACGAGAAAGGTCATCCAGCAGAGCGTTAGGAGGTAAATACGTAGGTTGGCTATCAGCCGGTTGGCATGTCCCTAGTTCACCGAGGGGGGGATTCCTTTGGTTAGTGGGAGGCAAGGGCATCCCGGGATGGAGTAGCTCGCGCCGATAGATCGCGGGATACTATTCAACTATAGCTGTTCACACTGTTCTATTCCCCAGGTCACAAGGGATGAGTTTCAGGGAGGTGGAGCCAGATAGCTTTACCAGTTGGGAGTTGTCCGTGACGAATTCCAATTCAGTAGCTATCAGTTCAGAGTAGATCTGTCCAGAGGTCGATTCATCTACACGTCTACATAAAAGCTTGAATTTCACAAGGTTCACGATAGGATTTTCTTTTAGGGGGTTGACCTAAGCCCTTGAGCTTCACTAGGGGGAGGCCAGCTATCTATGGTATCCTCGGTATGAGGATGAATGTCTCTAACCTAGCTATTGCCCTGTTTTGATCCTATTCAATCATATAGAAAGCTACTATACCCTAGCTATTCCGCCCTTTTTTTTCTACATTCCATTTTTTATTGAGCCGAATCACCATCATTATATTATATATTCATTGTTGGTTTGGCTGCTGGTCTAGCGATACTTTCTAGCCGTCGCCTAGAGTGCAGCCTGCCCGCTGAAGACCGTAACGTAAGTGACTCAGTGCTCCATACGGGGGAAATGAAAGCAGAATTCGTTCGGATCCTCCCACATGTTCAATCTTTTTTTAGCGGTTTCCCCAGAGATCTTTATCATTAATGCAACCTCCATTTTGCTCATTCATGGAGTTGTATTTAGTACCTCTAAGAAATATGATTATCCGCCGTTAGCCAGTAATGTGGGTTGGCTTGGATTACTTAGTGTTGCGCGCCTAGGAGGGCAGCGCGCTTGGGGATGCAGAGGAGCTATTATCGCCCAGCCCCCTACCCTAACCTAATGCGGCACCGGATTCGGACCGCAGGGAACCGTAGCATGGGGGGACGAAAAATCCTTTTGCCGCCGCAAGGCTGGCTAATCGTACGCAGCAGGCTCGAAGACCCCTGGTTATGGAAGGCACATGAGTCCGAACGCTATGTTGAATGTGCGACCGACACTACGTAGGTACCAGTGCAGGTGAGGCGTCGGTCGGTCCTAGAAACGGCGGCAACGGCGCGAGGAGTTAACGACCGGACGTGCTGCAACCTAGGGATCACCAGGCAGCTCTTTCGCTCTATAGGGATCGGGGGGGCATAGCACAATTCCTCTTGGAGGGGGGTTGGTTTGCCCGGGTGACTGATCCTGCCATAATGTACTCCTACCTATAGCACCGGCAACCGAAGTCAAGCATACATAGGACGATCTTCATGCGTGAATAGCCGGGAGGAAAGAAAGGGCGGTAGATGATAATGAAAAAAAGGGCGCCGCGTCTGTACGGGCGGGCGGAATGGATGAGCAAAAGGTGCCATGGGGTGAGGAATATCCCGAGTCTCATGTAAGACAACTAAATGCACCCCGCGAGGTGCTGCCGAGGAACTGGGAGACCTTCTCGAGCACAGGATAGGCAATTGAAAGATAGAGCTAGCCTATTCGTTATTGGGAATCAATGCTCCGGGCCGAATAAAGCTTACCTCCGGCACCTGGCTTTCCCCGGCGCATATTAGCTTAGCTGTGCTTAATAGGTCGGTTTGTTTGGCTTCCTCTCTTAGCTCATTCCTAACCAGTGGAGAAAAGGTTCGCTCATGCTGGAGGGAGCATCCCCACTTAGTGATCGGTCTGCTAGTTCACGCAAATCCGAAGAAGTTATCACGGACGAGCCACATGCAGGGAAACTTGCACGTGTGGTTCTGGCCGGGCTTTCCTGAGGTATCTAATAACCTTGCTTCTGCTCGCCGCTGGCGCACCTCTCCTAACTATTGCCCATTTATTCTGGAATAATCTTTTTAGGAGGGACAATTTTACATATTTCTGCCAAATCTTTCTATTATTAAGTACGGCTGGTACCATTTCGATGTGTTTCGATTCTTCCGACCAAGAGAGGTTTGATGCTTTTGAATTCATTGTATTAATTCCACTTCCTACTCGCGGTATGCTCTTTATGATCTCGGCTCATGATTTAATTGCCATGTATTTAGCTATTGAGCCTCAAAGTTTATGTTTTTATGTAATCGCAGCATCAAAAAGAAAGTCTGAATTTTCCACGGAAGCCGGCTCGAAATATTTGATCTTAGGTGCATTTTCCTCTGGAATATTATTGTTTGGGTACGACCGGACAACTACCGATATCAATTAATATCTTTTTTTAGAATGTTGTTGTTAAATAGAAAAATATCTATCTATATTGTAAACTATCGGATCGGGTATTACTTAGATGTGAAACTTGAAGACCTCATTAGTTGTGATATTGATCTTACGGGGGGGGGGGGGAACGAAATAAAATAATATATAGACTTGTAAAGACCCTCTATGTAGTTGTCTATCTAGGGCGATCGATCTACATCTTTCTCCATAGCCCTTGGGCTGTGTCTCGATCTCCTACGTGCGAAATCAGAGGGACCTGTTTCTATGGAGATTCCCCTTGGTCTAATTCCACGCCTTATGACGAAAGGAGAGTCGGCGTGGCATCAAGTGAAGATTTAGGGAAGTAGAGAAAAATTCCCTTCTGGGGTATTCCGAAGGTGTAACCTAGGCAACGAAAAGGGGCCCGATACTTCAACTAGAGGAGCGACCAGTTGGTTCACCAAACCCCGACCCAGCGTCACACGTTCTCCAGGTCCGAAGGGATCCAGTGCCCAACTACCGACTCCTCCCGGAATTTCGTTATCGGAGCCGAGCCTGGAACGGCCGGCCGTTAGTGGACACCCACTACTTTTCACCGGTTAGAGAGGCCCTCTTTAATACATTAAGAAAAGATGTTCACAGGGGCCAGAAAGACTCGGTCATAGGAACTTAGACCACCTACGCGCTGGTAAACGAAAACCACCTCGACCGGATCAGAGTGAAACAACAATGTCGAAATCAGGCCGCCCCTTGCCTTGAAAGAATTCACACGCGGCCACCTGCTTTCCCAAAAGAAGGGGGGATCCGCTGCTTACTGCTCACGGAAACATCCGACCTATACTATAGTAAAATCGTCCGCCTATCTTTCTTCTTTCTTTTTCTTCTATTCACATCAGATTTTCTACTTTCACCAATTCAAGGCGTTCGTTCCTCGGGGGAAAGAAGAGAGCTTTGGGATTCGCTCACTTCTTAATTTTGAGTTATCGAGATTCTCAATGTGGGGAGGCGTTCCTCGGGAATGGCGGTTCTCAGACAAGGGAATCGTTCCTCTCTAAATCAAAATTGGCTAGAATGTTTCCTATCAATAGAGCTTTCACGTCTGCGCATAGAATCGCTTTTTTTGCTCGATAAAGTCCGTTCCTCACAGCAGGACCAGTGTAAACAGGTTATAGGTCAAGCGATCCTATAAAAAAGTTTGAAAGTCGTTACCCCCGAAATGAAATAGTATTCCACATAAATTGTTAGTTATTCTCCTGCATTAGATATTTTCTAGCAATCTTAAGGTTAAGGCGAGCAATCTGTAGGTATTCCTCCGCTGCCCTTTATAGCAGGGATTCCAGTCGAGGCTTCCCCTTTCGAATGATTCAGTGCTCTCTTCAACCGGCGAGTTTAGCCTTGTCAGTGCTCTCAGAAACCAGATCAATTAGGTCTGCTGTGGGATCGGCTCACTTTCCCAATCGAAATGAATTCGAAACGCGAGACACGACACACTCGCAACACGAGAATCGAATCGAGGATCAACCCCCTTCTATATCATTTAAGCTGTTACAGAGGGCGTTAGCTCAATTCATAGCCTTCCTTCGGGGTAGGGTTATAGGGTTAAGGCAAGAATGAACAATGCGGCTAAGCGTGCAGATTGTTGGTTTGGCGCGAAGTGAGCTTGGCCGCCTTTATAGGTAATTGGTAGAAGTGCTCTCCTGCAGCCGCTCAGCTTGATAGTTTCGTACTTAGGAAGTTTAGATCGTAATAACAGAAACTTTTTCGCATTTTTGATCTCAATAGCGCTGAGTAACTGCCCCAATGCCCTATATACCTTTTCTTTTAAGGCCTGCATCCTGGCTCTATCTGCCGCGGATACCTTTGTCTTCTCTTCTATCTATGGCCTTTATGCTGTATTCTAAGTAGACTCAGCATTCATCCTGGCTATCACAGGGCCTTTCGCCATCAAAGAGTCGAGAAGGTTTTACATACTAACGAAAATGGGTTTTTTAGACTTATACACCCTACAGGTAATAAAAAAATGAAATCTTTTTGAGTCCCTTTCATGGATTCGGAGTAAAGACCCGTGCTGCCTTCGCTTTTTGACTTGGATTGGATCCTTCGCTGGTTGAATTCTCGCCGATCAAACTCTTCAAGGAGCCAATTAAAGCACGCTTTGCAAGCCGCGAAGCTCGAGGTAGAAGCTGTGGCACCGCTTTTAGATAAATAGCATGTCAATCTGGAAAGAAAGCTAATGCCGAAGCGGCTCTAATCTCTCCTCTAACCAGTGCATATGCATAAGAGTGCATAAGACAAGGGAGGAACCCGTCTACAACACAAGCCGTCTACACAAGGAGTCCGGCCTCTGGCCGGCGAAGTCACTCACAACGGAGAAAGGCTCGAAGACCAATTCAAAAAAAAAGTTGATAGTCTATATGGCAAAACGATTCATTCGCCCTGGGAGCGTCAAGTAGCAGAGGTAGCGGCATTTCTGTCACAGTCAGAGTTTACCCCTCACTTGCACCTGCGGGAAGGTATTTCTTGGTCTTTTTGTAGAGCGCATCCTGGTCAACAACGCCGGAAAGCATGTTCTAACAGGATTACGATATAGCAATATTACGGCTCTCTTATTTGTTAATGGTTATTATCTCATTATTGAGGAAAGCGAATCACCCTCTTATCCATTGCTGATAAGCATGTGGCTGAAGCGGCGGATCCTAATCCAAGAGCAGAGGAGAAGCTTTTAGGAACCCACATCGGTACGGCGGATGCGGAAGTTCTCTAAAACTTAGACTTGGCGGATTTTTCGATACCTGTCAATTCTGATTCGACTGTTCTTCACTTCGTGAAGTCTTAAATCTCGACTCAATTATGGTTCTTTGCTTCCTAGTGACTGCTTATCCCAAGTCTCATACTAGCATGTCAGGAGAGGGCCCGGGTTGGACTAAATCAATAGGATAGGATCATCCCAGCTTGAATCCTACCTAAAGTCAAAAAGATAGGGCTAATTCAGATAACGAAACTATCCCATGGCAGTTTACTTCAGATAGCTCTATTCTATTAAGTGCTTTATCTCTTTTTGACGATTATGTGATCTGTTTACTTCTTTTCAAGTGGTATTAATGCATTTCCGCTTCTTCCAAAGCATCCCAATCTTCACATGAATTTCAATCTGGTTTCATTCATTTCTGTTTTATTCCTATCTATAGGATCTGTCCTTCTTCCAAAGCATAATGTCTTCGTGAATTTTCTTCTGAAATCTCTAGAAGACAACAATCCCTTCTGAACACCTATCACGAATCGGATCAGGACAAGAGTTGGATTTTGTTTAATGCAGACTAAGTCTTGGACTTTTTGGCGTAGGTTGTAGCCCCTTCATGAAATCGACTCCTAATGCCCAACCCGCCAAGACCGGTTATGTCAACCGAACCAAAGTCAAGGTAAACCGAAGCAATGCCTTAGCCAAGACCTCTTGCCAATTCCCAGACCAGTGTAGGCTTGCTTAGCATAGGCTACACAAGCTAGGTTCACGCTTGAAAGCCAGAGCTAGTCTAACAACTACCGATTCTTCTCCCCCTGGGGGGCACTGAACCTACCTTAACCTAGGAAAGTTACTTCGATAGGCCTCCTTCCCCTTTGACTACTAGTGAAGAAGTCCTTGTATGGCTTGAAGCAGTCTCCCCGTCCTGTGTTAACTCCTCCTCTGCTTTCAACGAGCAATCCGGCTGGATTTGTCTCATTTTCGCCGTATCAAGGCAAAAGTCTCGTCTTCACCGGTAACCACACCCCACTCTCTATTTCAGACATTGGTACGATCTCTTTCTCATCTCGTTCTGGGAATGTTCTTCATCTCAAATGAAGCTATGTTGGTTCCTAAAGTCCTTATCCTATTCCTTATCAGGAATAGCGGGACGTCTTGAAGAGCCTTATATAACTTTCAGTGAATTAAGGATACCGCTCGGTCCTCTCACCCAAAAGGCCCGACACTCACTTTAGGCATTGATTAACAGAGAACAGGTTCAGGGGAAAGTCTTTCTGGCGAGTATTTGCTGGTTCGCTGACGTAACTGATTCGGTTAGCACAAAGGGAAGGTATGCACTTCCGTGTACTAGCTAAAGCTTTACGTCTATCTGGTGGAGATCATATTCACGCGGGTACAGTAGTAGGTAAACTTGAAGGAGACAGAGAGTCAACTTTGGGCTTTGTTGATTTACTGCGCGATGATTATGTTGAAAAAGATCGAAGCCGCGGTATCTTTTTTTCACTCAAGATTGGGTCTCGCTACCATACCACAAGGCTATCCGAGTTCACAGGTTTAGTTGCCTGTACCTTTTTTTGAATCGAGATTTTTGTGGTGTTCAGTCTACCGCGGAGTGGGTACAAGATCGAAAAGAATGCATGAAATGCATGCATTGAGATTCCGTAAGTAACTCAGTGAGTGCTTTCTAAGAAAGAAGGGCTTGGAAGAAGAAAATGAAATAGGAACAACCGCGCTGGTCGTAATAGATCGACTTTCATGCTGAAGCAAGAACTAGCATGAAAGTTCCATTTCAGGGAAGGGCGACGTCATGATACTTTCTGTTTTGTCGAGCCCTGCTTTGGTCTCTGGTTTGATGGTTGCACGTGCTAAAAATCCGGTACATTCCGTTTTGTTTCCCATCCCAGTCTTTCGCGACACTTCAGGTTTACTTCTTTTGTTAGGTCTCGACTTCTTCGCTATGATCTTCCCAGTAGTTCATATAGGAGCTATAGCCGTTTCATTCCTTTT
>OZ053314.1:295000-315000 GCA_964056655.1 Arabis hirsuta | reverse complement strand
CAACTGATGAAACAAGAGAATATGCTATTGAACCACACTCAAAAATTTGCCTATCCGGTTCTATAGATTAGACTGCCAGGGTGTCTTGCTCAAAGCTTAATAAAAGCAAAGATCACATTCCTACTGTCAAGCTAAAGGCGAAAGAAGTTGCTTAGCTTAACCTCTTCATAGACACATGGGCGACCCATCAGTCTGTAGCCTTCCAGATATAGACATTCTTTTTGATTCCCTGTACAGAAGAGATTGCTCACTCCCTCTGTGCCCCGTCCAACCTACGACCAAGAGAAAGAGAAGTTGACGACTCAGCCCTTCTCTTCTCCCGGTGCGTCACATTCAAGAAGATGCGGTGCGGTTGATCTAGTCTTTAGAAGAGACTCTACAGATAGGTCAAGAGGGTGTCGATTAGAGTTGAACATAGTCAAGGTGTCGATAGAGTTGAACATAGTCAAATAATCAATTCCTCTCTTCCATTCCGTCCTCCTCCTCTCATAAGGCAAAGGATGATATCGAATGATCGATTCACCATTGAGAACATGAATCCAATATTTCTTCTTGGAACTCACTATTAAGGAAGTAGCGAGAAGTGGGTGCATTGCCTCACATTCCATCCGAATGAGTTATCTAGTTAGAGTTCATAGAAAAGGGTGAGTTCACCTTACTTCTGGGCTAAGCAACTCCCCTTTATTCACCCTTCAAAGAAGTTTTCCTGAGAAATGCTCGAGTTCCTATTATCGAGTAATCAAATACCTCCGGACCTCTCCTTTTCAGTCGAGTTGCTAAAGCACCTCTACTCCGCCTACTTCTTGTGCCGACTTCGACTGCCTTATTTCGGGTGAAGAGTAAGGGGTTCCTCCTAGGCTTAGTAGGGCTCGAACCTACAATATAACCGTTATGAGCGGTACGTTTCAACCAATTAAACTATAAGCCCCTACGGATCTCTACATGCAATTTGCTCACTTCGGGAAGAGCGGACGCAAGCAAAGGGGAGGCCTTTGCTCTATCTGCTTCTTCCTCTTCCCAGGAATGCCCAATTAGATAAAAAAAAGATTTTCTTTTTGTTTATAGATAGATAATCTTATATATCTATTATTTAGAATAATAATAAAATCAAGCAAGCGGTCCTTTCGCGACTCAAACTGCCGGTACGCTTTCCGGCTCGAAACGACTCAAACGGGCGGGGGCTCTCTATTTGCTTGCAATGCCGGCTGTTCGCGTTTAGTTAAAAGTAGAAGTAGAGGGCGCCCTTTTCCCCACACTAATAAAAAGTATCAAAGTCTAAAGTACATAAAAAGTAAGAAAGAAAAACTTAGTTACGGGAACATCCAACAGAACCTTGTGAATAATTGTCGATGAAAAGAACATAGTACTTCAAACCTTGAACAGAGGCGTTCCTCTCCGAGTAATAAATACCTCTCCCAAGGCTTGCAGACCTCCGTACCTCTCCTTTCAGTCGAGTTACTAAAGTACCTCTCCTGCTTTCTAAAGCTAAAGGGCGAGTGACTTCATACCTTTCCTCAAAGCCGCCTACCGTGCAACGAGCAACGACCTGGCCTGGGACGAAGTAAACCCTTACCAGGGTTGAGAAGCTTACTATTACTAAGCCTTTTGCCCTCCCAGATTCAGTCAGTAATGGCTTCTATGATAGAGTAATTTAGCTATAGAGTTTTCAGCTAAATAGCTCTTTCGAATACTTCCGTTCGTGCTTACCTTTGTATCTATATCTTCCCTCCCGATGAAAACGAGGAGAAGAGGTCACGTCTCAGCCCAGGAGAAAGAGAACTACTCGACTAAGAAGTCAGTGTTGGAGGTGTACTAATCCCTCTCTTCTAGCCGGAAAGACTTTCTAACCAATTCCATTAATAAGCTAAAAATAAGTTACAGAAGTACGGAAGTGACAGAGAAGTCAACCTTCTTAGCCAAGGCTTGCAGACCTCTGATACTGAACTAGATGCCGCAAAAGCACCAACTCTGGCATCATATCCCGAAGATAGTCATTTCAGTCTGTTGGGCAGCGTTTTATAGAAGTGACGGAAGCCAACCGACTGACTTGCAGCTGCCAGTGTCCGCCTGACTTTCTTCTCTTTTACTATAGATGGGAGTCTATATTCAGCATCTAGGTTACTACACTGAAAGCCTAATAGTAGGTCTGCAAGCCTTCTTCGGATTCTTTTTCTAACGTCCTACCTACAGGCGCATAGGAGCTAGTTTTCCAACCGCGGAACAATATCTTACACTTAGATTCCACCATAGTGCTAGATTAACTAGGCCTTCCCTCCACTAAACAGATTCCATCGTAGTGGATAGAAGTTTTTAGACTAAGGGCAGACCGCAAGGGCAAATCTTAGGCATTGGTTCCGAGGACGGTAGCCTACTGAGAATGAAGGAAGAGAAGCGATTTTGAAGACTTTCTAAGAATATTTCCACGATCAATACCGAGGAACGCCTTATCTTTTCTCTTGGAAGTCGAACCTTTATCTGTATGGAAAAGAGGGCTTCTACCTATACTTGGTTGAGAAAGGGCTGAATGGTCCAGGACAAGAAAAAGCCACTAAAAAGAACTGTAGGTCATACAGGGTAGTCCACTTTCTCTTTATCCGTGACTCTGCTCTGAGTACAAGATTTCCGGGATCAAGAAAGTCGCAAATAAATATGCTGGGCTGGACTCTTTTCTCGTATGCCCGGAAAACGTTGTTTCGATAGAACTCAGCTTGCTGCATAGCTCGTCTAAACAAAACACTCCAGATCCGCACTTCCCTTTAAAAATAGACTCCAAAGGGACTAAGCTTGACTAAGAAGGGCTTTGCTCCGCATGATAGAAAGTTATCAAAAAGTACTTATTCCAATTTAGATAACCCTGATTAGAAACACACTTGACCGGTTTCTAGCTTGAACCAGAACAAACATTAAACGCCCGGAACAACTGTTAGAATTTCGATCGAACAAGTATTGGCATTCTGTCAGCATTTCCCCCGCGGTCAGTGATAGTTAGGAAAGGAAGAAAGAAAGGAAGGAAGTTCGATAAACTAGGTCAGGTATATATAGCGATTGCAGATGGTGCACCAGTTTCGTATACATAGGCCCTGGTTGGTAAGGTGATTAGATCGACACATTATATGCGATCTACGTTCATAGGTTCTATCTTGAAGCTCTTCTCCTTTCCTTACTCTAACAAGTAAGCAAATAGGAATTACCTTGTGAAGCAAAAAAAAATTTAGTGAGTTTTGGGAGGTTAGCCTTAACACATCCAAATCTTCCGAAGTCAATGCGGTAGCAGCCACTGTCCCGACCTTTTCTGTCACTCCTTCCTTTGAAAGGAGCTTCTCGCCGTTAAACTAAGCTCTTTTTCCGGCTTTACCGATTAGATCAGTTTAGACCTTACCTTGGGATTGGCTAGCACCCTTTAAGGCTGACCCTTCTTATAGAAAACTGGCATCTAGAAAACTGGCATCCAAAGGTCCTCAACCAGGGAGAAATCGACAAATCTAGGATAAAGTCCACTTGAATCGACCAAAGGGGAAGGAAGTATAAAATCCAATTCTTTGACGGAAACTAAAGGCTAACCTACAAGCTAGCCTCGTCGAATCGACTCACTCTCCTAACCTCAAAGGGAATCTGAGAAACAAGTAGATCAAGGATTCCCATGTTGCCTATGGTGTCTTGCAAATTCCTAGGAATGTTAGGATGGGCCACCTGGGATAGAAGGAGTTGTTAGGGAAGCTGGGCCGGTGAGAGAGAGAGGCATATAATTACGCTTCGCCGAGCAGAAGCAGGAATTTTGTCCTTTCTGCTTTAGACATTAGGTGCAACCCTACAAGTGTTCTTGCCTTTCCCTTTACGTACCCTATATTAGTCAAAGAGAGTTTCTTCCCGAAGGGGAAAAATAGAGCAACTCGTACTACCTAATATTCCGCTCTAGGCCTAGTGCTACTCGCAGTAGATTCAACCATCCGCCTAGATCGGAAAGAGATAGCTCTAAGAGCAGCTTTCCCCGTTCTGACCGGTGCATCCAGAACAGAGCAACCTCCCCTCTCAGATTTTTTGAGTTAGCCATAGGTAGGAAAGATGCCCACTCTTTTGACCTGCCTTACCCTTCAGGGCGGTTCTTCCTTATGAAGGTGGGACTGTAAAAGAACCGGTTGAAGTACCAACTCCAACTACTGCTTTTTCTACTGCAGCTACGGCTGCTGATCGATCTAGTTCTTTGATCTAGTCTAATCTTTTTCCCGGTAGCCGCTAGAAGTCTAATGTACTATAGCCGAAAGGCATTAAGCTAATCATGGTTCCCGCTCTTAGCCGTTGGGAGTCTGATGCGGATGGGCAGCGCAGCCAAGCTTGATATCTTCGGTTCTCCTTCTTCTCTCTATTGAAGCAGCAGAACTCACCATATCATCGGGATATACCTCCATCACATACAAGGCTTTTTCGAAGGCAGGAACTCTATCTATAGTGTGTGTACCTGAACTCCCAAGCTGGCTACATAAGGCAATCATCTCTCTATCTCCTGTGCCGGGCAGGGATTAGGCTTTCTCTAGCGCCCATATCGTGCCTTATTTAAGAGTCCCTGGCTAAACACATTCCGACCTAGGAAAGAAAGAAGACTGACTCCTCACTCGTTAACCATAACCAAGCTGTCACCAGACCTCCTCCAACAAGAACAGTTACAAGATAATTGCTTATGGCACTGAACACTCGACTTCCTTCGCAGCAGAAGAACTCCACTTATCCTTCGACTCCGCATTTGACGTCGGCTTTAGAGCGCCTTCGAAATAGGCTTTCGAGCGCACCTCCCTCGTTCGAGCAGATCGTGGATCGGCCTTGGCTTGGTTCGATGGTTCTATTCTATTCTTTCTTCTTGGCTCTCGCTACTTTCTCAAATAATGACAGGGCAACAGATCTGTACGATTCAAGAGGCTTGCACTTGAATAGAGAACGTATCACAGGAATACGAGTTCCCTGAACTACTGACAGGCCAGAGCTCGTCGATCCGGGGCGAATAATTGGTTGAGATCAAAAACTTAGAACGACTTCCCCCTAGCCCCAGGCCTCCCTTCTTCTTTGATACCTTTAGCCGTTACATTCCTTTGTTTTAGGAGAGACCCCTTCCACATTCTTTTCTTGACGGAGTGGCAGCAATCGAAACAACTTCCAGAGCAGTGGCAGAAATCGCAAACTTTCATTTTGTATACCGGACAGCAACCTTCTTTTCCTTCGTAAGAGGACAAATCCAATCAAAAACTTGCGTTTTGTATACCGGAAAAAGTCAGAAAACGTACCAAACTCTCAGACAGACACATACGCTTGCGATTTAAGAGCCTCTCTCCCACATCTAATTCGTATGATACGCGCATTCGCCCTTCGTTTTGAGCTGCCCGTCGCACGCGGCCAGCAACACTTAGAAAGAATATGCTGATACGGATGCCCGGTCCCTACTATATTATTAGGAATTTGACCACAAAGAAAAAGGTGGTGCACGGTAACCTGGATTCTCTATTCATGCCCACGTAAAGGCATCAGTTTAGTGTCTTACCGGGCAATACGGATTCTAGTCATCAACTCAGGTCGGTTCTACTTGAAAGGCACGCCCATTGCGTTGAGCTGCCCATCGACCTTTCCCTTGGACGTTGGCTTCTTTGTTCCTTGGACACGGCGGTAACGGGCAACTCGGAAGAACTCGGGCAGCGCTCCCTAAGACTTACTGCCTAGGACGTTTTCGCTTTCGGGAGAATAGAGCACTTTCTTATGACAATTGAGGTACTAACAGCTATCAGAGACCCACTTACTATAGCGTTTCCAGCCTTTCGCGACCAGCTTCCTTAGATATTGGTTGGGGAATGACTCGGAACTCGGCTTCCTTTCCCTCTCCGATGACCTTCGTTCCTTTGGTCACGTTCGACTGCCTTTGAGCTGGGAGTTGCTTTTCCTTCTATTTTCTCTATCTCCCTTATCGTTAGACTTGCATGTGTTAAGCATCATGAAAGGTTAGCTCAGAACTCCAAGACTAATGCAAAATGAGGCAAAAAAACTCGAGTTTGCTCAACTTTTTTAGACCCTTTGACCCTCTTTGATTTTTCGAGATATTTTACGATATTTGAAAATGGAAGTAACTGAGTCCTTTGCGTTATGAAGTGATTCATCTAAAATTCCCGAGTTTTAGATCATTCATTCAACTCTATTTTCTTGAATGTAAAGCAAAGGATTTCGAAAAAGAAACTATTTCTGAAGAACGAAGGTGTGCTAGCGGCTTGAAGAATGTCAAGAAGAGTCCGCCACGAGGGATGCCGCTGATAAGTATCTTTCAAAAAAGGTTATTATAACCGTTCACAGAAACTATGATAATGGGGAATGCTCCGTTCCCAGCCGCTATGGGACCGGGTAATCCTAATCCTGTCCCTCTAGAATCGAGATAGTCCAGCCATAGGTCTATTCAAGAGGATAGTGAACCTATTTCAACCCCAAGTCGCTGATGGGCGATGAAGATGGTTAAGCGCGGCCTGTCGCCGATGTTCCCCGTTCATATGTGAGTTGGTCTGACGTCAAGGTTCTTTCCGTTGCTGTGTATGAGAGGATGGGAGCTGGTCAATGCCGGCCCGGCTACTCTTGTTCGATATCTTTCTTTGAAGGCGAGGCTTGGATATATGCCATGCTTGAGTCAGCGGAAATGGTTGGTTCCCCCTCTTTCTTTGCCGGGTGATGACACCAGTAGCTGTGGAGGACAGATGACCATCTCTTCGAGCAGGGATATGGGGTTGGGCCCCTAGATCCAAGTCTAAAACAAAAAAGGGGTTTGCTTCCTTTTCCACCTACCTTCTATTCTATGGAATCTCAACTATGAATTTACCAGGAATCCACTTCTTTGGTCAAACCTGCTGTCACTTTTCTGGCTGTTAAGAAAGCTCCCATGAAGGCTTTTCCGGTTTCTAACGCTAGATCAATTATTACTTCATCAGGATAGACCTCTAAAGTTGGTTCGTCCAAAGCCGCAGTGGCTACTGCAACAACTCAAATCGAAAAGCAAGTCGATCAGACTCGCCCCTTATAATATAAGGAGGTAGGCTTAGAGCCAGCAATAAAGCTAGCAAAGACAGCTCTACCGCGAGCGAGTAGTCTTTGCGGACATGCAACCTTCATCTTGACTGAGACTGAATGCATAAACCTATTGGGCTGGGGGTCGAGTTATTTTTTCTATCGATCTTACCTACATATCCGGTCCGGCTCAATCCCGGAATCAAGCCCTTGTAGTTCTTTCAGTCCAAGCCGAACGATCCAATCTCTATTTGAAAAATGAAACTTAAGGCTTTGTCCTTTCCATTCTTTTTCCCCCCATTCCCTATCACTTTACTCCCGACCGACCCCATCTGAAGCACCCCCTCCCCTAAAAAAAAACGATCTCAATCTCCATTTGAAAATAATTTTTTAATATAGATTGATTCGTTCCCATGTTTGAGAAGGTCCTTTTCCACTTGGCCTAGAAAGTGGATCTCCAGTCTATCCACTTCGGCCGGGCAGTGCCCGGGGTGCGAGCTGTCGAGCACGTCCCGCCTCTCGTTCAAGAAATAGGAAAAAGCCTCAAGAGGAGAGTAGGCCGCCGTTTCTTCCAAATAAGGAGTTTTAAAAAGCACCCCGCGAAAGACTTCGTAACAGGCATGCCTTTTCTCTCGTATTTGGAGGTCCCGGTTTTCGAAATCCAAGAGCCTAAAATACTCCTTCTGAGAAGTAGAATTCTGTAGGTCTTGCCGCCCCAATATTGCCCTTTATCTTTTCCAAGCAGAAAAGGGGAATTTTCGGCCTCCAGGATTAGAATTCTATTCTTCATAGAAGACTCTAATCCCAGATCGGGGGTAATCGGCCAGGGTTCCGAAAGTACTCTCAGCCCAAAGGAATCATCCTCAGACGAGGACGGGTTGGGGGATGGTTGGGGTGAGAGCAGTATTGATAGGGGCTCCTCCATCGAAAGGGAAAATGATGGTATAGCAATGAACATCGAGATGAGACTAGGAAAGATGGTCCGAAGAATCTCGATAGTAGTTCCATGAACAATCCTTTGCGGGATTGCATTTTCTTTATAGTGGAAATGCCATAAAGCGCGAACCAAGATCCATAATACGAAAACCAAAATCAGAATGAGGAAGAAAAAGATATCGTGATGTAAGTCTATTATTCCTTGCATTATAGGTGTAGCTGCGTCTTGAGATCCTAATTGCCATGGTTCCGCTGCATCACAAGGAGAAATTGTGAGGAATAACCATTTTAGAACAATCATTTTCAAAGCAAAGGTTCCTTCATTTTCTGCTCCCCCCCAAACAAGGAGAGACTGATTCTGACTCTCCCAATTAAGGAAGACGGAAATGACTGGTGCCGGTTGGTCCAACCGAAAAAAAAGAGAGACTTCTGGGCTCGCAATAAAGCTAAGGTCCTGGATCGAGCAACTAGTCGTCCTATCTATCCACCTCTCCAAACACAATATCTTGAGTCCCTATGATGGTGACCACATCTGCTGGCATGTGATGTTTGGACATAGAATCGAGTCCTTGTGAATGGGCAGAGCCGGGTGCTCTTATTTTACGACGGTAGGGACGATTGCTTCCATTACTGACCAGAAAGACACCAAATTCTCCTTTAGGTGCTTCAACTGCGGTATAGGTAGAAGAAGCTGGTACGGAAAAACCTTCTGTATAAAGTTCGAAATGGTGAATTGAGGTAGAGTAGACCGATGATCCTGTAGTCATTTGGCCGGCTATTGAAAGAAAAAAGCTTGCATCTGCTCCCTCTATTATATAACCGGTCTCATCTCTCTCCAAACCTAACGTGGTAGTTTCCCATCATAGGGCTTTCTATCTATAGATTGAGCCATTACCAAGGATCTAATTCGTTCAGAACTCAGTTGACTGCTTCTATAGATAAGGCGGAGTGTCCTTGGCTCAGCATTATAGCACATAGGGCTTCGGCGCTACTACAGCGCTTCGCTAACTCGAAGCGCCTCGCTATGAGAATCTAGCTTCGCTAACGCTCAGAAAAGTCTTGAACCTTCGCGCTGACCGTTCGCTTTCTCAGTAGCAAAAGCGCTTCTCTTTGCCCCTTAAGTAGAAGGACAAAAAGAGATTTTTTTTTTTATTGCTCCCGCTTCCTCACATCTGCGCTCGTCAAGCCAACTTTTCTTTTTTTGGGAGGCGTTCCTCGGGGTTGAAGCGGACATTTCGAAATGACAGCATCGAAGATATTTATATATACACGGCCACGGTGATCCCGGACTGCGTTCGGGAAAAAAAAGTGGCCCACTTGAAAGAAAGGGCGGGCACTCTCGTCTTTCAACCCCACTATACTATTGATAGTTGTGGGGCACTGTGTACTTACAGCCTCTACGATAAGCAAGTGAATGGGGCCGGTGCATGGCGAACGGAACGATTCATCAAGCCATTTCTCGCCTCAACCCCCTAAATAGGAAGAAGGGTACTTTCAAAATAGGGGTAATTGCTTCGCACCTGACTGTGATAGCCCTCTCGAGGAACGCCTTATTGGAGCTTTGTAACTAGTGGCCGGTTTCCCATCGCGTCAGCGTTTTCCCAGTGCGCGGAGCCCCAACGAGGAAGGTGTCAGTGGTTTATCATTGGGTCAATAATGCTAATCCCTCTTTTTGTGCTACTTCTACTCCTAGGGCAGGAAGAAGATAAGAAAAGGCGAAGCGTTCTCTTGGTTTCCCAACCTGTTGCTTCTAGAGGCTGCCCTCTCTCGGCTGGATGTTGGTCCAGCCTACTACGAGGATCCCGTATCCAACAACCCAACCTATAAAAAGGACATAAAAACCCCTTGTATAGGTTGGAGCTATGAAGCCTTTCCTTATTATCAGAGAAAGGGGAAAGGGGCTTTTTCAGCTGGTGCGCAGGAGCGCACTTCTGTTTTCCCTTTACTAGTAGGGTGGGGGTCCCGTGGTTCCTATGCCGCCGCGTTTCCCGGTGCTTTTCTTTTAGTGCTTCGACCCGAAGCGATAGCTTCTAGCTAGTTCAGTGGATAAGATGGCTGCGCTCCAGCTCACTCAAGAATGGGACGGCAGTGGTCCGCCGGCAAGCTCGTTCTGATCTTGGACGCAGTACATTGGAATCCTGAAGCACCACCACGAACGCTACCGCGCGTTCGCCTGCGGTGCGGTAAGGCACCACCCTGTTGTGCCAGCAGCCAACTCCGGCGTGTCAGCTTAGTTATCCTCATCAAGCCACTTATTTTATGTCTAGCTTCCCAACTGGTAGACGGTTCCTTTTCCCCCAGATCAATGAAGAAGGTAGAAGTAAGTTGATTCTTCCGAAGAACCGGAAGCGAAGCGCTATGCCGGGGTGGGGGGACGGGAAAAGAAACGGCTCCGAAGAAATAAATTGGGGTTCCCAATGCTTCTCTACGCCCAATGAGATGCGCCAACCTCGGGATGCTTTACTCCTAACCCACAAGGTTCCGAGACGGAGCTTAACCTGAGTCTCGGTTAAGAACGGCGATGATCTACGTTTCACACGACGCACGATTCCATGGATAGTTTCATTCGACATCGTGATGGAGGACATAGCTTACGATCATCGGCTTTGATCATGCCGCTAGGCATTTGATTAAGACATTGCACAATGATCCGAAGACTTTGTCGCATCTCTTCGATACGGATACAGTAACGATCATAGCGATCTCCTCTGGTACCTACTGGTACGTCAGGATCCGATTGGTCATGAACATCGTAAGGTGCTGCTCTTCGCGAATCCCAGCATACCCCTGGTTGGGATGGGTAGGCCCACCACTTCACTTTCACTTAGGCCCGGGCCAAGTCAGTGGGGGACCCTGTCGGGCTCCTGCCCCCCCCAAAAAAAAAACAAACTGTACGTGAGAGTTTCCCTTCATACGGCTCGAATCATTCTCAGATGCCTCCCCGGGCATCCTTTCCTTCTTTGTTGAGTTGGTTCACGCGCGCGCAAACGAGCACCAGCCGCAACAGCAGGAAACTATGACCAATAGAGTCAGACACTTAGCTACATCCGCACGAAAAAGGAATGTGGTTCTGGTTGAGACTTTCTTTCCGGGGCGCGGGACGTTCGCGGAGTCCGTTCCTTCCGTACCACCACAAGACTGGTCGTTCTTGGGCTTAACAGCCCCCTAATCATAAGGGATAGGGGAAAGGTAGCCGGGCCTATCATATCAAAAGGGTTGTAGAAAGAGAACCCGGCCCCTTATTTCATTCGACGTTCCGGGGCAGGAAAAAAAACCATTCGACCGACTTTAGTTTTGGGTAACAAGAAAGAAGGCGAGTTGATCTGCTTTGATCAAGGAAAAAGCCCAGTCAGCCGCCAACTCGGTGCAGGTCACGTGACCTACAGCTCGGCCTTCGCTTTTTGAGGCTTCCTCTACCCGCATCTCTAAGTGCTCGCAGCACTTCCATATGGAGAAAGATAGGCTTACCATGTTCCATCAATAGCACCTAATCTATGCCGGTTTTGGCGGACCGTGCTCCACCCCGGTGAACTCACGCGGTTCCGACGTGCCCAGAGGCCAGAGGCGAAATCCGTTCACGGTCCGTAGGACCAACACCATTCAAAGGTGGCCCCGCCTAGAACAGTCATCTTTGACTGGGCTTACACACATTCGCTCACTTACGCTGTCCCCCCTCAGCTCACCCTAGCCCCGGGCCTTTTGCTCTTCTAACGTAAGCTCCAAGGCTTCACACCAAGTCTTCACTTACATAATATGCATGCTTAAGTAGAGTCAGGCGGAACCATTGTTGCCTGATGGGAACTTCCCCCATATTGCTATCAATGTCTTCATGTCGCACGACCTCTTAACATTACACCACTGAATCCCCAATCCTTTGCTTGCTGTGCAGTGACAGTACCAATATCCACTAATCGTTGTTTCCAGATACGGTTGCCGGTTGACATCTCTTCTAATTCATCGATACGAGAAGCAAATTGTTGTGTGAAGGAATCAATATCTCGACATAAGCCAAGAGGCAGATCTTGTGCCACTCCACCTGGTCGTATGAAACTGGCATGCATCCTGGCTCCCGAGACTCTTTCATAGAATTCCAACAATTTCTCCCGCTCCTCAAAAGCCCACAGGAACGGAGTTAATGCTCCCACATCCATAGCATGAGTAGTTAAAGCAAGTGAATGATTTGAAATTCGAGTTATTTCACGGAATAACACTCGTATATATTGAGCTCGTAATGGTACCTCGCAATTCAAAAGTTTCTCTACAGCTGAAGAATGAGCGTGTTCTTGGGCCATCATAGAAACATAGATAGGGTCGAAAACGGAACGAAAAACGAAACTTTACGACAGCTTTTTCGTACACGTTCACTTGCATCACATACACAAGTGCTCTCTGAACCGTGCAATAAGGTCACCCATAACACGGCTCTCCCACTTGAGTTACTTTAGCCCCCCCCAGGCCATGCTATTCAATGATATTGGAAAAATGGCAGCGTAACGTAAGAACTAGTATTGAAAGCTAGTCCCGGGAGGGAAAGCCTTTCAATAGGAGCCCTACTTCCCGAGGAACGCCTCATCACTTCAATTGTTGCGCAAACCAATTTCTTTCTTAGTCACCGGGCGGAGCGCGCTTTTGGTACTTTGCTTATAGCTTTTTAGGTTATGCAATAGAAGGGAGGCAACGCTCTGGGCTTGCAGAAATGAATGGATCAGAAAGAAGGGGGCTGGATTCAATTTCCAGGCCGGGCGGGAGGTGAAGACCATAAGAGAAGATTGCCCTCCCGGCAAGGCGTTCCTCGGAGGAACCCCTCGGCGCTGTCATCTATCTCGACCCATTCCCTGATTTTCTCTGTATGAGGACCTCCTTCCCTTCTGCCCACTCTCCGTTCACACAGTTCTCAAATCAGAGTAGGAAGGGCGGGCAGAAGGTACCACGAGCCCTCTGTCCCACACATCTATCCAGAAGCAAGTGTAGTTCACCGGTTCCACCGAATGCTCCTATCTCTCGGCAAAGATCGTGTGAGTGTGCAGTTATGCTTCGGATGCTTCGCAATAGATCGACCCAGTTCCCGTTCTTTTCCGGTGCACTCGCTTTATATCTCCGATACACAAGGAAGGACGCGGTGGGAAGGGGTTCCTCCGCCCTAGCCTCTGTCCGGCCGATCATTCCGCTGGCATCTTGCATTCACGCCTCCGTTTGACTGCCGCTCGGGGATGTAGTTGTAGATACGTTAGTCAACGTGGGTCGTTGGCTCCACCTGTTCTCTCCTTCTACGACATGCTGTTGTTGTCGCCATATTCCATATGTCACTTAGTCATCTCTGCCTCGCTGCGGGTCAGCACCTCCGAAAGAAACGGAGGACTTCATTCAGTGACTCCGCGATCGCCCTCTGAACGATCAGAATAAGGTAAAGCTTGAAGATAAGTTTTGTACTCTATTAATTTCTCAGTCCCTCTAGTCGGGTGGGCGCCGGCCGGTCTTTCGGCCAGATCCCCCTAAAAACCGTACGTGCGGGTCTCCCCGCATGCGGCTCACGCCATTCGAGGTGGCCCAGCCCAGCATTCATTCGCAAATCCTGTAGTGAAATTGAGACTGCTCGACCTCGGAAGCTAATTCGCGTGTAGGCAGCGCTGTCTGTCGTACGGTTGACTTTATCATCTATTCATTGAATAATTGACTTTCTTACATTTTATATATAGGCTCGCTCCCTCTTTTTCCAAGAATTCATTCACTTCCCTTAACTTCATAGGGCTTTCTATAAGAGGGGTTCCTCCTTCCATTTCCGTCAAATGACCCGGCCTCCCCTGGCTCTTCCACCGTCCGGGATCCCTTTCCCCCTATGCTCACCCGGCGCAGGCCTACCACGCTTCGCGCCTGCGGCGTTTTCGCCAGACGGTCTTTGCCTGTAGTGCCATCCTCCCCGCTGGCTGTATGGGAATATCTCTCCTCTCCTTTCAGTCGAGTTCCTAAAGCCCCTCGACGCTGCCTTCTGTTAGGCTATAGATTACAGGAACAAATGTAGTTGAATGAGACAGCAGGCGGGTTACACGTTCCACTACGCCGAGATGTGAGGTGCAGGTGATGATGATCACCCCGGGGTATGCGCTAGCGCCCTTGACAGGCACTCCAGGACCCGCCAACGCTCATGAAACCCGGGTCGGGCGGTCCTCCATTCATCCGACCAGAGGTGTGGATAACGAGGCCACCTTCACAACCTTCTCCCCTCTGTCCCTATGTTGTAGTAAGGTAGGGCGGTTCGCTTGAGTTGCTCAACCGCCCCTCTCTAGACAAGTGCTCGAGTCATGCTTACGCCCTCTCTTTTCAGTCGAGCGACTTCGCCCCTTAGCCCGGTGCTCATGACCCGCTACGGAACCTTCACCGTGCCGGGGGACCAAGCAGGGCATAGCTAGCGGCATAGGAGCCGACTCGGCGTCAGCGGCTTCGTGCCGCACTGGAGTGATCCAATATGTGGTTCCGCACGTTCCACCACTTCTCCGTTCATTTCCAATACTAATCGTGAAACACCATGAGCAGCAGGATGTTGAGGTCCAAAATTCGAAGTAAAATTTTTGATTTGCCTTTTTCTAGTCGTCATGGGAAAGAAAGGCAGAAATCTGAAAGAGATGATTCCCTGAGATCTTGTCCAATACCACTTGTACCAGAAATGCATCTCCTTCGACGACCCTTCCACCCTAGTCCCCCTCCCCTTACGCTTGCTTGGACCCCGCCCCACCAGCTTTTTTTTACACAGGACTACTACTTTACAATCTAATTTGATTGAAAGCTCTCAATCAAATTAGAGATCTCCCACCATATTGGACTTTTTGTTTTTCCAATACAGTCGAGGACTCTTTTAAGATGACTTAAACGGCTCCCATTTGAGGGGAAGCTGTTCAGATCCCCGACGAAGTAGGGGCTTAAATACCTATGCGAATATCGGAATCTTCCTTTATCCGAAGGCGCAAAAGCCCTCTTTATATAAAGAGAGGGCTTTATCAACAATGCTTTCTATCTTTTTAGAGCATAAGTTGAAATGGCCTTCTGTTAACCGCCACTCCTTAGATGACAGATCCTTCAAAATCTTCTTTTCATTTTCTATTTGCTGCTTGTCGAGAGTTTTGAAAATCTCATCTTGAGATATTTAGCTTTCGACCACGGGAAAAGAAGCTGAAATAGTAGGAGTTTACCTTATAGCAGGACACCCGCCCGTTGACAACTCTAGGTTACTAATCGGTGACTTGCTTCGCCCAGGGGAATCTATACTGTTTCATCCCTGTTGGTTCAGGCCTCCTCTTCCATCCCGTGTTTTACTTACATTCAAATTGAGTGCTTTTTTTTTCTCCACTTGAGTCTTAGTTACTGGTAGCAATTTCATGACATTGCCCCACTGTAACTGGACAGCCAAATCGTACATCCTAAATATTATCCCGTACCTGAACGAATCATCCATGTTCGCAGGTCGGTAATATGTACGGATAAAGATCGGCACATCCATAAAGACTTCAAGCTCTATACTGGCACTAAGCCTTAGCATACAATTCCATCTTTGATACTCCAGATAAAACTTCATCCACCCATGGTGGTACAGAGTGTATTCATTGAATACTTCCCTGGATAGGTGAACACCTCACTAGGAGGAAGTCTCGACTGAAAGAAGAGGAGGAAGGATAGGATCTTTCGGAGTATAGTGCTCCAAAAGAGTCCAAATTATCCTACCCTCCACATGAGGGTGCAATGGAGCACCTAACACCGTGGATAACCCAATAAATACGCAAGCTACTTTTATTTGAGTGCGCATGGATCCTCATCACCATCAGCCTCTTGACATAACGTTTGTGTCGAAGAGACGAAGGTTCCCGCGGTTCAGAATGAGCTTCTGCGCCGGAAGCCCCCGAATCTTACTCAGTGGGCATCATAAAGAGCTCTAAAGGGGAGGAGAGGACCGGAAAATAATGAGTCAAGCCTGAAAAGAAAGTCGAACCGCGAAGGCAAGTATCCTCGCCCCCGCGATGGGAACTTTCAATAAAGCACAGTAGAGTGCTTTACCTACCAGAGGTATCTATAGAATGAAAGAATCATTTTATGCTTCCTTGGCCATGTACAACATGGATTAGCATTATGTCATTCCTACAATTCCTACAAGTGATCCACCTTCCAGTATTTGAAGGGGAGGACTTCGATATATTATATAATATGTTTCTTTCCATTCCTCGTGAGCCACTTATTTCTCCGAAACAAGAGATCAAAGTGATTTTCCTCCTTTTTCCCAATAAGTCGACGGCCTTACACCATTGGGATACTTCGAATAAACTAGCGTACATATAGGATACACCAGTGCTAAAACCTTTTCTCAAGAGATCTTCCAAACTGTTGGGGTCCTTGCTCCGGATGGTCTTCCCCCGGTGTGAAAGCAGTTGGTTCCGTAGTTTTAGAATTCTGCTGATCCCAAGTACTCCATCTCCATCATTGCATATGAAAATATAGAAAGTAAAGAAGAAAAGGCATAACCAGAAGAATTGTGAAAAATAAGTGAATTTATCCAGTTGAGGCATGATTAGATTAATTGATTTCAACAAAATGATTCCCTCCAGACAGCTTCACTCCGTCAAGCCTCTAGGAGTAGTGAAGAACTAAAAAAAGTTGTGGTTGGTTGTTGACCAACAAAAGCATGGGAGAAAACCAAGAAAAAGGGGGCATAGAGATTTCTTCTCTTATGAGATTGATAGTTTGATCCCGTAAGCAGTCCTCTTCTTATATACGTATTATTGGCTGCTGCACTTCTGTCACTGACTCAGTAGAGGTCCAACGGAACTCGTTTTAATAGAAAGGAGAGGTATTTCTTACTCGAGCACTTGTCTAGAGAGGTACTTTAGTAACTCGACTGAAAGGAGAGGATGGCTCTGAAAGATTTGACGCATTCCCTCGGGTAAAGGCAACAAGACTGGAAGAAGCCGGATTCCTGTCGGAATAGCGGCCCTTAGCAAAGAGCAATCCGCTTACGGTATTTGACCACCTCCTCCTTTCCTTGCGTTGAGGAGCTTGATCTAAGGACCTCACTTTGTGTAGCCACTAGAGAGTATGGTCTGCAAGCCTTCCCCCCGCGGCTTTTCCACATCCCTTCATCTTCCACGGGTATTCCTACACACTCTGTCCCAGGAAAGGAGGCTCATCTTACCAGAACTGAGAAGAGACCAAGTGGGGCAAATGGATAAAGGGGTGCTCTACTGCCTTTCTCCCCTACCCATTTCATTTGGGCACTCCTTACGAGTACGAGTTGGTGATCTCTCCCACCAAGACCTTCTCGCTCTCGTAGACGGAGAGGGTCCGAGCCTGTTGTTAGCCAACCTATCCCATGAGCTAGCTTCTTTGTCTAGCTAATCTTAGGGTTGGGAGTGTCCAAAGCAGAATTCAATTCAACAGCAGAAGAAGGAAGTGAAATGCCTTTGATCATCTTTTTCTAGGTAGGGAATAGCTTATCCCGGTAAGCTAAGAACGGAATGTTAGAAAGAAAGACAGAAGAACAGGCGTTCCTCGGCTTGTCCCATCCAATGCCCTACTTTTAAGTACTCGGTATGTTCACTCAATCAGAAGAAGCTTTCGGAAGTTCATTGGCCTCTGCGGAGCATAAAAAGGCCTGTTTTGAAGCTCCGGGGACTTATTAGCCCGTCAGCCTGACTTCTTAGGAAGAAGAGAAATGTGCTTGACTTCTTCATCTTATAAGATGACGGCAACATCCTAGATAAGATCTATGATTCCGATAACGTAAGCGCTAGGTCATCAACGACAATTGTGGTATAGTAAAGTTGTCGCTTAGCTCCCTTTGCCACCGGGCATCGAGATCAAATCCAGAGCTCAAACCTAGATTGTGCGAGATCTTTAAACGAGGAAATTCAATGATAGGTTCAAGACCAGATTTGGCTTATCCTCTTGGAGTAATCAGCAGATGAATGAGCCGACCAGTTAAAGATCATTGGCAAGCTGTCAAATGGGTTCTAAGATATATGAAAGGGACACAAAGAGTGTGTTTACAGTTAAAGAAGGAAGGTAAGTTAGAAATCAAAGGGTATTGTGACTCTGATTATGCCACTGATCCAGACAAAAGAAGAGGAGATTGCGAATCTCGCCCCGGCGTTCCTCCAAAGGGCTGGGGCAGCTTTAGAGTGTAAAGGGCGGCCCTGTTTACGGTAAGGGGATCCATTTTGATGGCGGTACATAGATCTAGACGCCTTATTAGATGGAGAGTTCCCCATATTCCATTTCAGTGGCAACAGAAATATATCTAAACGGATTGCGTGGTACCGCTCTGCCCCTCTCTAAGTAAAGGCTAAACTAAACCTTCAGCGTCAATGTAAGGAAATGGAAAGAAGCGCGGAAAAGGGCCAAACGCGGTTGCTAGCATCGAAGAGAGCCGTCATCGACATAAGAGTTCGGACTTGCCGAACGAACGAGCTCTTTCTGCGGGAGAGGTAGTGAAACAAACTCGACTAAAAGGAGAGGTACTTTAGTAACTCGACTGAAAGGAGAGGTAGGGTTGCTTCCAGCTGGTCAGTTAGTGGTATCCGTCGGTCGGTTAGCAGATTTGCAGATAGAAGAGGGGTTCCTCCTAAGCCGATCCCGAGGAAAGGGGCTATAGGATTGCCCACGACAAGCATTGGATTTCTTTTTTGATGATTTCCGACTCCTAAGTCTTCCGCGTGCCTTATTCCACCCTCAAAAAATGATTTTCGTAGTTTATCAGCCCGTCTTGCCTCACACTTCTACTTCAGGAGCTTGCCTTGAGGGTACGATGACGATCTTAGTCCGAATAACTTCAGGGTGGGAATGAATAGAAGGCCGGTGCTAAACGCCCAATGCTATTTATACGAAAAGACTGATCGAACCAATGAAGTAAGGCTTTTGAACACTACTTTCAAAGGCGTTCCCCGAGCCCACTTTTTAGCGACATGATAGCATGAACTCTTCCCCAATGTAAACATTTCCTGCCTAACAGATTTGTAGACGTCCAAAAAGCTTAAGATCTTAACAAGAAAGATATAGGCGATGGCGTCGCCAATTGCATGAAAGAAAGGCCTTTTAGGGGAGTTGGCTCGTGTGTGGAGTGAATTCCTCTGTCCTGTGTGCGGAAGGCATATGAAGTAGTCCAGTAAGGATTCAAGTCAGGTTGTATTTGGATTTTGCAACTCGGAAATTATCATAGATTGATGATCCTTTCCTTACCCTACTGCCTATCAACATTCAAAATATGCAAAAGAGCCCTTATATAAATATAACCAACCCGATCTACGAGTGGATATTGCCTTTTTTTTTCATCGACGATCTTTCATGGAGTTGCCGAAGCCAGAAAATCTGCTAATGCAATCCGCAGAATTACATCAGATCAAGGTGTGGATCTATTTCGAACAGGTGATATCCAAGAAGAAGCCATTCGTTACTTCTCCAACCTGTTTCAGTTTTCACCGGTGAACCACACTCGAGCCTCTATCTCATCCCTTCGCTCTCTTATCGACTTCAGATGCTCCAACGAGATGCAAGCGAATCTTCTGCAACAGGTTACTACGGAGGAGATTCAAAATTGTCTTTTCAGCATGCCGCTCGACAAATCCCCTGGCTCGGATGGTTTTCCAGCTGACTTTTACAGATTAACTTGGGATATTGTTGGCCCGGACTTTGTTGTTCAAACTAAAAGAAAGAACGCTAATCAAATTCTTGTTATTAAAGGTCCGATCTGATGTTTATGATTTGTTGTGGTTAATCTTCCCAATTGACTAAGAAAAAGTTAGAACATGGTAGCTTCTGATTCACGGCCAATGAGACTCCGCTTGCGAGCTGAACTCTTTTTGGCATCATTCGCAGTGAGAGAAAAGAGAGCATACGCAGTGAAGAAGGGAGTGGAGCTTATATTTATATTTCAAAGTATATTAAAGGTATTCTAAAATAAAGATTATCCCGACGTGAGCAGTAACGCTGGAATATAATAGATGATACAACTTCTATGGCTTTCTTTGAAGAATTTTCGTCTCTTAATCCAGTTTTAATATACTTTC
>OZ053314.1:282500-287500 GCA_964056655.1 Arabis hirsuta | reverse complement strand
TCGACGTTTCGGCAAAGTTTGTCCGTCGACAGCTGAATGTTTCGATCTGGTTCGATTCATGATCGCATCTGCAAACGTTTTCCCGTGGGGAAGGAGGATATAAAACACGGCCCAGTTCACCAAAAACATAACCCGAGTATCTTATCGCTAAATGGGATAGATAAGAAAGAAATAGAAAATATGTAGAGCACATAGGATGAAATTCTATTTGACTCATTTGTCAACTAGGGAGGCAACAGTCAGCTCCCCCGCCACAATTATATACTATGTAAGCCGGCGGCCTTCTGTTCTAACTGAACTGGAGACAGTCAGGTGCACCCATTGGTAGATGGAGCTGGCCAATGTTCTACACACAGAAGGACTGCGGAGAACAAATGGGATTGTTTTTTGCCTAAAATAAGAGGCAATTGATTAAATTAATCTTATGACAACTTTCAATAAAATGAAAGTGCCAGGCATGGCCCAAAACATGCGTAATCGAAATTTTGAAACTCGTGTCGTTCTTATCAGTTTTGGACTAATTTATACGATAAACTGAAAAAGTCTCAGGAAGATAAGTAAATAAGTAAAAAGATGAGTACTGAGACAGATGATTATAAAAAATCCGTATTTAAGGCATTAAAAAGAATGGAAAATCTGCAGCTTTCTAAAGATGATTTGTTGGGAATGCAGAAACATCTTGAAGAAATGACTGTGAAAATGACAATCGCGGAACACTTTCTAATCGCAGTGGTTGCATTCTCATCAGAATCTCGATTCTTTTATGTGTTCTCGCTATATTTGATTCTCTTTCTTTTTTCCTAGGGAAACCCTTTTTGGCCCTACTATCTAAGGTTGGGGTATACCTAGTAGGGAGTCGAGCCATCTCTTTCTCGATCATCAAGATCGGCTGGGGGGGGGGTCTGGCCTTGGCAATGGGCTTTGCTGTGAGGGCCCTCCTCGCTACCGAAGTCCCGCATTTTTTCGGGAATATGATGTTTCCGTCCCAGTACCTGTAGGAAACTGCGAATTATGACCTTCGCCCGGAATGTGAGCAAATAGATCATGTCGATTGGCAACTTAGTGACAGGCTAAAGACGGCTTTTCTCAACTTTTGCATACCGGTGGTCTCTTTTCTAGAAATAGATACGAACTGAATCTTCCTCGAGGAACGCCTCCCAACGAGTAAGCCAAAACAGCTCCCTGGACCTCTTTCAATGAAAGCTCTCCATCCTCCAGGTACCAGGGAAGAACTCTATATTCCGGGTCCAAGGATGATGGTTGCAACGCCCCGCGCTTCCACCAATAAGAGGTGCGGGGGATGGTGAGACCCCTTGAAAGACATAACTAACTTACAAGACTGAAAATGAAAAGTAAACTAACGGAACAAGGCGCCGGAGGAACCCCTTTCTCAAAGTCTAAGAGCTAGAAGGCGGGGTACAGCGGTTGCTTCCTGTAAGATTTGAATAGTCATGGCCTCATGGTCAAGCCAGAAAGGAAAGAAAAAGTCTATATCTTCTGTCCTCTCTATTACTCGCTCCAGGTATTACACTCGTTGGGCTCAAGGTAGCATTACTAAACCTATAAAGAGCGGGATGCTATTCTAAGAGGAATTTACTGTAAAATAGATATCTCTTTGCTCTTCAGCCAGTAAAGTCTGAAAGCAAGTCAGTTGTAGGCCAGACCTGTCATCAGTAGTTCTACTTTTGTAGATTGAAGCTTTTCTAAGGCAGGAATGGGAGCTGCAAAGGCAGAGATAAAGCTGCGATTGCTCTTGCTCGACTCTTCATGGCACGGTTGGCCGGGAATGAGAACAAAAGGAGTAAGAAGAAACTGGCTAAGATTCAATTGACCTATATAGCAACCAGTTCAACTAAAGGGGCGTAGCGGGCTTAAGGCTGCTAGGGACTCTGGGGCGAGAAGAAGCTTTTCCCGCATTCCTCTGTTGATGCAGAGATCAGACGAGAAGGCCCATCTCTTTACTAGAATCCGATGTGATAGAAGGAGCAGTTCTAGCTTAAGCCTAAGGCCTAAGTTGATCCTTACTTAATAGAATAGCCATAGAGCTCATCCCCGGAAAAATAGTTGATGATTTCTTGATGGTTGACTGCTATATCTTAATTAGAGAATCCGACTGGGAACGAATACTTTGAGCTCTTCTTCATGGAATTTTTCCAGCTCTCAAGGAAGATTGGATGTAATATTACACAATCTCCAATTTATCTCTTTCTCGCTCGGAAAACAAACAGGTGTCTTTGCCCCGCTCACACAGATTTGATCCTTAAGGTTGTTGGTCCAACGACTCTACTTCTTTCTTTTGAAATTTCGTATGAGAAGAAGGTTGACAAGAAGAATAATTTGAAAACTGGGATTGTAGTTCAATCGGTCAGAGCACCGCCCTGTCAAGGCGGAAGCTGCGGGTTCGAGCCCCGTCAGTCCCGACCTAGTCATAATTGCGTTTTAAGACCTGGTCTAGCAACAAAGTCGAATCATAAGCACACTCCTCCCTTGTCACAACGAAAGAGGGGAGCGGCAGGCCCTTGATAAGACGCCTTTGCTTTAGCGCACCCAACCGCCCTGGTTGAAAGGTCGACCCACTCTATCTTTAATGGAATGTCGTCTTTGGCTTTTCGGAATGAGACTGAACTGATCTCATATCTTCATCTGATTCAATTGGCTCATCCGAAAGGAAGAACAATTAGCCCACCTATATCCATGTGATTAGGAGACTTAAAGGCAACTCGAGTCAAACGAGAGGAGACGTCCCCAGTGATCACGATTCAATTTGTTAATGAACCAGATCTTAGTGGGAAGAAACTGGTCAAAGCAGTCCGGGCTGATCTATGCACAGTGGATTCATCTAGGGGTCTATATGCACGTGTGTGTGTGGAGGTAGACTTCAAATTCAAAAAGAGTTCCCAGTTTTGTCTTAATGATGACATCCAGAGGGTCGAATACGAAGGCTTGCATCTTATATGCTTTTGAGTGTGGGGAATATGGCCACCGGATAGAGCTTTGTCCGAAGCAAAACCAGACTGATGTAGAAAACTCACCGGCGGCGAAGGAGGTTCTCCCAAACCCGGATCCGCAAGTCGGGTCGGAACAAAGGCCTTTCGGACCTTGGATGCTACCTCCCAACAGACGTCGCAAGAGGACCACGTGGTCAGCCTAAGAATCAGGGACCACAAGATAGCAAATACCCAAAAGGAGAAGGAAGGATGTTAACAAACCCAGAAAGGTCGTATGGGTCAGGGAGCCAGAAGCGAGATGCGTGCGCACGGGTGAGAAATCAGCCGTATTTCAGCCTAGTGGAAAGAAGACACTCAGTGCTAGCAGGAGTACTTTCTCGGATACGGTCCCTTTTTATAGGTTTGCTGCCCTGCGACACGTGGCAGAAGAGGATTCAAGGACACATGCCAGATCTTTGGGTCGGTATTTCTTCCTTAAGATCTCAACCAACCACCCCTTTGGTGGTTTTCCACGACCGAACCATAGGTCATGAGGCATTCCAAATTTTACATGCATCGAGGTCAATCTTTGCACCTTAGATGTGATGAGACTATTTATTTTAAAAGCGACCCGTTGAACCCAAAGCCCAGAGCGAACGACCTTGACAAAGGTCCCATAAAGACCCCTTTTTGGAGATCTTGGATAAAAGGTCCTATGGAAGGAATAAGACCTTGGTTCCAAGATCTCCATGTCTTTAATGCCCCTTGGGACGTTGAAAGGAGTGAGTAGTTGGAGGACTTTGGGGTCGGCCGGACTCTGTACTAAATCATATTTCGGATTACGGGGGAATTCACTCGCTCTTTGATCTGTAGAATAAGGCCTAGGAGCTTTATCGCATGAAAGAGACCCATGTCATTCGTCATCAATGAAAAGTGCTTTGATCAAGGTACAAAGTAACTCGACTGAAAGGAGAGGGATGGCGTACAGACCTCAGTGTGCGCTAGCTCCAATACTCTCTTAGTAAACTCTTGACTTATGCTGTCCCGATAATAGAATGAATGTTCTAAAGAAGAAAGAAGAGACTGTTCGTTCCGACTAGTGCTACTGCCCTCCTTTTGGAGGTCCTATGAATCGATAAAGAGAAGGGCTACCCAGTCAAAGTGGGAACTCATAGTCAGAATAGTCAAAGCTCTTCCTTAGGCTTTTGAACTGATTGCTTGGTAGCTGTTAACAATCCCTATCGACGTCCAATCTCAGAGGAGGGAAAGATACTAGTCACTGATTTAGGTCAAGAATCTGTCTCTGACAAAGAAAGATCTTCAAATAGCTGGTCACAATCTATTCTTCAAATAAGATAGAAGTAAGGAAGGTTAGAGCTCCAACTAGTAGGAATAGAGGTTGCTTCTCCCCCTAATCCATGATAGATCGAAGGGGAGAACTAATGAGTGTCCCCGCTGCGCTCTAGTTGCTTGTAGCTCCTGGCTTGCCTATGAGGAACGCTTCTTGCTACATACTATTCTGGCTACTCAAGAAATAGCGTTTATAATAGATGGGCTCGTGTATCTGTTATAGTAAGAGTTCTCACTCCTTCACCTCATCGGTCAAGTGGCCTTCCTCTTCTTTCAGTTCTAGTTGCATCTTCGGACCTATTCCTGAAGGTCGGAGCAAGTAATTCCTACTAAAGGAATTCAACAACTAGGGGCATCCCCATTGTTAGCTTCTATTTATGCCCTTTGATCCTCATACCATACTGAGCTGCATAGCTCCACTCCAAGACTTGTAGTTGAGCTGATTACTAACCTCACTCAGACTGAGCCACATTGCTAATCCTTTTAGCCCTACTTTGCATAAAGGAACTACACCTCGGCTTGCCTCTCAGTTGAAAGAGGAAGATGGCATGAGACTTATCTGGATATTCCCTAAGTACAAGGAAAGTAAGTCTCTCATATAGTCACGGGTAGCGGGGTTAAAGAACGGGGAACTCCCTCTCTCCTACGCCTATCAGTCAAAAGAGTGCGGGTTCCCATCCCGAATCTCCTTAGCTTAGTTGAAAGTGAAAAACCTCTCTCTAT
>OZ053314.1:152500-275000 GCA_964056655.1 Arabis hirsuta | reverse complement strand
TGTTGCAGGTCAACCTTTGGGTTATTACGGCTCCTGGGCTCTATTCGCGTTGTCCCACCATGCTATTGTGTGGTTGGCAGCATTACGAGCATATCCTCATCAGACGAGACCATTTCTCGACTACGCTTTGTTAGGTGATGACATCGTCATTGCCGATCGTAGTGTGGCTAAGGAGTACCGTTCTCTACTTGATGCTTTGCAAGTAGATATATCTGATGCCAAGTCTATTGTATCTGAGACGGGTTGTCTTGAGTTCGCCAAGCGGTTCTGGGTTAAGATAATGTCGAAGGACTTATCCCCAGTATCTGCGAAAGCTGTGCTTGAGAGCTACTTCCTTGTTGGTACTCAGCAGTTGGCCTATAAGTACAAGTTAAGTCCTAAGACTTGTTTAAGGTTAAATAAAGCTGGATACCGCGTGCTAGGACAAATGGACACTAAGGCCCTATCCCGGCGTTTTAGTCGGATTCAGGCGTTATCTAGTAAGCTTTTAGTCGGTCCTGATCGGTTACCACTCGAGTGGTGGATTGGAAGAGGATTACCTCTCAGTCCCTATCTTCGTGGTGTGTTAATTGCAAGGATTCGGGATGGGATGAAGCTTAAGCAGCTCACGCCCCCTCCCTTGGAGATGTTCCTTTGTGGAGAGCCAGAAGCACATATCGCAGAAAACACCGCTTATAGACATTGTATGAACAATGGTGTGAGTACGTGGTATGGTTTGACTTCGTTCCTCGTCGTGCCCCTTCCCACCTAGGAAGAGATACTAACCCGCAGCTGCACTTGGTGCAATCACAGCAGAAAACCCTTCTCCTAGACATTCCTCGGGGGCAGACCACACCACCTCGGAAAGCACATGCAGCAACAGAGACAGGCGTTCATCGCTCACTTACCTGCATACATCATGACAACTTGTTCCCATCTCACCATGCAGAGGCGCGTAGCGAGTAACAATCCGGTCCATGTGCTGGCTTGGCATGGAAGGCAACCCTTTCTTTTTCGCAGCGCTACGCGCCTCCACATCCAGTGAAGAGATCCCGGACAGGGAAGTCAGAAGGGCAGTTACTCTTCGGACCTAGCGGCCCTGCTTTAGCTGCACTTGGTGGTTCCCCGCTTGGCTGTACCACGAACAAAGGAATCCTCAATCAGTAAGAGAGAAAAGATGAATTAAAGAAAAGCGGGGCTAACCCGGCAGATCACACAAAAGATGCAAACCGGGAGCAGCCCCGAAAAACATTACAACAAACGGGCAAAAGAAGGGAAAGCGGATCAAGGGTACGCAGTACCAGCACATCGAATATCATAAGTAATAAACGACAAACCTTACCCGGCTGGCCCCCGTGTCACAGTGGCAGTACAACGGAACAACTCAAACAATTGTTTTCCTGTTTGTTTCATCAACAACCAACAAACGGTTTCTTTCTGGGCCAATGGAAGGGAGAGAGTACAGCATATTCCCAGTGGAGGAAAAAAGTATTTGAAACAAAACTAAGAGAAGTAGCATTCCGAGTAAAAAGTTTGACTAATTGGCTCAGTTGGACTGAAAGGGTACCGGAAGGAAGAATGAGAGCTAAACAACTTGGAGTTCCCAAAGAAAAAACAGTGAAATCTCGTTCCAAAAGAAGAGACAAACCAAACCAGGCTTCTCGATTGACAGAATAATACGTATATAATCAGAAGGCTGCTTTGAGGAGAGTGATCTGTTCATCTAACTCAAAATCTTGTAAGAAGAAGAAGGATGGAGCAGAAAGATAGAAAACAAAGTTGCTGGAAATCAGAAAAATAGTCGAGTTCTTCCCTCTCGTTTTTCGGACCTCTAACTATCACTAAACAAGAATATCATAAGAGAAGAAAGATCGTTTTTAGAAAAGCAAGTGGGACAGGTAGTAGCTCTGGAAGGGCGAGGGACTGAAAATCCTTCTGTCTGCGGTTCGAATCCGTACCCACTTTTAGTTAAAGAGTTTCATCGAGATTTTTTTGGTGTTCAGTGTATCCCAAGTACAAGATCTAAGGAAATCATCTCTTTCAGATTTCTAATCACATTTGAATTCAAATATCTACTTCGCAAATTATGTATCTACCTATCGTATTTTTGCCCCTGCTCGGTTCCGTAGCAGGTCGTTTTTTCGGACGTTTTCTAGGATCAGAAGGAAGCGCTATTCTGACCACTACGTGCGTTTCATTGGGAGTCGTCGGCTTGCTCTTTTTTTTTTTTTTTTCCCTTCGTTTGAAAGGGCCACTGAAGAGGATTCTATATCTCTTCTTGGTTTTTTCGGTAGGGTTCGTAGGGTCTTTAATACGGATCAAAGTCGTCTACCTACTGGGTGGTCAGGCTTTGCTCCTGTTAGAGCCCCTTCTATGGTATGGCGTAGGACCTGGCGGGGCATCTTCCTCTTCAGAATGGTATACCTATACTTCAGATATGGAAGATTCGGCCAGTTCCGGGCCTAGTAGAAGTACCTCGTCGGTGAATCAACCGATTCAGAGGGAACAGGCTGGTCCATCCAATGCCTTACCCGCCCCACAACCCGCCGCTGCCCCAGCGAATCCAGCCCCTTTCGGGGGGGACGAAGCGGGGCCATCTGTCCCCAGGAGGGATGAAATTGTTGGAGGGGATAGCGTGGAGGCGATAGAACGCCGCCTTCTGGCGAAATACCGCTATCCCTCATACGAGGCCATCCAATTAGCCCGCATTCATGCCGAAGACCTCTTCGAGGTCAAGACAAATATTGTGAAGGTAATGGCTGGCCTTGATCCAACGGGGGATTGGATGGGGCGGGGAGCTCGGGCCCTCGACAATCCCCGTACCGCCACGGGAGAGCAGTCGTTGGAGCACTTGTACCGCCTGTTAAGTGCTCTAAATGAGCACGGTAAAGAGGCCCCAGAATTTGAGGAACTCAAAAATAGAGTGTTCCTCAAGAAAGGCGGCCCTGGGGGGGGCTCTATCGCATAAGGTCTGCAAGCCTTTCGGGATGGGCTTTTGCTTCTTTCTTGATTTTTCGATATGCCGCTTCTTCGCCAGCAAGGAGCGAGAAAACAAAGTGGGCTGTAATGATGTCAGAATTTGCACCAATTTCTATCTATTTAGTGATTAGTCTGCTAGTTTCTTTGATCCTACTCGGTGTTCCTTTTCCATTTGCTTCCAATAGTTCTACCTACCCAGAAAAATTGTCGGCCTACGAATGTGGTTTCGATCCTTCCGGTGATGCCAGAAGTCGTTTCGATATACGATTTTATCTTGTTTCAATTTTATTTTTAATCCCTGATCTGGAAGTCACCTTTTTCTTTCCTTGGGCAGTACCTCCCAACAAGATTGATCTGTTTGGATTTTGGTCCATGATGGCCTTTTTATTTATTTTGACGATTGGATTTCTATATGAATGGAAAAGGGGTGCTTTGGATCGGGAGTAAAGTGATAGGGCACAAAATGGGGGGAAAAAGAAAGGAAAGAGAATAATGCCTACATTGAATCAATTGATTCGTCATGGTAGAGAAGAAAAACGGCGCACGGACCGTACTCGAGCTTTGGATAAATGTCCCCAGAAGGCAGGAGTATGCCCGCGTGTTTCAACGAGAACACCGAAAAAACCGAATTCCGCTCCACGTAAGATAGCCAAAGTACGGTTGACCAATCGACATGATATATTTGCTCACATTCCGGGCGAAGGTCATAATTCGCAGGAACATTCGCAGGTGTTAATAAGAGGAGGGAGAGTGAAAGATTCGCCAGGTGTAAAATCCCATTGTATTCGAGGAGTAAAGGATTTGCTGGGAATTCCGGGTCGAAGAAGAGGCAGATCAAAATATGGTGCAGAAAAACCCAAATCGATATGAATGGAAGATGCCTCTGGAACTAGTATCGGTCAGTCGATGGAACAATCACAACGTTACGCGCCAAAATCGAACTATATGGAGCCGTTACGAATGACCATAATGGAGTCTACTACACTAGCCAAGAAAGAGTGTATTTGACTCACTTCGCCCGTGGAGGTGAGTGGAGGAAGAATCAAAAAATAGAAAGGTATTGCTTCTAATAGTTGCTCGTTCATAAATTCACTCGACCACTTGTTAGTCTTGCTACACTACACGACACGAGTCTAGGGTGAAGTTGAAACAGACACGGTCAAGTGAAGTCGACTTCACAAGTTTTTCTACATACCATATAAATAAAAAGAGAAGGTCTTGCCCGGGTGGTTCTCCAAAAAGGGAACGGCTTCAAACTCAAAGAAAGAACGTTCTTCTCCAAGGCATAAGTCAAATAAAATGCTGTATGTATCTAATGCAAGAAGACCCATCGATAAGCTAAGGCTACGACATGAAGGAAGGCCAGAAGAACTACAGAACCACGCCCACCAGAACTAAAGGGAGACCGAAAGTACTTGCGGGAAAAAACCGAAAGATAGGTAATCCATATGTATGGTGAAAGATGAGAAAGACTTATTTCTTAAAACCGGAAGAAATCGAGTCCACCCACACAACGACCGACGGACTCGTGGTATTGAAAACCTCATTAGATGAGAAGGTAGTTGACTGGCAGACCCCTGAACGTACGTTAGCCAAAAGCCCCTATTCACTCAATCTGGAAAGAGAATAGACCGCCGTGAACTCCGGCGAAAGACCCCGTACGACCTGCGGGAGTTGAAGGTTGCTGGCTTGGCTTGCCCGTGGGCCGTGGTATCTGACGTCCCTCCCGCTACGGCTCGCTGTACGTTCCTTTAGCTATAGGCGTGTCCCATCCGATAATAGTCCGTTCCACCGGAAGCTCAGTGGGGTTTCATACGAGGGTCCCGCGTACTGTGCCATCGCCCAAACCAGTACGGCCGTCTCTGCTATGGTCAACAAGCTCTTGTGTAGGGACGTAAGCCAAGCCGCCATTTTTTCACCGTCCCTTCGCAGTTACGGTGAGGAGTGAGAGAGGCCTATTATGCCTAGCGAAAGTAAGCGGGGCAGGATCTGAAAGAATTCAAGACCTCAAATCAAAAGCCAAGGTAATGTCTTCAAGAGGTCCCATTCACCATCAGGCTATTTCAGTAGATCGTTCAACTCTAGCTTATGTTAGCCTTTCGTTCACTTACAAAAAAGAGGTAGTCTTACTACTTTATGAGATTTAAGCAATCTCAGATTGACTGCTATTCCCACTCGGTAAGTCTGAAAATGGGCAATCATTCCGCCCTTCGGTAAACATTCAAACTTAGACGTCTATCTCACTCTTCAACTCATAGCTCTAAAAACCAGAGTTAACGGGGATCGCATTCAACCGCATTAAACTGCTAAGAGATAGCAACTGCTAACATCTAGGCAATATGCAATATTGCTCTTATCCCAATAGTATTGATATTCCCGGTATTCTGCTATCTACGATTTGCTTTCTTACTGTTGCAGAAAGACAGAATGAAGACTGTAGGGAACAATTTTTGTGTTATCAACCAAGGAGTGCCTAGTAGGATGTTGTAGGTGCCCCAAAAAAACGATTGTTCCGGTTGAACAATTTGTCAACAGGAGGGAGGGGTCCGAAGGCGCTGGCGAAAGCTAGGTCATGTTTTCCGTCTCTCGCTTTGAAAGTGGATTCTTTCTCTTACATGATCCAGGTGATGCGTACCAGTGGATACCCGGTTACTCAATCAAGGTCTATTATGGCCAGAGCGAATCCAATCCGGTTTGTTTCCATTCTGCGATAAGAATGATGCATTCTCCTGTATGGATGAAATGAAATTCAGGAGGCTCGTTGAGACCTCTTCTTTAAAAGAGCTATCAGCAGAACAAAAACCTCGGAGGATGGGCCGGCCGACTAGGTCAGGTTGTTGAGGGAGGTGGCAAAAGCCTTCTATTCGCCATTGGGAACTACGTTAATCATAGGTTGTTACACCCCTTCCATGTTTGGGGGGCGGAGAAGACGTCTCCCCCAAGATGGGACTTTTAACCAAACACAGCCTTTTGATCGACTGGTTGGCAGTAGGCACTCTTTCTCCTTTGACTTAAAGTCGGCCACTGATCGTTGGCCTTTAGTCTTTCTGTTTGAGGTGGTGCAGTACCTATTTGACCGCTCCTTTGCCTCAAGTGTGGTTAATTCTGCATTTGCATGCAATATCTTTGAGGTGCCTTTTGTTAAACTGAAACGAAGGTTCTCTCAAGTATGCTTTGTGGCAGGGCAGCCATTGGGATCCTGGTGTACGCTTTACATCGTACGCGGTACTCGGTGATGATGTTGTCATTGCCGATCAGGAAGTCGCCAAAGTCTATGAATCTGCTTTGGGTGGATTGGGGGTCAAAATAAGTTATCAAAAGTCCTTGATCCCCCATTCAGGTTCTGCTGAGTTTGCTAAATGCTTCAGGGTTAGGGAATCTCGTATTAAAGAGAGAGATCTTTCCCCGAGAGTCAGGAGTTCTTTCCCTAATGTCAGTTCCTTCGCTAGCCTAGTTAAGAGTTAGCCCTTTACTTGAAACATTCCATCGGTCCAGCCAGGGACTGGGAATCCCTTACAATCACATGCCTGCGCTCGTCGTGCCTTTAATTAATACTTATTTATTAACCAAACCCACCGACTTGGCTCCCTTCGCTCCATCACGCACCCTACGCTCCCTTCGCAACTGCACGCTCCCTTGACCCGTGGCTCCACAAGACCAACAGCGGGATTTCGGTGGCCCATTGACGGCATGGGGGAACCCCATAGACACCACAGTAGCCGGGCATCGCTCAGCGGTCCTGAAGACCAAACTCCAGGACCTCACTGAGCTACACCACATGGAACACTCCCCGGTATCTTGGTTGGCCCATACACGCCACATCACAAGTATTTGGTTGGCCCATACACGCCACATCACAAGTATTTGGTTGGCCCACTACACACCACAACACATCACCCATTAGCGGTATGGTGGACATATTCGGGCTACTTCTAGAACACTATTTTTCTCATGAAAACAGAAACAGCAATTCGAGGGACTTCTATAACACTGGTTTTCTCCAATCCAGCATTTTGACTTTTCTACATGACAGAGACGATCAACGGGCTTCGACTCCTCACTTCCCTATTGATCGATAATTCAATATATAAGATTCATCGAATTCCAGTTAGAAAGCAATCGAGAGAGGACCGCCCATAGTTGCTTAGCCGAGAGTGGATCACAGGTCCTTATACGTAAGGCGATCCCGCGAAGCCGGTAAATGGTGCCTCCAAAGATTGTACCTAACTATTGGAATTGGAACCTTCTTTTCATGATTGTGCTTTGCTTAACACATGTAATCGAAGTGAGATCATCCAACGTAGAGAGAAACATCTTGCGGGCAGTCTCGAGGAACCCCTACATCTTCTTTCTTCTTATGGATAGAGGTTAGGTTATCTTTGCCAGCTCGATGCCACAAAGGTTTCAAATGGGGATTCCTTGGTGCCGTTCGCTTGACTTGAGGTCAGTCCTTTCAACTAGCCTAGACCCATCATATGGGGAGCTTTAAATGGTGCCTAGCCTTTCGAAAAGAAGCCTGTCTGTCTGTCTGTACACACCTTATGACTCGAGCAAAAGAGATCGGATCCCGATTCCACATACTTCCGGGATTTAGGGGTTGTTCTTCGCTGAGAACTTCTTCACTCAATTACCAAGATTCAATCTACTTTCTTTTTCCACTCGCAGCCCGGCGTTATTTAAATTGTTAGCCCTGCTTGCTATACGTACAGGATAGGTGGAAGGCACATGCTTCTCGACGTAAAGGAAAAGCCTTTCTCCGAGCAGCTAAGCCAGTTCACCCTATTCCTATTGTATTAAAAGAGATGGACAAAAACAGGAGAGACGAGAAAGGTCCTTAGCAAGACATAGCGTCCTTATGGCGAATAAGCAGCTCGTGAGACTTTAGCTTTTTTACAGGGCTGAACACGCACGGAAAATAGAATGAATAGTAGCTTCTTTAAAGTAAGCGAGCTAGTCATACGAGCCAGGGAGCTAGTCAGCTTGCTGTAGTTGCTACGGGAAACTGGAGTGAAACGAGTTGGCAGTAGAGACCATAGGAAGGAGCCACACCTTAGGCCGCTATCTCCCGACTGAACTATTGGTAGAAGTAAGCTCTTTCAAACTTCATCCAGTTAATCTATCTCTGTCAGTCTTTTCTTACTTCCTTACTTATTATCCTCTAACTAAGACAGGAAGAACAGCTATCACTAAGGAAGAAAGTCGGAGAATCTCCTTTGCATTCCAAATCATCTCAGAGTCGGATTCAGCCATTTTCCCGGGGTGCCCTGCCCTTCTTTTACGGCTGATGGACATTCAATAGATTTATCTGCTGTTGCCTGATCTACGACCCCCTCAATCTGTCGAAGCAAATGCTGCACAGAGGGATAAGTTGCCTGACCGGGCTATTCCCTTGTTATCTGTTATCCAACTGGTTGAATAGTGATAAGTCTGTGCTGGATCCCTCTGAAGCTGGTCATTCCTTGTTTCCAGTTAATAGTGAAGTCTTACTTAAATTCCTATTACTGTTAGCTATTAGCACTTGCTTGTTAGGTGAGGACTCTCTTATCTGGTTAACCTTAGTGGTAGCACACTCCAAGTCTAGACAATCTTCCTCCCAAGATCCTCATCAGTCCTGGCTAGCCTCTCTTTCCAATTCGACTTTCCCACAGCAACCTGTTTGATGCAAATAAGCTCCGATCTGCTGCTCTTCCTCTATCTGTCCTAACCCTTCTTTTTCGGAGATACTAAGGACCTTAAACCGGTTTTGGGATTCTCTAGTAATTAGCCGGTGAAGATGGAATCAAGGGGGTGTGCTGAAGAAGGAAATCTAGGACACTTGAATCGATCAAGAGTTGCTGCGCTAGGGTGTGCTAAGGAATAAAATGCCCTTGACGGAAAGGGCTAACCAGCTAGCTTCAATCGACTCACTCTCCTCAAAGAGGCTTAGCCATACTCTCCCCTTCTTCCTGACTGACTTCTTGGTAAATGAGATTTCCCGTCTAGATCAATTCTCAAAGATCTTTGCAACACACTGATAGATAACAGAGGTCTTCTGTCTCTTACACTAGTCTGGTTATTAGCATCGCTTTGAAGAATTCTCGATCCTCACTTCAACTGGTGTGCTTCGGTTACTTTGCTAAGCTTTCTTCTTTCCAAGAACCTCTCGATACCAGAATGGCTACCAGGGCGCTACTAGACCAACTCAGATCAGATCGTCGCATATCATCGATTCTTCTGTTAGTTCTCTAGCCTAGCTTCCTACTAGCAACTCGGTCAGATAGGAATGCCCACTACAAACTACCTAGGGAAGAGATTCTAGAAGTTAGGTTAGCTCGTTAACTCCGTCTATAGGTTTCAGCCTCTAGTTGCTTTTTTTGAGTTCCTCTCCCAGTAGTTCTCTTTCTTTTATCATACTACCGGACGAGAGGACTATAAATAGATGTAACGTCCGATACGGTTCTTATCTTTCGTTGTTCCTCTATCCTCTTCTATTTTAGCCTTCCATTCCAGTGCTGGTAGTTGAATAAGGCCAGGCCAAAACTGAGCTGCTATTAGCTATGCCTTCCTTTGCGAGTATCCCAGTAGGAGTAGTAAGCTAGGGCCAAGTAAGTAAGATGGAACTCATACCTGTAGTTTGACCCGGACGAGACGTTAATGCGAACATCTCTCCTATCTTCCTATCGTCCTTTAGGTAAAGATGGATAAGGAAGGAAAAGGTATGCAAGCTGACGTTCTTTTAGGACTAAGCCAACCTTCCCTTCTTTTGGGATAAGGCCTGTAAGCTTCTTCTTTGATAGCTAGATGTGACTGTTCTCCTTCTTCTCTAAGGTCTGTTCCTTTGTTCCTTCTTTGTGCCTTCATTTGCTTTCTTTTGTTTGACTGTTAACTTAAGTATCTACCTTCTTCCTTTGGTTTCTTGTAGTTCTATCAGTTAGTTCTTCAATGGTTAGCTCTGCCTGAGCTGGAGTTGTCCCTCCAGCGAGAGTTGCTTTCTTCCTTGCTTGATCGGTAGGAGTTGCCGAGATAGCAGGTATTAGCTGTTAGCCGTCGGACTCATTTAAAGGAGTCCTGTCCTATCGGGCTACACTAGTCTAAGGGCAGTTGAGTAACCGATTCCTACGCTTCCTCCGCTTACCTCCGTCGCTTAACTATTAATACGTCGCTTACCCGCCTCCGCTTACCCGCCTCCGTCGCTTGTTATCTGCTTCCCTTAGCTAAAACGTTAGGCGCTAGTGAAAGCCTTCACTCTCTTATATTTACGTACACGTGGGACCTAGTAATTGAGTGACAGCATTCCTGGACCAATTCTATAAACAGCCAATCAGGCATATCTTGGTCCATGGGTCCAATCAATGAAATGATTCACTTACGGGACATTTGGAAAAAGGCGCAGCACTGGAACTGCTATGTAGGCTTTTGTTTATCGATGGTTCGAATCCAGCTCGTGACAACCACACTTTGATCATAGAATATCTCGGCGCCCCCGCGGGGCTCTAACAGCTGAACTTTTTGTCTATGATGCATCGAATGCCTTTGTTTTCGCCTTATCCGTTCTTGAAAGGCTAACTCCCTAGCTAGTACTCTTCTAAAGCTACCTATGAAAGATGAAGAGAGCACACCGGTGTGCTGCATCCCGTGGGAGTAATCTTACAACTTATTACTAGGGGTAACATAGATAGTCAGATTATAAGACTGGCTGAAAGGAAGGAACAGAACTACCCTTCGGTGTGCTGGATAGAAGTACTAGCCTTAGGGATTCATCTTCAGCACACAACTTCATACTAGAGATAACTCTTTATCTAAGTGTGCTGAAAGGAAACAAACAGAGCTATTAGGAAAGGAAACAAACAGAGCTTCCAACACACTGCGGTGTGCTGGACCAACCCATACTTAGGAATGCAGCTCTTAGGGCTGCTAACTCCCTAGCTATTACAACCCTTACTAGCTCTAGCTGCCCATACCTAGGAATTCAGATAAGTCTTCCCTATTTGTTCAACTCCCACCTCAGCAATTAGCTGCCTTAAAAGCCTAAAAGAGGAACCCCAACAGTTCGGATTCGAACATTCTCTATCTCGTAATCATTTGATTCCGTCTGACTCCTCCTACTCCTCCTTTCTTCAAGATAAGAGTCTATTTCAAGTTGTAGCTGTCAAGGGTTCTCTTCTCTTTATATTAGAAGTCTAGCTCGAATCCTCAGAGCTTGGGAGTGCATTTCCTTTCGGTCAATGGTTCAAATGCGCGTATCATCTGGCTTTGCTTGCTTGGCTTTAGGAACTGAGCTCTCTAAGAAAGGATCACCTTCTTATATATGGGCTTGCTTTCCTTTTGCAAGCTATTTTGTGCATGACTTTTTATAACCAAAACCTGGGCCACCCTTTTTGACTTGATTAGCTTGACCGGAACCCCATCTTTGATTTGCTTAGCTTGATATGCTTTGCTTGATTCAAAAGCTCTCTTGCGTGAAAGGAATTCAACCTATCATTTGATGTGCACTTACGCGCGCCATCCCAACTCCAATACTGGAGGGCTTGCTTTCCCGGTTCCTTGCTTGGCGTGTTCTTTCTTGACTTCCTTGACCCATCCCTTACTCCCTCTCTTGTATAGCCCTGTGTTGGCTAGCTTACCAGTGTTCCATACCTTATTAGAAATAACGGGACCTTTGAAACAAATAAGACATTCACTCTAGACTCGTACGCTCATGAGTTGATTGACTCCTAGGACCTGTTTGATTCAAGCTCTCGTTACCTTAATAACTTGGCTTTGGTTTCTCTTTTGAGTCGTGTGCCCTCTTCACTTGACTCTTTCATTTTCATAAGAATGATTGACCTATCTCTGACTTTCTAGCTTGACAGGTTCCTTACCGTAATAAGATGTGAACCTTTTCTGGAGTGATTCCATATCATCTCTCTTTAGTTCCAAACAATGGAACAAGCTGCACCAAACAGACCAAAACAACTCATTACAGGTCATTAACGTATCAAAGGACCAAACGGGGCAGAGAAAGCTGGAACTCTCTCTAAGAAATGCACTAGGAAGAAAGGACTTCCCTTTTCCCTTTATTTAGAACCATTCAAACAGGGAATCGAGCTAATACTTCAATGCATGATCCCCGTAGCCGTAGGGAACCAGACCTATTAAACAAACTCACAGGCTAAGCTAAGCGATCCTTATCAATTAGCTCTAATCTTAGTTCAAAATCAAACTATGATAACGAGGAAATAAGCTCTCTAGTGCGTGTACGTGCCCAACCTATGGCTATACTCACAGCTGGGATTAATTAAGAAATGAAAGATTACGGTTAGAACAATATTCTAGTTAGGGATGAGAGCTCATACTCCAATGCATGACAGACCGGTACCATTGAAACAGGAAAGTCATAACTCTCTCTAAGACTCGTGCTCAGCAGCAGGTCCATTAAGCCTGACAGGAAAGAGAGCTGTCAAAGTATTTATGGTGCGCTCTCACGCGCGTGGGCACATATCTTAAGACGGGGGCTTCTTTCCTATAACCCATCCATCCATCCCATGGCTGAAAGCTGGAACTGAGCTCTCTCTTGCGCATTCCTCCTATTATATAAGGGGACCAAGAGCTGGTAGCTTCACTCTTTCCCTTAGAAAGAGACGGATACGCCCATTTGACCGGCGCCTTCCGCAACAACAACCAGAGGAAACTAGACGACTTGCTCATGCCTACTATTCCCATACGAACAAAGGAGAGGAAGGGATTCATTAAAGGAGTTCTTCCAAAGGCGCACATATACCTTCGACGTAAGAGGAAGGTGCGGGTGTACAGGTCTTAGTCCTTGATGAGAAAGGCGGTGTTCGCTAACCACCTAACCACGAGCAGATCCTCCAGGGCATAAAAGGTGCTCATTCATTGAAAGCTAGTATGAATAGCTAAGCATCTAGTGTTAGCAGCGAATCAGCAAAGTGGATTGGATGCAGATAAGCAGATTATGCTTTTCTAGAAAAAAAAGAAGATCAGTAAGGAAAGCATGAAGTAAATAGAGCGTGAAGGAAGCATGAAACTTGCGGATCTTCCTCCAACGGAATCAATGGTATCGGATCTAGCTCAACCCTTTCCGATTTATCCTATTTCTCCGCGGGCTTCAAGTCCCTGTATTCACAATTTCTGCCCTTTCTTCTGGCATCTCTGCCTATTATATGTGATAAACACTAAAAGACGAAATATCATAAGAAAAGAGAAAAGCCCTGGGCCGGGCCGAATCGTCTTATTTGCCGGGCCTAATCGTCTTCTTTCAGCAAATGTGCCTATCATCTCGACCAATTCCTCTACCCTTAAGCCTGATACAGACGGTTCAGTGGTTCTAGCCGGGTAAGGGAAACCTAGTCCCTTTAGGGAGGCGGGGTCCATATACATTCATAATACCTATGAACAGGGAGAGAATCTTGAAACTGGAGCTACTCGACCTAGAGGATAGGAAGGTTCTATCGAGGCAGATTAGATTGTACTGGGAAAGATCTCACCAATCAATCATTTAGTTGTTTGATGAGGAGCATTTAGCAAGTGTTCAGGTACAGGTTTCGTAGCGTTGTTTTTTCGGTTGTTCCCCTTGTTGCTTCATTTAGAAAGATTGAAAGAGAATCAAAATGCCATTCCATTCCAATGAAATGTCAAATGACATAAGAGAAGAAAATCAGATGTCAATTGGTCACCTCATTGCGGAATTGCCATCGAGAAGCCATGGCCCAATATTGCCTCGCAATCATGATCAAGTGCCTTGTGTACGATCCGCGTTGGCCGGTAAACCGGAAGTGTAAGATCTATTCCAAGCTTGAGGTTCCTGATTGACATTCAAGGTGTACAAAAAGTTATTGCGGTGAATATAGATCCAACAACAGAAATATGATTCCTATTGATATCAGCAATTGAGGGGTCGGAACTCGATACCCCACCCAAGTTTCTTGATTGATAGAATAATACGTATATAATCAGAAGGCTGCTTTGTGGAGTGAAATTTGTTATTGTAGGGATCCGTTGCTTATAGTTGCGTATTATAGATTCATGTCTTTCTTGTTCCACTAGAAAAATGCTAACAAAACAAAAAAAAAACAAAACAAAATGCTTAACAAAACAAAAATGCCTATTCTTAGCCGAAGTACAGTGCGTGCCTTTCTACTCGTGACATTGAGTCACGCTGAAAGACGCAGTTTATCGGAATCAGATGTGATTGAACGATTTCAAAAATTATATTCGTGTCGTTCTATTATAGTGAGTAGAGAACCCCATAAGTCAGAGGGATATCATTACCATGTTGGTATTGAGGCTGAAGATGCGTCCAAAAATACGTTTATCAAAGTTATAAAGGAAGCTTTTCCCGAATTCGAAGGAAGGCAGATAGATATCCGGGCAATAAAGGGCTTTGGTCCAATATGTTCGTATGTTACTAAGTACGAGAAATCCCCGTCGATCTTCGGGGATTATGACAAAAAAGAAATATTAAAGAAGGCTTCGGCTAGTGATAAAAGAAGAGGAGGCTGTATCAGAAAAACTCCATTTTTGGTTCAAAAAAAACGTTTTATATGGGCACTTTTTTTAAAATTGAAATGGATACTGTTATTTCACTTTGTGAGCAACCTTTTATCTTTGGAGATCCCTGACCTCCTTCTCTTTATTTGGGAAAATCTTTCTCTTCTATATAGAAATATATCAGAAATCTGGGAGGGGCTTTCTGAGGAATTAGCAAAAAAAGGGGAGAAATAGGCCCGCCTTGCGTTGCTTAATTCGTGGCTCAAGGTTCTCCGTCCATACGCGGGAGCACCAGCCCCCCCAGAACTAAATAAGTTCTTTCGTTCTCGTGTACAACAACCTTAACCGCGCAAGCCTGGGCTGGGTGGGCCTACCTCCATCCCTAGAGGAGCCGTATGAGGCGGAAGCCCCACGTACGGTTTTGAAGCCGAGCCTTTCCAGCAATGGGGCTTAGGGACCGATATGATGATTGGTTTAGGTAGGGCGGCCGGCCTACTACGGGCACCCGCCTGTAGGGATTAGTGCGTGAGACCGCGATCCACAAACTGACGCATGGGACTCACCCTTTACTTGAGAATCAAGAGGGGAAAGATAGCATGTCCCAAGAGCGAGGCGAGTTTTGGAACCCTACAGCGAGAGGGACGCCTTGCGAGCCGGGCTTCCAGAGATGAGGCCTTTTGGCGAAGCCAAGTTTCTTTCGGGCCACCAAACCCTGCAACTGATGAGAAAGAAGGCCCTATGGGGTAAAGGGAAGCGTGTATGTTGTCTTGTCACACTCCCTGCCTTCCAAAGGTGCCTAGAGGACGGGCCAGACGCAGCAGAGCGACAACCCGGGAGCAGATTCCCCACCGGCAGGGGGACAGGAGACGGCCATCTCAAAGCACATCACGACCTACAGGTAAGACCGGCGAGACCAGGGAAGGCAACCCGATTGGGAGTCAGAGGATCCATAGTACCTGCAGCCCCACGGACTTAATATTCCTCATTTTAGAAAGCGGAGGGAAGGGATCTCTTTTCTGCAACGGAAAAAAAACGGAGCAGATTTGACTCGGCACAACCTAACGATACATCCAATACCAATGATCTGTGCCTAGAATGCGTTGCTAGATCTCTGTTCTAAAAAGCTATACAGGCAATAAGAAAGTTGACCGGGGGCGGGGTCTTCCCTTTCATTACTTATTTCACGACGAGGGAACCGCGCCCGCATCAGTCGAAGTGGTGCCCTCCTCTAAGAAAGAAGGTTTCAGTCTCATTCAACCAACTCTCTTTTTGAAGCAGATAGTTCACGAGATAATTGAGTAAGTAAGTTAAGATAGATGTCACAATTTGAACCAAAGATCTCCTCTTGGGGGGGAACGGGGGAAATCGCTAGATCCCTCATGGGATCAAAAACAACCTATCACCGAAGTCCCACCTATTCAAAAAAATGGTGCCTGAACCGGCGGGAAGCTCTTCTTCGCAGGGTCAGCAGGGCTGCCGCGCCTTGCCGCAGCAGTGGGGCCTACGGTCGGACAGGTGGGACGTGTCTGTTGTGAGGCTTGCGGGGAAGCTTGCCTGGATATCGCCCGTGCCTGTTGTCAGGAATGCGCGCGTGTCTCCCTAACCTAAATATCAAGGACTTCAGGTGTTCGGTCGAGCTTGTCTCATCTAATAACATTTGAATTTCTCTTAGATTCCACGTTCCCGAAATGGATCCTATCAAATATTTCACATTTTCTATGATTATTTCTATTTTAGGTATTCGGGGAATCCTCCTTAATAGACGAAATATTCCTATTATGTCAATGCCAATTGAATCAATGTTATTAGCTGTGAATTCGAACTTTTTGGTATTTTCCGTTTCTTCGGATGATATGATGGGTCAAGTATTTGCTTCATTGGTTCCAACGGTGGCAGCTGCGGAATCCGCTATTGGGTTAGCCATTTTCGTTATAACTTTCCGAGTCCGAGGGACTATTGCTGTAGAATTTATTAATAGCATTCAAGGTTAACCATTCCTCTCCTTTCAGTCGAGACTTCTCCTGGTGGACCTTACAGTCGAGCTCCTTTGTTCCTTCGGACCTCTTCTTTCAGTCGAGTCACTTTGTACCTCTTCTCAAATTAGGAAAATACGAAGTTCGAGGAACGCCTTTCGTTCTCTTTTTTTCTTGGTCGGCAGGGTCAGGGCCTTTCTCGCTGGGCGAGCGCATCCGATTCAAAAGTCCTTTCCTAAACCACTTCCCGTTCAGTTGCTGAAAAAGAAATGGGGATAAGCTTTCTAAATGAGATTGAGTTCGACGAATATGGATGCTAGAAAGATGTTATTTGCTGCTATTCTATCTATTTGTGCATTAAGTTCGAAGAAGATCTCAATCTATAATGAAGAAATGATAGTAGCTCTTTGTTTTATAGGCTTTATCATATTCAGTCGTAAGAGTTTAGGTACGACTTTCAAAGTGACTCTCGACGGGAGAATCCAGGCTATTCAGGAAGAATCGCAGCAATTCCCCAATCCTAACGAAGTAGTTCCTCCGGAATCCAATGAACAACAACGATTACTTAGGATCAGCTTGCGAATTTGTGGCACCGTAGTAGAATCATTACCAATGGCACGCTGTGCGCCTAAGTGCGAAAAGACAGTGCAAGCTTTGTTATGCCGAAACCTAAATGTTAAGTCAGCAACACTTACAAATGCCACTTCTTCCCGTCGCATCCGTTTTCAGGACGATCTAGTCACAAAGTTTTACACCTTAGTGGGGAATCAATTTGCCTACTCTTCTATCTCGAAAGCAGAAAGAGTAGAATTCATTCGAGAGAGCTTGGTGGTCTTAAGAATGGTTCGGGGGGGGGGTTTCTCTTAAGAATAAAGAAGAGGAATTGAATCTAATTGATGTTCATGCTCTCAGAAGAGCGGATCCAATACCAAGACTACTTCTTTCTCAGGAAGTGCAGCAAGTACTTGAAGAATTTTGGGATATCATGCCCCACGAATTAGTTGCCAAGTGCGCCCTAGTAGGGCAGTCTACCACAAGATCGAGTTGGAGCCTGGAGCCAAACCCCCAACTATTTAGACTGGGGCTGGGTTAAGCGGATGGCCCCCCAACTAGCATCTATTAGTTAAGGGGATTGGTTGAACTCAGGAATCAATTTCAGGAACTAATAGATGCCTATTTTGATTCCAGCCTCCAAGGCTGTTTGTTTTTCCCTATATTGATTGCTGCTGGGAAAAGGTTGGGGAGCCCCTTTCCAGAAAAAGCGGGAGCCTTGTGCATTGATTATCGGGCGCTCAACAAGGTAACCTAACTATCAAAAACAAGTATCCACTTTGATTTCAGACTTCTTCGCCCGCGCGAGATACTTCTCGAAGTTGGATCTACCGGGCGTCTTAGTCTGCTGTCAACGCGTTATGGGAAATCTTCTTTGATCTTCCCAGTAGTTCTGTTACCGCTCCGTGAGGGGAAGGGCAGGCGTTCCTCGGACTATTCATCATCCGAAACAAGGATCTTTGAAATAGTCTCGTTTCAAGCCAACTCCAGAGCTCTATTCCATAACCAGGTGCTGTGGCGAGTGTGGTTTCCGATACTTGATTGAGTTCGATTGCTTGCCCGGAAAGAAGAATTGCCATCGACGGTTGGAGTCAAATAAGAGGGGTTCCTCCAAGTTCTACTGAAAGACTTCTGGTCAGACACAAGAAAAGGAATATAATAATAATAGTTGGTATGGCCAAGAGCACTTGTAATTGTCACTAGTTGTCTTCTCTATATCTTGTTACTGGTCTCCGGCAAAGAAACATGGAATAGTCGTGCGAACTCTGGCGGAATCTAGCACTAAAAAGAGTGGTTTCATTATTGGTAGCAAATGGGTATACTCAATCAAGCTGAAATCCGATGGTAGTCTAGATAGGTATAAAGCTCGTCTGCTTGCTCAAGGCGTTCCTCGAGGAGTATGGCATCGATTATGAAGAAAGATTTGCTCCCGTTGCCAAAATGACTACTGTTCGTACCCCGTTGGCTGTTCCGCCCATTCACCATAGGTCTTTACATCAGATGGACGTTCAAAATGAATTTCTTCATGGTCATCTTAAGGAGACAGTTTATATGCTATGCAACCTCCTCCTGGCTACCAGGAAGCGGAAAAAACTCTCGTTTGTCGTCTTCGTAAATCTCTATATGGATTGAAACAAGTGCATGGTTTGATAAATTTCAAACTATCTGAGAGTTGAGGAACACCAAGTATGATTTGATTCTAGGGCCTGGAGCTCATCATCTATGGCTTTGCGCCAACATGCGAGTTCTGCTGCCTGCTTATAGGTAGAAGGGACATGAACAGAATGAAAAGTAGTCAAAAAAGAAGATGAAGCACCATATATTTCAGGATAATACCCATATCAGACAGTAGATACAGATTGACGATTGAAACGTCGAAGAGGAACTACAGATTCAGATGGTGCAGAAGGAGCAGAGAGTTCTGAGTCATTACCTACTGGGGCAGAAAGAAGGCGGTGGCACGACCGTTGCATTATTCGCTGGGCTTTGACAGACCGATTCCGTCGAAGTTTTCTCAGGATCAAAAAAAGGAAGATAAGAAATGGAGGATGTGGGTGGTGCAAGTGGTGTGGGTGAAGAAGCATAATATAATAAGAATTTTCCAAGAATACAACGTGTCGGGAAACAGCTAGGATCCAGACGACATACCTCCTCTGGAATTCCAATGAAGCGGACGGACAAACAGGACGAGGGGCATAGAAACAGAAAGCCAAAAGTGGAATGATTGGATAAAAGAGATGCTGGAAGATGCCGAGATGGTAAAACAGTGGGAGGAGAGGCTCGTTGAGACCTTTTTCTTTAGAAGAAGTATCCTCAGATCAACACACCTTAGAGGTAGTAGAGGCGATGAGCAGCCTATGGTGCCCAGAAACCAGCTCAAACATAATGAGATGGGGTGAATCACATTCACTGCCGCGGACGCCCATGTGCTTCGTAATTTGCCTAAAAGAGTCAAGTCTGGCTGCAGAGTCTTGTGAAAGTTTTCAAGAACTACTCTCGTGGTTAGCCGACGCTCCTCAATCAGGCTGCATACGATAAAGTAGCCAAAAGAAAACGATGTTGGATTAATGGATCACATACTTCCGAACAAAAGTAACAGGAGATCCACTTATCCCCCGGATAGGTTTATATGCCGCCTGGCTTAGCAAGTTCATCTTCCCCTTGAGCCCCCCGAGGAACGCCTAATAGGGAGAGACTTCGCTTAGGGAGAGACTTCGCTCCAGTTTCAGTTTGGTTAGTGCTCAGTCAGTAGTAACTAGATCTCACGGCGGGTGCCGCTTAATAAGTCTACCGGATTCCTTCTGTCTTTATCACAGATTTTTTTTCTTCTCCAGAAGTACAGATGCTCCTACACTACAGCTCAAAACATACTTTGCATCGATCGATTGGCTTATAAGTAGGAACGGAACCTTCTTTTCTCAACTCAAATGCTTCGAGTTTAAGTTAGTGTTCATTGCTTACTAGTAAATTGATATTCTCAGTTTATCCTAAGTGGGGAGAAGAAGATAATTGCGGATTTCACACAAAATGAATTCTACCAAAGCATTCTCCTTTGAATTAGATCGCTCGCGACCTATGTCAATCAAAGGAATGAATGGTTGACAGGCGATGGATAAAAATAAGTGGAAGAAAATGTGCGATTACCACTTCGATTGGACTTGATTCTTTCTTTAGCCATAATAGAAGCTCTGTTCAAGCGGAGGAATAGAAATGCGTTAGTGACTTCGATTTGAAGGAAGGTATACCTAACGGCCCAAGAAGGGGCAGTTCACCAAGAGGAGCTAGGGGCTAGCGAAGAAGAAGAATCAGGGGCCCCTGATTCTCCGACTTTTGCAGAAGCAGAATTGGAAGACTTTTTATCTGTTGAAACTCCTACAATTGAGGAGGACCCCGAGTTCGATAGATTGTTCGAGGAGATCTACGACAGAATCCTTTCCATTTTTGAAAGGGAAAATCTTATTCTCCCCCCAAATCCACTTTCTTCTATAATGGATATAGTCAATTTCGTCCTCGTGGACGATTCAGATATGTCTGAACTCATATATATATATGATGACTTATATCTAAATGGAATCCAGTCTATATATTTCAAAGAGTTTGACTCTACCTACGTCCAGGAAATGCTACTTTTTTTTAGCGTGGGAGGGTAATTCTTGGAGATTGAGGGAGGACAGGTTGGTTCGAGGACCCCTTGGTCAAAGGCGTTCCTCGGAGGAACTCGACCACTTGTTGGGAGAGGCACGGAGTGACTCGACTAAAAGGAGAGGGCGTAAGCATGTGATTCCGGGGCGGAGCCGTATGACGCGAGAGTGTAGACTCTGGAACTCAGGGAGCAAGACCCTAAAGAAAGTTCAAGAAGCTATGAAGAGTGGTAAACTCTAAAAGGAAAGATGGAAACTGGGGAGTTGGCTGATAAAGATGGACAGTAACGATTGCGTAATATAAATTTATCGGCCTCGTCATCGAAAGCGGCTTCCAATTGCTCGGAAATTTTCAGCTATATGGGGGGCTTGGATGGTGAGCAAAAACTATTGATCAAGAAGTTGGTCAATTTTCGCATGAAAGAAGGTAAAAGAACGAGAGTTCGTGCTATTGTTTATCAAACTTTTCATCGCCCAGCTCGAACTGAACGCGATGTAATCAAACTTATGGTTGAGGCCGTAGAGAATATAAAGCCCATATGCGAAGTAGCAAAAGTAGGAGTAGCGGGTACTATTTATGATGTCCCTGGGATTGTAGCCAGGGATCGTCAACAAACCTTAGCTATTCGTTGGATCCTTGAAGCAGCTTTCAAACGACGTATAAGCTACAGGATAAGCTTAGAGAAATGTTCATTTGCTGAGATACTGGATGCTTACCAAAAGAGGGGAAGTGCACGTAGGAAAAGGGAGAATCTTCATGGACTGGCTTCCACCAATCGAAGTTTCGCGCATTTCAGATGGTGGTAAAGTGAGACCACATAAAGAGCTCTTCGTCATTCAGTCAGATTATTAAGTAAGATATGGTTTGACCCTTTTCCTTTTTGTTTTCATTTTCATCTAGAAAGCCGGCCTTCCTCATACTCCTCCCTTCATTCATTGAGTTAGAGGAATCCATAGGAGGCCCACCCGTTACGCATTGCATGAAAGAACCTTTCTTTTTTGTATGACTTCGAGGAACGCCTCAGGTCGAATGAATACGAAAGGGAGATCAATCAAAGAAACAAAAAAGGCCATGAATGAAGAAGTTGGGCCTTTCACCCTCTTTCTAGTTACTCTGGGAGCTGATCTGATAAATGCACTTCAAAGGGAGGGAAGGCCGGAGGAACCCATGTTGGTATGGCCGAGCATCAAAGATTTGAAAATGAAGTCAAAATAAGAAAAGGCGTTCCTCGTGTGCAGCTAAGTACGGTTCAAGGGCTGCTTCTGTCTAGAATATCTCCTTTGTTCGATGGGAATTCCTCGGCATGATGGGATCAGGAGGTAGGTCGCTAGCGGAGGAACCCCTGGTATTGCATGTGGTGTAGCTGAGCTAACCAGCAATAACGATTGTAGAGAACGTAGGCGTTCCTCGGGGATGGTGCGGTCAAAGACGGCCATTAGTCCGAGTGAACGGCGTAGGTACGGGAGCCTTTCTCCTCTGTTTAATCTATCTCTTCCTTCTCCTCCGGTGGGAATAGATGTCATGAAGTATCAGCTGTTATGTCCTAGCACTCCTGTCTGTGTGAAGCATGTGTAAGGTGCCGCTCAAGCACGTCACCCTTTCTTCTTCTGTCAAGTAATCTATCTCTTCCTTCTCCTCTGGTCGGAATGAGACGGGATCGGATACTGGATGAATCCCTCTGGTCATGGGCCAGTATTCTTCCCTTTCCTTCCGTTGGTTAGAGGTCGCATGCCTGGGTCAGCTAATTGCTTGCTTATAGTAGTGCTGCTGTTCCTCTGGATGTCGAAGGTGCAATGTTATGGTCCAGGCTGCCGTTTGAATCCCTAGGGTGGTTTCCGTTCTTTCTTCCCATCTCCTTCCCTCGTCGGTTTATCTGTTGCTGTCACGCCTAACTCCGAGATCTCCCTTGGGCAATCTCTCGTTGGTAGCGTAGCAGCCTTTGGTAGTTTTGCTGTGACTGGCACCGAGATGTCCCACCTCGTCTGTACCAGTACTGCACACGTGGATTCCGCCTTTGCCTAACCAACTAGCAACTCCTCTGTAGGCTCATCAAACAGTGGTTTTTCTCGCCTGCTGGATGACTCGGCGTGGGGTTCCTCCTTTCGGTTCCCTTCTTCGCTTTCCTGGGTGTAATGTGAAGGGATCGGATGCCGTAAGCATCCTTATGTTTGTTTCTGTTTAATAAGTATTCCTTCTTTGTGTTCGGAATGCGTATGAAGAGTTCGGCCGGTTGCTGGGAATTGTTGCTATTCTTCCTCATAGTGGGCCGAGTCCCCCTATGAGGAAGAAAGCATCGCTTCCACGTTAACCAGCGAAAGGCGTTCCTCGAGAAATGAAGAGCATAGTCCTGTAAGCGTAAAGCATAAGTAAAGAAAGAGAGAGAGCATGTACTTAGCACAAGTACTCAAGGATCAATGGCGTAGCTGAGCATACCGCGGCGGGTCTAATTGTATCAATAAGGAAGGGGGGATCTTTGAATCCCGATGAGTTTTGATTAAAGTCTTTCAAGCTTTTCCTATTCTTTGGGTTAAAGAGTATCCTATCTCTGGAATTCATACTGATCCCGGTATGAGAAAGCAGCCCCTTGCACTTCCTTAGTCTAGTTCCGTGCTGTTCTCATTAAAAAGAAGAATCGCAGGAAGAGCGGTTAAGCTCCGTCAAAATTTTATGAAGGGTAACACTGGCGTGAGGTCATTTCATTAGGTGAGGGTTCTCTTTCGTATAAAGGTTTAGCTCATCGATGAATCGGTCGAGCGGAAAAAAGAAAGAAAAGGGCCAGGGATTTGCCGACTGAGGCTCTTTTCAAGTTTGCCTACGTATCTGCCGCACTTGGCCAGGATCAAGTCAGCACTTTAGAATGAAGAAGACAATGCGCACATAGAATAGAAAGCTGCTGTTTGCAAGCTCTTTCTTTAGCATTATAACCCGCCCTTCCTCTGTTAAGGAGTGACGGAGCTCTCCTAAGCAAGAGCAAGGAAAGGTCAACTTGTTTTGAACAAAATTCCATAGAAGGTGCAGATGAATAAGCGGTATTGGAGGAGGGAACAGCCATAGTTGATGCATCGAATGCTAGTGCAATAAGACTTGATGAAGGCGGGATAACGGCACTTGCCTTCAAGCTTGAAACTTCTTGCCCCGAGGAACGCCTGCCTTTAATAGTCTAAATCTTCGACATCTTCAGCGGAATCTTCATCTTTCTTCTCCAGTTGATGATGCATATTCATATTGAACTTCAACCAATGTCACTTGCTCAACAACTGCCTTCTTCCACAGTAGCTTCCTCTCCATCCTGAGGCGAGTCCACAAATCCAATTTTGTCCATTTCTTCTGCCCGTGCCGTGGTTGACTTCTTGGATTCCATTTTTTTATGGTCACTTATGTTATTGAAAATGATTATAGATTCATTTAGTGTTATTACTTGACTCACTACGGAACTTCCTTTGGGCGAGCCTACTTACTTAACTTGATTGACTGCGGAGCTACTTCGCCCCTTCCGTTGGCTACTCTCGTATGAACACCGTTTCTCTCCTTAGATTATCTAGCCCGCCTGCCTTCTCTTTAATTAAGTGATCCCATTTGCTTTCCAGCGGCTTGGCGCTAGAACACTTCATTAAGAAAGATCAGACAAAGAGAAACTTCTTCTGTTAAACAAAGCCCTAACCTCATCCCTTCCCCGAGCGCCGGGGAAGGAGAATTCACTAATGTTGATAAGGCGTTCCTCGGGGGGTATCAAGTCCATTTTATGCTCCCGATAAGGATGACCCAGAATAAAGGTTTAGAACTTCGACTTTCTTTTTGCAAATAGGGTGCTAAGTTACTAAAGTACACTTCGATCCGATGCCGCTTAGTGGCTTGGTCGGATTCCATTTACTTTACTATACGATGAAGCCAAGTCTCCCCTTAACGGCCTAGACTCCGTTGGTGAATCACTTGAGCCTTGAACAAAAATCATACCTATCTCTTGGTCTTTCAACGGATGATGGACGAAAAGAAGGCATCAAACTAGATAAAGAGAAAAGCAGGTTCTCCTCTTACTGCTTTAATAACTGTATAGATAGGTCTAGGTATCTTGACCATCGACTGTATCCGGTTCTGGTTCTTTGGTTGGCTTTTGGTTTAATGAATATCTCCCCGCTTTGCACCTTTCTCTAATAAAGTGTTGTCGTCGATTAAGAAAGAAGCAGCAGGAGAGCTTCATCCAGTACAATTTATTAGCCTTTGATAAAGGCGACAAAACCCGTGTTTTTTTAGATGCCGCCACTCGTAAACGCCTTTTTTGGTTGACGTCTCATTTAGGAAAGTCATATGTATTTCTTTCCGTTTTTGCCCACCATCGGACATACTCCAAGACCATCTTGCCCTCTCTGTCATCCGGCATTATCACGAAAGCGGCCCCGGTGCCCTTTCTCATCATATGTGCCCAGTATTCCGCTAAAAGACTAGGGGCTATGGTAACTAAACCGGTGTCGGCTATCGTTGACTGCTTCTTTGAGGTTTTTTTCCCTAAGCCGAAGCGCCGGACTGCACTCGAGAATGCTTCTTCTATTGAAAGACGAAGTCCTTGCTCATGACAACTCGACTTGTACACTCCTGACTTCCGCTATAAAAAAAAAGAGGGCAGGAAGCTTGTGACTAAGCCGCTAGGGAGACTACTAAGACTAACCCGAATCCGGGATCCGGGATCCTTAGACAGCACAGTGGATGGAGTACCGGTAACTTCACTCTTTAATGAATGCAGGAACGGAACAATTTGCAGTGGTGAAAGCCCCTACCTATGAAAGAAGCAAGGGGGACTGGTAATCCTACTCTCTGTCTTGCTGCTACCTATGACTGCTTTGTCGACTCTGTTGACGGAGTACCGCTCACTGCACGGCTAAGGGGACTCTGTCTTGTATGCTAAGATAAAGTCTTCGGTACAACTCTTCTTTTCTCAGAAGAACTCCTCACCTAACGCAGGAATTTGCGTCGCTGGATTAAGACGACTTAGCTACTTGTCTGAAAGCGGAAAGAGAATAGGTCTCAACGAGCATTCGGTAAAGCTAGAAAGCAACCGAAAGAGGCACATCAAAAGGTCTGAAATAAGTCTAGCCTGCCAAGGCAAACTAGGGATGGATCGGAAGTCTGATAAGGCTTTCAGAGATAGGGACGTAAGCGGTAAGAAAGAGTCACTCAGTGAATCGGTGGATCACACACTTGTTGGAGACAGGGACACGCCTGACTATTTAGAAAGTATACAAGTGTTGAAAGAGTGAAGTCTGGGGACAACGGTAAACGTGAGGAATGGGATCTCCAAAGCTACCCGCCCTACTAATACTAAAGAAGTTCGCAAGCAAGGGACATGCCGAAGACCTACCTTTCCAACAAAGTAAAAGGCGAGGACTTTTTTTTAATTGACGATGCGTTCCGTCGTCAGCAAGCGGTGGCCGACAAGGCCCTTTTCCCTAAGGGAAGCGAGAGGACTGGTTTGAAACTCGTTCGGTAAGATTCTCCTGCATTTACCCAAGGCACTGATATTCTGAGTCTCTCAATTAGTTGTGTTTTAGGTAGGGGGTTTTCGTCTTATTCTTATGAGTGGCCCATGTGAATATGAGCCAAGGCAGGAGCAAGGATTCCTGAAAAAGAAATGAGATAAAAAAAAAAGTGCAAGTCGACGTTTCTGATATGAAAGGTGAAAGTGTAGTGAGAGCCGGCTCTAAGCAGGATCCAAAGACGTTCCAATCCAGTTCCAATCTGGATATCAAAGTGCAGTTCAATCGTCGAAAGTGATCTCTCTTTTATTTTAGTCCGGTCTTCTTTTCTCTTTTGAGTCAGGTTCTTAAGACAGGGCAGGGAATTGGGTTTTTTTATGAATATCTCTCTTCCGGCCGTTAGTTCGAGATCAAAACTTGACCTGAGAGAGACGTCACTTGATAGTAGGTGCGCCTTCAGTTGAGGAGAGCTCTTCACAAGCAGTGGTTATGAGCTCTTTCTTGTTTCGATTCAGAAGAGGTAATGCACTAGTGGATTGAATAACCTGCCAACAAAGTGCATGTGTTCTTGGTTAATAAAAACACGAATTTCGATAGGCTATAGGATGGATGTCTGAGCGGTTGAAAGAGTCGGTCTTGAAAACCGAAGTATTTCTAGGAATACCGGGGGTTCGAATCCCTCTCCATCCGCGAAGTCATAAGTTCTCTCTTGCCGCCTGATAAGAACGAATCGGATCGACTCGACTGATATGATAGATGGAATGGGTACCTTGTTTTATGATTTTGTTAGGACTTTGTCTCCCTTTCGTTATCTTCTCCCGGTTGGGGGTGGATCACCTTACCCACAAACAAAAGGAATAACAGAGAATGCCCAGTCAATAATAATTAATAATCTAATGGCAACTCGAATTGAATACAGGTAAAAGGCAGATAGGAATGATTGAAGATAGGAAGATATTAAGAGACAGACTGAGCCTGCGCCCCTGCTTTAGCTGCACTTGCAGAGGTAGGTCGCGAGCAGGTCCTTGCTTGCTCCCTCCAAGTGCGAGATAGCTACGATAGAACACAGAGAAGTAAGTCAACTACTTGAAGGTGAAGGACGGTGTGCTGCAGCTAATATACTAGGTCTGGAATGCCAAACCCTTAGCTTGGAGCACACTGCTGACAAGTGTCCTACCTACCTACCAACGGATGCTTTCTCAGAGTCCCTCTATTCTAGACCCGTACGAGTTCCTTGTTCATCTTGGGATGATGATAAAGTAGAGGAGTAATTCGATGTGCTGCATCAAAATACGTATATAAGATGGTTTCCTCATTTGAGAGGATAAACCACCGCCCATGCTTAGCCAAAGTCCTGAAGCCGGTCCAACACACCGGATCCTTCTGACTTGAGTAGGTGCTCTCCTCTACTTCACTTCTTAGCTAAGATCCGAAAGAGGAGATTCATTTCTTAATATAGGGCTATCCAGCAAAGTAAGGTAAGAGCCTGCGTCAGCTCGTCAAGGTCAAAGGCGAAACGGAAAGTCTCACCAGAAAGTCATTGCACTCTCTTTGAAGAGGGTCTTCCCTTTGTAAGCAAAGGTAATAAATGCTCAATGAGGAAAGATTCTGAATTTCTTCTTTCATTTCGGCTTAACATCTCTTAATAATTGTTTCCCTGTTTTTAATACAAAATTTGAGGTGAAGCCTTCTCTAATGCTACGTGTCTTCATCTTAGCAGATCTCTAAAGCTTGGAGCGTATGGTAACGGTTAGAAGTGGGATTTGAGCCGCTGTACTGTGGCAGAGAATGACGTCGCTGTACGTTCATGGCTTCAGCTCTGGTTTTGTTTTAAGTGATAAATAAGACAGAGGAGACTTTGGGCTTCGGTTTGTAGACAAAACTCGTCTTGGGCTTATGTCTTGTAGTCATAGGAGAGCTGAGCCTTGTGTTGGCCCAGTTTTGGTTCATTTAGTGAAACAGTGTCGTTTTGAGTTGTAACCGGAAATATCTCCTTCTTTCTTTGACTGTCGATCTCGGTGTGGGTGGCTTAACGAGATGTTAGGGCTAATGTTGGTATGTAGTGATGTGCTGTTGAAGGTAGATACACTTTATACCTTCTTCCTGAAGCAGACGAAGCGAGCTGGAACGTACAAGGAAAGAGAAGATGCCTCCTAATCTACTTATGGATGTCAGAGTTGATGGTCGAGCATAGGTCCATTAGCGGATGGAAAGAAGATTCTGCTTAGCGACACTGCAGAGTCAGATCGGCCCCTACTAATGAGAAGGCCTTGAAGGAAGTGAAGATTGAGACTTTCAGGGTTTAGTTAAGACTTTGCCGGTGACTCTTTTCCTCTCGCTTCATAAAAAGAAAACTCTTCCATACTAAGATTAATGAGATTTTCCGGTATACTTCCCAGTCGACTATGTGAACAGCACAAAGCAAAGTTTTACCCTTTAGTGTCCAATGATATCAATGGTATCTTTCTGTTTGTTACCAAACAGGAGGGAAGCTTTATGGTTTCGTAGGTTTTCTTCTACTTTAGGGTTTGATAGAATCGTCCGCTATTACAGACTTTGATTATCTGTGGGGCAGTGCGTTAGACGAAGGAAGTAGCATCTAATCTAAGGAAGATGAAGACCGGATATTAAAAGGAATATTTAACAAAAAAGATTTGATTCATTCCAATTCCAGCACTACAAGCATTTTGATACATAAGAGTACATCCAATAGGAAGCCTACACACACCGTAGACCAGCCACACAACTAAACACAACATTACAAAGTGAACTAAGAACATATTAAGTGAACAAAAGACATAGAACAACATGAAAGATAACAAAGAAAGCCATGCATTAAAACACACTACTTTGGGTCGATGGACTCCTTATTTCCATCTTATCGAAAGAAAGAGTCGACGGACTCTTCTAGTCTCCCCGGTGCCCGTCGATGGCGGGGATACCCTGCACTATGAGTGTGTGCTGCTCCGCCCGCAGCGCTTGCTTCCTCCCCTCCAAATACTCAATACGCTCTCTGGCAGCACGAATGCGCGCTTCTTTCCTGGCAGGATCCAGTGTTCTAACACTCCTCAAAAAGAGGTTTAGCGCTCTACGGCGATCTTGAATCTCGTTTTGCAGTTGCCCCATTTCGGCAGCAATTGTAAAAAGCCTGTTTGCAGCATCCATATCCATAGGTGCAAGTACTAAATTTCTTTGATTTTTTTAGTTGATGAAGGGAAGACACTTATCGAGCCTCCATTTATAGAGTGGAAAAGGAATCTCGCCATCAGTACGAATTGCATGACTGGCACAATTCTGACTACTATAACCACGCTGCCTGTATGAACAAACAAACTTTGCAGAACCGTTTCACCTAATCGATCGTGGTGAAGTCAGCAATGGATTTGGCGGATCATCCACGTCACGAATTGGATGGCAGGCCCAATTCTGACTAGTTCTCCGCACTACTTTTCTGCAGTTAAAATACTCTTATGCCTATTTAGTGAAAAACTGGCTGGCTCTGGCTACCAAACAAAAGATCCCCAAATCACACTGCCTATATGAACAAACAAGCTTTGTACAACCAGCTTACGTGGAAAAGATTCCATATTCTATGCCAATGGACTTGTGACATCCATGTACTGAGTCGTCAAATGAGCCACGTTAATAAAGCCAAAGCTTATACGCATTGGCCTACAGGGTGCCCCAATAGGGCCCGAATGCAAGACCCAAGCCTACATGGACCATCCTACAAATGAAGACTTGGGCCTGTTTCGATGAAAGCCCACAGAAGGGAACAAGCCTACCCATCATCAAAGCAAGCCCAAATGCTTGAATGACCTCATTGTCACTTCATCCCTCTCCTTTCAGTCGAGTCACTCCGAGGAACGCCAGTCTCCTCGACTGAGAGGAACGCCTTACTCCTCAATATAGTCTATGAGAACATTTTTCTGACCAACTCTCATGGCTTTAGGAGGAAAATCAACAACCTAAGCTAGCTCCCGCCTTCTTCCGGATTTGCTCCTAAATTCCAGCTATGATCGACCTTTCGAATGAATGAAGTTAGAAGCGGCGGGCTGATCTGACCTGCGCGTCTGCCTTCCTGGATGGAGACAAGCTATGCAAGAAGAGATGTCGGCATTAACACAGAATCACACTTGGGACTTAGTTCCCGCATCACCTGACATGAATCTTCTCGGTTGTAAATGGGTTTTCAGAGTGAAACTGAATGCAGATGGGTCCCTTGACAAACTCAAAGCACGCTTGGTTGCAAAAGGGTGATGAAGTAGCAGCTATGAACACTGGTTGTCTTTGGCTTGTCTCCTTCCGCTTTCACACTTGAGCAAACTATATCTATCACAATCCAATCTTGATGCTCTGTTTACCAAAACAGACGCATATAGGACTCGAACTGTAAATAGTTAAGTGTAGTGGGCTAAGCGCTAGTGCCCTATATATAAGTAGCTGAACTACTTGATAATTAGACTTTCGCGGAGATGCCTGGTATAGATACCTTCTTACTACATTCTCATACGGACTTTCTTTTTCTAATTGTTTTGAATTCACTTGACAGAGATGCCAGGGCAAGCTCACTTGGAGTGATATACCTTGTTTTCCCGCTTTAACTAGGAATAAAGAGACATGGCATCTATTGAACCTGGAGACTGAACTAGGTATGATGAACTTCCCCCTACTGCGACTACAGCTACAACGACTGCGGATATTGGATAAACTGCGGCTACTGCCGAAGAAACTTCCGTACCTTATTGTAAGAGTTCCGATGATTTGGCTGAGGTGAGCTAACGAATTCCTGGTTGAAACTTCACTTAACACAGTCTTCGTTCACATAGTAGAAGAGGTAGAGGGATTGCTTCTTGACTGAAAGTCTTATATCCGAACAACTAGGTTTAGCTTGAAAGCTTAAGGTGAACTTAAATTAAGGGAATCTATCTTTACTTACTCCCCGGCAAAGAAAAGGAGAAAGAGGTGCCCTATCTGCAGGTGCTTTACCCGAAGAGTTAAGGCGTCTTGGCCCGGGCATTATCCTATTTATTTGCCATTCAACTTCAAAGCTAAGTGGTAAAGGCACGAAATCCGATATCCGATAAACTAGGCCACTTCTCTTACGATCACTGATGACTCAACCGCTAAGAATGAAAGAGTTGGGCACTCGATCGTTCTTTGTCTCTCTCTTGTTGCGTATGACTACGTGGATGACTATACTCCCACTGCCAGACAAAACTAGTAATAAAGATATGGAATCCGCTTTTCCAGAACTGCTTGACTCCCGGGTATCACTTGAAGTTTAAGCATAAGGACTTTGCCTTACCTGAACACAAGCACTCGTACGATTGGTTCAATCCATAGGAGCTATCCTGTGCCTACTTCTTGCCTACTATATAGTGGGTATTCCCCTACAGATACGCCTGCTCCAAAGACTTCCACAGCACCAATTCCGGCTACTTCTGCCACGTCTCTAACGAATTATCTCTCGAGCTTTCAATGCTAGAGCCATTCCCGCGGGAGAAGAACTTACTATAATAGGGAATCTAGCTTGAAAGACTTGATCGGTAGTGCCAGTCATTCCCTACCTTGCTTGTGCAGTATGCGGATGAAGAGTTAAGCTAGTTGCTCGTAGTGTGCTGAAGATCACTATGTCATGACTAACTTCTTGATTCTTTGATGAGAGAGGCGTGCGTATGAAATGTCTGATTCATAGCTTGGTTAACGAGATGTCCCAACTGGTACTGGAGCACACCCGTCTGGTTCGTACCATCATTGGCTTGTTCATCCTTTACCTAAGCCTAATCTTCTTCTTCATAGCACACTCTGCTACAGCACACTACGCTTCTGTGCTGCTCAGTAGTGACTGCTAGGGAGTTAATCACACCAGGCGGGCTTGCTTCGCTAGAAAAGAATTCCACTAGTGTGTGCTGCTGAGAGTGAACTATGTTACTCGGAACAATATCTGAAAGGAAGCTTAAGGAAAGGGCTTAGTATTCTTTCTTCAAAGGCGTTCCCTGAGCAACTACAGCTCGATAGAGACAACTCGGAAACTAGCACTGAAAAAGGGCATACTATCAATATAATCAATATGATATTACCTCGGTGTGCTAATCAAAGGTAAAGAACTGAATACCTAGATCTCTCTTATCCTTCCTTAGGTCCTCATGAATTAGAATAAAGTAAGGGAGCACACCGATCGAAACCTGTTTACTTTCGAAAGTTGACCCGCCACCTACTACTTGTAGTCAACCAAAATTGCTTCGCTAGGAGTGTGCTATTAAAAGCTGTTGATCGGCCTATGGCACTTTACTAAACCTAGGATAGGAGAACTGCTACTATCTATTGCATGGGTGCCTGCGTGTAAGAGGTGTAAGAGAAAGAAAGAAATTTCCGTCAACAGGATTAATCCCAGCGAAAAGAAGGCGGAAAGCCTATGAAAGGTGGAAAGCCCTAGCGGAGCAATCTTAAAGATGGAAAGCTCTTAAAGGTGGAAAGCCAGCACAAGCACACTACTGTGAAAGCTAAGAGTACTTCTATATTAGGGATTTTGCTAGTGGCGGATACGTACTATTTTCTTTATATTGACATTCTGCTATCCGGGAATCCAGTTCGTAAAACTCGGAGATATCAAACGGAAGTCAAAAAAGCAGAGAAGGATTAAGACTAACCACTTTTTCGACATCCCTTCATGAAGCGCAGCAACATTTCGGAAGACTGCTAAAAGCGAGAAGTCCTGACCTTCGTTACTAGAGCACAGAAAAAGCAACAGTGTGCTGTACAGAGAACTTGCTTCGCTAGGAAAAGAAAAGCTGTATTTCTAAGCTGGGAATGTTGGGTAAGAGTCCGCCTCTTACCTCTAAAAAGTGAAGGAGGTGAGATCCCTGTTGGAGTCAACTTTGGAATTTACCGGCTTTGGAGAAACCTTTTCAGTTGCTTAGTGCGAATCCCACGTTTCGAGGGTGGGTAAGGTCTCAGTACCTCGGATATAGCACAGGAAGGCCTATAGCATCCAATACCACTTTTCAGGTCACTTCCTTGTGAGCTTGTCAGACAAAGTAGGCGACGGTGTGCTGTACTACATCTCCTCAGCAGTTGATCGGTCAGGTTCCTTGCCTTGCTTAACCCAGCTCGAGTATTATTCGAAACGAGGAATATCCTTACTCTAGAAGCTCAGAGTTAAGAGTTAAGGGAAGGTGTTAGCTAAGGAATTAGGTCTTCCTCTTCGAAAGGAGAACTCTAGTCTACCATGGTGGGTAGTAGCTACTCCCAGTACATCTATCATCCGTGACATCCATGGCAACTACTACTTTTCATTGCTGTGCTGTTTAATCGATCGAACAAAACTCCTAAGGTAGAGATCTTAAGAAGAGGACGAGCTCAACTCCCGATTGTTCAAGCTTAGATACCTCTTTTATTTGGGATTGACGAAACAGTAGAAACCTTTCTAATAGGCCTATTTTGTGCGTTTAATCACCTTTCTTTCATCTCTGAGCCAGCTATCCTTTCAGAATAGGGCTTTCTGCTTTCTTTTAAGGTGAGGAATCTTAGGAGTTCAGCTTTTTCGATTAAACGAAGAATTCTGTCATTTCAGATGGGATTCCAAAGCAAGCCTAGTTATCTATGTTAGCTTCATTCCTGTGAAGTTGGTTTCTAGTTTTGATCTTTGAGTTGGCAGTAACATGACTAGCAGCATAGTACGCACACACGAAAGTCAAGGGATTGTCTGGCCCTGCTACCTACCCAACATGAGCACGCTCCGAAATTAGAGTAGCTATCTATTTCATAAGAGACCTCTTGCAGATTGAAGCATGATTGGGCTCTCCGCTTCTCTTCAGATGGAACTTCGCCATGTCCATGTCCCTCGAGTACTGTTCCTAGAGTATAGTAGAGTACGGATCGATTGAACTGGTTTCTGTCGTACCCCTAACGGTACAGTTATGACCTAATGCGGGGCCTCTCTCAGGCAGAAGATCAACCGATGTACGATGACCTAATGAGAGGTCCTTCTCTGTCAGGGTTTATAGGTCAACTGGTTGCTTCGCTAGAGTAGGACCTAACCCATGTACTGTGAGTGTTGATTAGTCACCCTGATATCGAGTGAGCATTCGGGGGTGTAGACTTCACACTTTAACAGGTCATCTGTCTTTCGAAGTTTTCTGTAACACAGAGATGTAGTTGCAAGGCAAAGGTCAACTAGCTTGCTTCGCTAGGTTGCTTCGCTAGAGATGGATGCAACAGGTGTGGGCTATAGATCTCGTATTTCTGTAATCTGGCACCAGCCTTTCCTTTTCTTGATCTTATGCAAGTGACTTTCATTCCGAATTGGCTTGACTTTATGCTCTAGTTGCTAAAGCACCTCTCTGACATAAATTAGGATAAGTTTAGGATATTGTTCGGTATACTTCAGCACACCGCAGTGAAGCGGGTCACCCTTTATTTGCGCTTCTAGCTCCTTCCTTAGCACACCAGCGTCAGTAGAGGGTTGGCTGGTAAGACCTGGGTTGGCTGGTAAGATTCCCAAGGTTTATCAACCTGGGTTTGCTAAACAGGATTTTTCCACCAATGATTAAACGGAAGTTTCTTTCTTTCTTACTCTTCTACGCAGGCATGCAATAAGAGTAGTCTTTATCTTCACCCCCGATACTAGCTATTCTTTTTCCTCTGTGATGCATTCTCCTCAGCACACTTCTAGCAATCTGAGACCAGCTTGAGGACTTCGAGTTACTGGTTTCATCTTCTTCTGATCGACAGATTTGACCTCTGGTGAGAGTTTCCGGTATATCCGTCAAACCTTAGTTTAGTGGATATAGGTGTAAAAGAACCCTTTCTTGTTTGCGAGGACTTAGTTGGATAGAAGAGAGATTTGTGCTCAGTCTAATCCTAGTGGATATAGGTCAGGTCATAGATTCTTTGCAACCCACAGATGGAAGGGGAAAGTCCGGCAGGTGAAGCTCAAGTCAAATGGGGCTATCTCTAGAAAGATTGTATCAGAATCAAGGTCAAGCCAAATCCTCACATTTCAGTTCGTTCTTCATTAAGAAGAGTTGGTTCCCTTCTATCACTCCTATGGAGATCTTCTTCTTCTATTGAGACTGACCATCAATCTCTGGCCGTTTCAGTGATCGATTCGCTTTTCAAGAATCTAGCTAGTATAGAGAACAAGCATCAGCTTAGCGTCTTCCGAGACTCCTTTCATGTGGAAAGTACCACATATCTCCCTAAATTCACTCAAGTGCTTATTCGGATCTAATGCACCATTCTTCGGCCTCTTACGAACAGTTTCGATGTACCAGATCATCTTGTGTTTAACAAATCTTCGGTATCGATTCCCGCTCCTACTAAAGCTAAACCTCTTGTTTCAAAGGAGAGCCGGCTTCAAGCATATAGTGCCTTTCCCAAGGGAGAGAAACTTTTGCTTACAATCCATATAATATAAAGGTTTTGACAGTTTTCCTTATAATAGGTACAGTTCATATGCATGTAATAGTAAAGGAGGATGCTTGCCTATTTGACTTCCTGCCATTTTCAATAGTCCTCTAAGGGAACTCTCAGGAGATAAGAATATAACAGCTTTGTCTTTGTCCGAAGCAGGAGATGGACTAGATAGAAAGGCTTAGCAAGAAAAGAGGGGGAGGGAAGCGACCGGTCCAGCCCTTATGGAAGAGGGAGATCGTTTAGATCATTAAGAATTAAGAAAGGGAACTGCTATTAACCGTTTAGCAGGAGCCTCCTTATGACTGTTATACAAGCTAGCCCAGGTATGAACTTATCTACGGGATTACGGGTATTGTTATAATTGATGGTTTTCCTTGAAGATCCTTACAACCTTTAGGAAAAACAGATTCTATTGAAAGATATTAAGAAACATATGCTTATGGCTTTCGCTTTAGGAGAGGAGGACCCTCCTTAAACTGAGGGGAGAGCTATGCTACACTCTGAAAAAGACCTAGATAAGCCGTATCCAGAGGTATACGGCCTTGTCCATTCAATGGCCTGCTTTCTCACTTTCAAAGCTTTCGGGGAAATTGGCTTTTTTGTTACTGGTTATTTCTAGTCTAATAGTAAACAACAACAATCTTTCTAGCAGTAGCGGAAAGTCAATACTAATAGTAGTAGCAGTTCCATCTTTCCTAGTATCTGTTAATTCAACTACTGGAAATGAAAGAGTTGAAGCTAGTAAATTGACTGGAGTTTCGGCTACTAAACCATCAGCAGGATGTAACTCCTTCCCATTTGTTATATTAAACGAGATTTTCCCAGCAGTTGAGGTTCAATCGGTCGGATCTATTCCTTGGTCGGCTGTCACTCCTTCGGAGCCTACAGCTTCGAGCTAATTGACTCCCCTCTTGCCCTGCTAATAGATAGCAACTTGCTTACAGGCCTAGAATGTGTCTCTTAAAGAAAGCCTGCTGCCCTATTTCTTCTTTCATTCTCGGCTTTTAGTGAACCAGGAAAAGAGATAATGAATTAGGTAGGGTGGTCCCATCAGAATGGGCTTGGACCTTTTTCTTTTGCCTGCCCTGGGAAAGCATCTTGATCAGATCTAGACGAATTAGCCAGCAGATAGGCAGACACCCAATGGAAAGATGAGTGCTGTTCAATTATTTGAGTGAAGTCTAATTTTCGACCTAACAAGAGCAACGGAATCACGCTCTGTAGGATTTGAACCTACGACATTGGGTTTTGGAGACCCACGTTCTACCGAACTGAACTAAGAGCGCTTTCTTATCACAATTGATAAGACTGTAAAGACGAGGATTCTTTTTTTTTATTTTTATAACCCCAATAAATTTGCCACGCCTATACTATCATATATAATATGAGAAATTGAAAGATTATCTATGGTAAGTTTGATAATGATCGAGTGACATTGCTTTTTCGGTCCGAACCAAGGAATCCCTTATATATGATGAAAAATGGATCTTGTTCTATCGTTGATCAGAGATTTCTCTATGAAAAATACGAATCGGAGTTTGAAGAAGGGGAAGGAGTCCTCGACCCGCAACAGATAGAGGAGGATTTATTCAATCACATAGTTTGGGCTCCTAGAATATGGCGCCCTCGGGGCTTTCTATTTGATTGTATCGAAGGGCCTAATGAATTGGGATTTCCCTATTTGGCCGGGTCATTTCGGGGCAAGCGGATCATTTATGATGAAAAGTATGAGCTTCAAGAGAATGATTCGGAGTTCTTGCAGAGCGGAACCATGCAGTACTAGAGACGAGATAGGTCTTCCAAAGAACAAGGCTTTTTTTAGAATAAGCCAATTCATTTGGGACCCTGCAGATCCACTCTTTTTCCTATTCAAAGATCAGCCCTTTGTCTCTGTGTTTTCACATCGAGAATTCTTTGCAGATGAAGAGATGTCAAAGGGGCTTCTTACTTCCCAAACAGATCCTCCTACATCTATATATAAACGCTGGTTTATCAAGAATACGCAAGAAAAGCACTTTGAATTGTTGATTCAGCGCCAGAGATGGCTTAGAACCAATAGTTCATTATCTAATGGATTTTTCCGTTCTAATACTCTATCCGAGAGTTATCAGTATTTCTCAAATCTGTTCCTATCTAACGGAACGCTATTGGATCGAATGACAAAGACATTGTTGAAAAAAAGATGGCTTTTCCCCGATGAAATGAAAATAGGATTCATGTAATGTAACAGGAGAAAGGTTTCCCATTACTTAGCCGGAAAGATATGTGGCCGTGAAATAGGGATTAAGTGGAACGGAATTGACTGGGTGGTAGAGTTGTAGAAACACCTATTTCTTCCACTTAGTTCCATGGAACAATATGCTACTACTGAAACATAGAAGAATTGAAATCTTAGATCAAAACACTATGTATGGATGGTATGCCTAAACAAGAATTCTTGAACAGCGAACAACCAGAGCTATTACTCACTACATCAAAAAAATTTCCATTAATGAAAGATGGAAATCCATTGGAAAATCAAAAATACGCATGTCGGATGAAATTGTTGTTGCTATCTGTTCCAATAATGAATCAACTGAATAACTATCTAAAATAGATAGACCTTTCTCTTCGTCTCAGGTCGATGGATCTTCTCAATTGGAAGATCCCCTATATGGATAATACACATTCCAGTTGACCGAGCCTAATTCTAATTGTTTTGTTCCGAAGTCAAGATATCCACGGAGTGGTTCGCCCTATTCAGATATTCACGACCAAGAAGTACTGGATTCTCTTTAGGATAGGTCCTGAAAGGAGAAGGAAGGCTGGAATGCCACCAGGCGTCTATTATTTCATTCACCCGACCCGATAGTACCAATTTTGGTAACGCCCATCCAGTGCCAAAGTCACTTTTTGGGTAAGTCACCAATCCCTAAAACGGACTATGTAATGTACTTTATCTGCTGGGTTACGGGGGGCATTTTACCAGAGGTTTAGATTGTATCAATCTACCCTTGTGTGATTCCTGTTGAATCATATACTGCGGGGCGCAGGGCGGACGATTTCAAAGCGGACTCCCCATCCCCATTCATTAGATAGAGAAGATCGCCAAGATTTCGCGATCCGCTGCCGAACTTATTCCATTTCAATATTATGATGCCTTGAAGAGGCGTTCCTCGAACCTCCACGCTCTTTAGCACAAGATTTTGAGTCTCGCGTGTCTACCATTTCACCACCAAGGCGTTCATCGGAGTGAATCGTATTCCATAAATATGATATCTATCTAGTATGGCCAATTGGACTGAATGTGGTATGGCAGCAGTAGCAAAGGGGCACATTAATTAGTAAGGCAAGCTGTAAGAATAGCACTCGGAAATCTCTCTAAAACCAAAGCCCGGGAGTCAATAGACTGAGTGACTGTGGTCAGGTAGCTGTTAGTAAGAAGCTCCGGTTCACATCAGAAATCGCCAACATTAACACAAACTGAATCTTGAATTTCGTATAGAAAGAAAAGAATCTCTCCTTGAAGCTCAATGTACCCTCCTTCCTCATAAAAATGGTCCCTTTCGTCCAGTGGTTAGGACATCGTCTTTTCATGTCGAAGACACGGGTTCGATTCCCGTAAGGGATAGGTACTCATTCTCGGCCGCTTTCAGTTAGTGTTCATTGCTGAGGGATCGGGAGTAAAGTGATAGGGCACAAAATGGGGGGAAAAAGAAAGGAAAGAGAATAATGCCTACATCTAATCAATTGAGTCGTCATGGTAGAGAAGACAAACGGCGCACGGACCGTAGTCGAGCTTTGCTCTTTGTAAAGATTGGGTACCTTACATCGTTGTATCTATTTTTTTGTATTTTTTATTTACATTTTTTCCCCGATTTCAAAGAAGATAATTATACAAGGGCTTTGCAAGTTGTATTACAACTTTCTCAGTTTATTTTGAATTTTCGACTCTTTACAACTAAAGAAGAAAAAGAGGCGAAATGGCTCTTATTAATTTGCACGTTTTATTCTGTCGTAGCAACTCTGTTTCTAAAGAATCTCGTAAGTATCGAAGGTATTGTTTTCATAATATTGCCCATTTTTTGTTTCTTTGTTTTACTTCTTCCAGAGAACGTTCTTCCGTTTTCAATTCTTATCTTCTATTCCTTGGAAAAGGGCCTCGCCCAATGGGCCTTTTTTCTTCTCTTCCAACTAGCAAGCTACTATGGTCTTAGCTTCTTTTTGGAAAAGCGCCCTAAGCGGTCCATTTTTCCCTTACTATTACTCCTTCTCTATTTTTGGGTTTTAGGCCAAGCCTGTTATAGTGCGGATTTTCTGCACGAACCGGCGCAGCTAAGTGCCCTGGTGTCGGGGGCTTGCATCATATTCCTTTGCTTTAGGAAACGCAAAAAACAAGCATTTCTTATAGCATTTTTGATTGATTTCTTCATAAGTATCGGTATTGGAATAATTTCCATAGCGTCCGCGCCGGGAGGAGAGAACATATCGTGCCCCATTCCCTTTGTTTTTATTTTATGTCATCTATTGCTTTTTTTTGGTTTATTCCTTTTTCAAAAAAATATAAGGGTGGAAAGACAACCTCTAGTCCCCTTACTCTTTGGGGCGTTGTTGTTTTTTCTTCCTTACTTTCCAAACCTAGAATGGCTCGAAGGGTGGATTGAGGGCCTAGACTTCCTTCTTCTCTTGTTAGGATTTCTTCTCTTCGTTTGCGGAGAAGAAACAAAATGACAAGAATATGCATAGGTTGAAACAGTGGAGTTGGCTTATAGAAAGATGGACAGTAAGGTAAGGATCGCGTAATTTATTTTGCTTAGTGATGAAGGTGTAGGCTGACATGGTCTATCCGTTATATAAATTTTTTTCGGTGTCTCAGGGGGTGTTCCCATTTTTGATTTGGCTAGAGAGGGGCCAAAGTAAGACAGTGAAAGAGTGTAACTGCCGTTTTCATGTACCGAAAGGCAGGCCCTTGTATCATGCTTAGTTTGCTTTCGTTTGGCTTGCTTCCATGATATAAGGGGAAGGAGAGTGGTGAGGCGGGCCCCTTCAAGCAGACTACTTTACTAACTTGAATTCATTCAAAGTACAGGAACTGCTTTAACAAAAGGGCTCGAACTACAGTGATCTGAGACCTTCTTCCCTTAGTCTGGGAGGTAGGTTATGTAGGCGACAACCTTTAATAGGTTGTTTCGATCCCAAAGGGCAAAATAATCGATGAGTAGTATGCCTGGTAAGAACCTTCTCAAGTAGAGAAAGATCATTTTTTATAAGAAAGATGCTAAGGCCGATATTCCTGACGTTAAGAATCTCCTCTTATGCTTCGCCAGCACCCAATAAGGACCACTTAGTGCATTACTAATGACCACTGGAGAAGATCCTTTGCCTCTGCTCCTTGATAGAGCCGCTCAAGGAGTTGCTTCTTTTATCGCTTTACTATTTTTGCTTCTTTGCCAATCGAAAGAGGAAGAGATTGCCATACTGTTAAGGATACATTGTCCATGTCTCTTCTCTATGAAGACTGTTCCTATTCATATTCAAATTGTTAGATAGCTTCTATCTTTCAGTTTATATCTTTGGTTCTCGAGGTTCTCAAGTTGAAATCCAGATGTAATGGATTGTATTTCAACCTCGCGATAATAACTATATGGGTAAATTGCTTGACGATCTATCCAAAAGGAGCCGTGTCCATGCGGTTTTCCTCTCTCGCATAGAGCCAACCTTACTCTATGTGCTGTCCTGGGTGGGCTACCATCCTTTTCCATTCCACTACTTTACATGTTAGCTCGTCTCTGTCTTCGTCTTTGTGTCTGCCGATTCAATTGATGCTGCTCGTCCGTCAGGATGGCTCGACGTGGATCCCTGTTCTTATTCCTAGTTCCACCTTCTTGACATAGTTTCCGTCTCTTGAATACCAACTTTCTGCAGGGGTGGATTGAGCGGTGGCAACGTCCGAAAGGTATGATTTTGTAGTAGATGGCCCCTTCCCTTCCTGAAACGGCTTAAGAGCGCCTCGCCTTGGTCGGCGAGAAGAAAGATAGAAAAGAAAGAAGGTATGAAATCCTTAGCTCCACCACGTGTTAAGCATACGAGAATTGAGACTGCTACCAGCCCCGGGAATTCCATAGCTGTTAGCTATGACCCCATCCAAGGTACCTTGAAATGACTAGGAGCTCGCATGAACCCATATCAACCTATCTTCAATCAAGAGAACCGGAACTAGCTGGAAGAGAAAAATAAGTAGATTAGGACTGCCTTTTAGCATTAGCTGGCAGGGAACTCAGAGAGAGTTCGGCAGGAAGGGAAGGAAATCTTCAACTTCAACTTCAACTCGCGTAAAGGGAGAAAGAAAAGAACTGGAAATGCATAGGACGATGAAATTATGAATGAAAATCGCAACTACTGGTACAATAGATACATACCGGTACTACTGGCCCACTATCGCTAGACGGAATGACACTAGCACTCTTAGCTCTTTAGCTATTACGCTTGGTAGTAAGGCGAGGAATGATAGCAAAAGTGCTTTACGAGAAAGAACCCCCTTTTTTTTCTTTGACCTTGACCTAGCCCTTGCTTTGCTCGTTTGACACCTTGACTGGCTAACTAAGAGACTAGTACCCTTTCTGGCTGGAAAAGTCAGTAGGTAGGAAAAACTTATCCTTCAAGTGAAAAGAGAAAAGTGCCTGCTTAATCTGCAAAGGAAATAGGATAACCTTAGTCCAGGTGATAGTACACTCCATCTTTCTTTCCCATTTGAAAGAGTGCTTCCTGTCCTAATCCTAAGACTCGGGTGTGAGCTCAGCCCTATCCCCTATCCCTGCCGGTCTAGCTGGTACCCCCCAAACCTTATTAGTCGAGCTAGCTTCTCATTAAGTTGCTTTCACTTCTAAAATGTAAGACTCAAGCGGCTTGAGGAAAAGAGTTCCTTTCTTCATTCTACTATTGTTGGGCTTTCGTCTCAGTCAACTTCTTTACTTCAAGAGATGCACTAGCATAAGGCAGTTCTCCTGTAGTTTTATAGGAGAGTTCCGCCGGGTAATACCTCGATCTAAGACTACGTGGGCCAGTCTTTCCTTCGTGTGTTCCCTGTCAGAATGAGATCTATTCTATTTGGAAAGAAGGTGACTCAAGAAGCTCGTGTTCAGTATTAGGAATATCAACCTCTTTGACAGCAGCTTGCCGAGTCGGGCGACTCTGAATTAGGCCGAAGAAAGCCATTCGTGAGAGGCCGCCCACTATACTTCTCGCTTCGAGCCTTTATTCGCAGGAGGATGGCTTGAGACCAAGATCCCACCCCCAAAGGCCGATATCACGTAACAAAAAACCAACTGCCGGTCTGAGCCCGCCAGAAACCCAATTCGATTCCATTGCTTGATGTCCGAGATTTTGGCACTTGCCTTATTCCCCCAGAATAGTTATCCGTTCCGGATTGCTCATTCATTCCGTAATAATCAATCTTCCGGGATCGTCGAAAGAAGAATTCTTCCTTCCCTGCGATGTAGTGGTAATATCCCAAGTCCGGCCGGGGATAGCTGACGCAGGAACGGATTCATGCTGTGGCACTTTCATTTGGCTTATTCGATACTGCTGAAAGGAACGAACCTGACCTGACCGAGGAACGCCAATTACTCGACTAATAGGAGAGGAACGCCTCTTTGAGTTCCCTCTTTAGTGGATAGATCACTGAACTATGCGCCTATCTTCGCTTTTCGATCAGCCGTAGCTCCCCGTTTTCACTTAGCCTACGAACTACAACGCGTCTTACTGGAAGAAGAACTCCAGGTTGGCTCGAAGATGCCAACAGCATTCCGTTCACTTTCGCAATATTCACTCGTTTACTTGTTAGCTAGGGCAAAAAGAGAGAGGTTATTCTGTCTGATCAGCTTTCTAATCTCAGCCTGTTTGTTTATACTCCGTGTTTAGTCCGAATATATTCCAGCAACAAAAATTGGTACAGAAGAATGGACTTACCTTTGCTTCTGAGAAGAAAGGCCACTACCCCCTGGGCTTTCTTCTGACTTTTCTTCTTGCTGCTCTTAAGGTCTTGAGAAGAACCTTCTTGATTTTTGATGAGAAATTTTGAGCTTTTTCGGCTTAACGACTCTTTCTTCGAACCTTTTGGTATGTATTGCCCCATAATTATAGATCAGATCCACCAGACGAGAAACTCAATTCCGCACTGCTGCTGAGTCGTCGGACTTATCCACCAAGGGATTCGTGGAATTTCTGTGAATTGCGTTGGGGGAAATCTACCAAAGCTAGGCAGATAGATAGACTCCTTTCCCGCTGCTAAGGGAGAGCAAGAAAGAAAATCAAATTCTTGTTTTTTAATTAGCGCCTCCTTTTGGGTATGCCGATACTAAGAGTCCTCTCACTACCAACCAGCAGACATCATCTGGCTGGGTCTTGCCGGTATCAACAACGAGAAAAAAACAACCAAATGGAAACAGCAACTAACTATGACTCTTGGCCCAGACAACGTCCTAGGCGTAGGGTAGATCGGAGCAAGAGGGAACGCCTAGACGACGTTTTTATTCCTGGGCTGCTGTAAGTAGATCGAGAGGTCGTTCCGCCCCTTGTCCCCGAAGATGGGTAATATGTTCTCAAAAAATGTTGCTTCAATCTGACCTAGCTGGCGAGCGATCCCAGTTCGCGGCAGAGAACAAGACAGCAAGCGAGCGTACCTTTGTTCGCTTCTTCTCCACCAAGCACGGAAGTTTAAGGATAACTGTAGGTCGGTGGCTACCTAAGGAAACTCCGATTCGATCCGCCCCCCGGCTGGGAGGCATTTACCTCATCCCGATCACAAGGAGAGGTTCACCATGATGGGGGTACTTCTAATTTTCTTTCTGGAAAGAATGAAATGCATAGGGGACCATCCTTTTGTTGCGGCATGCTCCTCAGATTTACGGATTCGCAGGGGGCGGAACGACCTACTTAGTTGACTGACAATGACAAAGGCTTGCGAAACTAAGTAGGGCCTTTTTAATTGAATCTTTAGTAGTCTATCAGTGGTGCGAAGAGAAACATATCTTTTTATGACTTCTACTTATCGATCCCGGCCCGGAAAAGTGAGCGACCAGGTTTATAAAGACTGGTTCGAAAGGCGCGTCTAGCCCTCTTGATGAATGAAAGAAAGGGTTTCTGAGCCCTAGCCCTGTAAGCCCACACCTGTGTAGAGTAGATCGTTCAACACCTGCGGCACAAACCAATTTTTGACCTATTGGTCCTAGTCTCATAGGCGACCGAACGGCCGCCCCCTAATTACTAGACCGACCCGCTATAATAATTCCATAAACACCTAGCGAAGATATGGCAAACAAATAAAGTAGCCCTATGTTCGGATCTGACAATACCATACCATAATCAAAAGGTACAACGGCCCGAGCGACCAGACTTAACATAAATGTAGCCACTGGAGCCATTCTAAAAAGGAAAAAATTAGCACTACTTGGTGAAATAGGTTCTTTTAGAATCAATTTCGAACCATCTGCTAGAGGTTGTAACAATCCGAACGATCCCACTACATCAGGACCCTTTCTACGTTGCACAAAAGCCATTACTTTACGTTCAGCTAGCACTAAAAAGGCTACTCCTAGTAGAAGTGGTAGAATTATTCCAAGTATTTCAGCTGGAACAGCTATGTACGTTTTCGATTTTTTATTTACTCATGATCTGGCCTGGTCGACCCAATCATGATATTGAAGGATGGGACCTTTTCTCGAAAAACTCCCGATACCGAGAAGAGTTGAAGATGGTGCAACATTGAATCCTCTTACCTTACTTCGAATGGAATCTTAGCCCGCCTCACTTGCTTTCTTTACTGCATAAGGGCATAAACAAAGTCAAGGGATTTCCTTCTAACTAGTGGCTGAGAGTAAGCAAGCTACCTTCATTCAACAGATTAGTGGTTGAGTCAATAACATGCTCCGGGGCGGGAATCATTGGTCTTCTCTTTTGCATTTTCGCTGCCTGCCTTTTTCTTCGTGTCCGTCCGTATCGCAAAGCGGGTCGACGCCAGCTATAATGGTTGGAAAATAGGGGGGCCAACCAAGACCCCCTAATAAAGCTTTTTTTGATAAAGCAAACGATTCGTTCCGACAACTTCGGACCAGATTAACCCCTTTAAATGAGCCGATCTTACAAAATCGATCGGGCGGGCTGGTTGGGAAGGGGTTATTGGCGGAGAAAAGAATCTCTGAGAGATAGATTCTACTATTTAGTCAGGACGAATGAGTGGTTGTGCAGCATGCTCCGGAGGAGATTGACCCTTTTCCGAGTCAGCCCAGTCGGAAAGGAGAGGGCGTAAGCATTCCTCTCATTCGCTTACTTCCTAAAAGGAGACTGAGGCGCATGTAAATAGTAGAGAATTAGGTATAGGAAGGATCTAGCAATACAATCACCAAACTATTAACACTTCCAATACCCATACCATCAACTCAAAGCTAAAACTATCCATTCATTACATACTTCGACAGATCAATCAAAGCTCCTCATTACTGTAAGTCAAGGTCTTCTGTTTTTTGTGAATTCAATCGCATTTCCTCCGAGATATCAGAAGCTTCAAGGGAAACGGGATTTGTTAACAGAAGAATGACCATAGAAAGAGGATAGTACGTATCCGCCACGTGAGAAATCCCTAATCTAGAAGTACTCTAAGCTTTCACAATCTCATGTCAAGCTTCCTTTGCACAACCCTACGAGTGATGCAGCACTGTGCTATCGATAGATTAAAGGCAGAATTCAGCCATCTGATAATGGTTTGTAAAACCCTACTTTTGCCAATCCCAAGAAACCCTCGGAAGAAGAGAAGCGCTTTGTCACGTCAAGAAGTGTCCTACCTAAAAGGCTAAGAGAACAGGCTATCAGGTACTCCTGTGTACTGGAATGTACAAGTCAGGCTAGTATCTATGTTTCGCTAATCTTCTAGATTGGATAGCAGTTAGGTTTACGCTTTTCTCGGTTAATCTTCTAGTGTGCTATCAAGCAGGATGGTGCTTTGCCCAAAGCAGAGGACAAGACCAAAGTTTCTTTCTTTATCTTATACGTACACGTGGTGTGCTAAAGAAGGCTGGAATGCCACCAGGCGTCATTTCATTCACCCGACCCCGATTGTACATTTTGTATTTTGTTTTTCAACTCCTTGCCTATGATTTCTCATAGCTTTTGCCACTTCTACACAACTGGAACCTCACATTCCAAACCCAAATTAGCATTCGAATAACCAGATTTCTATATTGTCCCATCAGCTCAACATCAGAGGAATATTAAGGGAATAGTGAAGGGGATCTTATACCTGAAGCTGTTTCCAAGGAGATCCACGCCATGGACCAGTTTCCTGATATGTAGAGGAGACAATCCCCTGAAACCAAGTAATCCGCGAAGAGTCCTCAGTCTCCATGGCCATCTTCACTCTAGTACCAGGAGTCCAGAATATAGCCATGGAAGCCTCAACATCTTCTGCCTTCACCACAAAGTCCGACCATCCAGCCGTAGGATAATAAACCACCTCAAACGGCAAACCCTGAGCTGCTCTATTAATCGCCTCAGAGACAGCTTCAGCCGTCAATTTCCCTTTCCCAGTCCTCCTAAACCCCTTCTTCGCACTTCCGTCGTCTTCCTTAGCAACGCCTCCACTGTTCTGATAATAACTACAGTACTCATCTCCGCCGTATCTGGCAATCCGGCACCCCGTAAAAGGTCTGTGCTTACCTTGGTCAAAAACGCGGTTGTTTCGATAAGGGGGAAAGCACCGCTGCTAGCTCGCCTTGTCCACGGAACTTATCCTGTTGAGAATCCTATCTTGCTTGACTGCGCTGGGAAGTCTTTCCTTAAAGCATTGATTTGACTTGGAGTATCCGCTTAAGTGAGAAAAGGAACTTTATTTAGCTTGAACCTTGAGCCGTAGAAGAGGACCTTTCAGAAGGACGGCTGGAGGAACCCCTTGAGCATGGACGAGAGTGAACCTATTTAAAGGTTTACTGTATCGTTTACTGGTGATGGGAATATGTAATATTGTTGTAGAAGTTTCCAGCCTCACAGGCTTTAGATTGAACTATGGAACCGAGCGAAGACCTTTGAGATTGAGATTCCCCAGTCCACTTATGAAATGGATCCGGATTAACCGCTTTCGACTGAGATGTAAAGTCACCTTCGCCTTTGCTTTTCGTATTCTATGCGGCTTTCTCCAACTCTAATCTCAGGTTTTTCCTTCTCTATGAACTCTATAGATTGATCCACAAAGAGATTGTACCTACTTCAGTATAAGTTTATCCTGAACCCTATGGCACTTCGTTGCTTGCTCCAGTGAGCTACCTATTTAATGAAAGGGATATTATTCTCCCTTTTCAGTGTGTGTACACGCTTTCAAGCGGAAAAGATGAACTCAGACTAATAAAAGGAAACGGAACTTAGAAAACAAAACAACTAAGGATGGGCTCTCCGGTGGATGAAACGACCCCTAGGAGTCCCTTCGATTGGGTGAGGGCGAAGCAAATCTACAATCCTTATGGGAGGATGGGAGGCCTACCACAAATACGGGGATGAGAAAACAGGCAAACGGTCTCATACGTCGTAAATAAGCATTCTTAATGTCAAGTTGGTAGATAGGCCATAGCTGTCGCCAAGTCTATTAGAACCATCACAGTTTCAAATTTAGTAAGCGAAGGTCTCTTTATCATCCTTCCCAATCACTTGCGTCTACCCTTTAGCTACTAATGACGCTTTCTATCTCTCAATAGAACCATCAGGATGAGACTGGATCTTATACATTAGAGCCTATAAGCCTTTGTATTAGGGGGTAATGTCCGAAGTCTTCTTGGATTTGAGTGCACCAATTTCTTTTTGCATGGCCTCTTTGGTCTCATTCTTTTTCTGAGAAGAAGGTTCAGAGACAGCAGCAAGAAGATTGTTCAAAGAAGCTAGATAGTCTGCTGGGAATGTGTGTCTATTATGCGGAGGAATTGAAAGAGAATGTGAACAGAGAATCAACAGAAAGTTTCCCTTCTTCTTTGGTACCGTAGAAGCTTGGCGATGTGAAAAGATCGAATTCTTGAACGAGCGAAGAAGCAATCGGGGCAGCGTATAGCCTTAGTCACGCGCATCCCTTTTCTGCATAAAGATGAGCTAGATAGCACGGCTTTGAAAGAAAGATATCTGAGGCAATTTTCCATTCACCTTTTCTTGCTGGTCAAGCATAGTAAGCCGAGACTTCTGTAGTAGCTTTCTGTTGATTGGATAAGGAGTCAGTTGAAAGTGGTGAATAAGACCTGCAAATCCCCCTCTAAATGGTTGCCTTTTTTCATTTTCAATCTGTAAATTCATGAAGTCAAGAAGTGTAGCCGAATCAAATAGTTTTCTCTAGTCTAATTGACTACTTGGAAAGAAAAAAGTGATTTAGTGAAGTCTCTTTGATGCGCTACGAAGGTCAAGCAGGAAACAGGGAAGCCCTTTCGACCTAAGCCAGGCTAATAGGTTGAGTGACCAGGAGAGTAGACCAGAGAAAGGTTATGTAATAGAGGCAATAGTGAGCCCCGAAGAGTGCTTTTTCTATTCTTTCCCTTATTCGCTACGTATTCCTTTCACTGGGAAAGCTCCATCGCTCCTAATACTACGACAAGGCTCGCTTATGGCTCGCTCCCGCGGCTCTAGTAGTCCATTTTATTCAGAATTCTTCTTTCTTTTTGTTGATGGTGCGTTGGAAGGGACGAAAGGAGCTAGTGAGCAATGACATCCGCGCGGGGACGGGGAATAGTAGGCTTGCTTCTTCCTAGCGATCGGGCGGTCCTCCCTCTTCCTGTTCACCGCCGGTTCGCCCACTGCTGCTTTCATAGATGTCGTGCGAAGGGGTTCCTCCGCTAATGGATGCCTATTCCGTTCTCCTGCTCCTGCTCCAGCTCAAGAGTTCAAACGGACAGAAGAGAGTCCTGCTACCGAAAAAAAAAGTGCATAATATTGGATTCAAACAAAGGGGATTTATTCACGAATACGATTTCTATTGATTGAAAGCTTTCCTATTACTGATGGCAGGCGGGCGAGACGGAGACCGCCGAAGAAGTGCCTTGACGCGCCGCAGCCACTACTTTGACTCCTTTTATGCAATTATGAACTCCACGGAACTTTCTCGATTCCAACGCAACTTATCCTTTTGGAGCTGACGTAACAAACTAGGCGAGCCTCCCAACGAAGCCAACATAAATCCTATCCGAATAAAAAAAATAAAAGGCAGTTTCATTATGGTGGTATACCAACCTCCTGTTCTGGAACTTCCAGTTCCAATCGAAGCATATAGATCCGTAAATAGATTTGTATGTATAGCCACTTCAGCCGTGCTCGTCCTTTCTCGAAAGTATCTTTTTTCTGGGAACATGGTTAACCAAAAATTATTATGTTTGCGATTCTTCATCCACCAATGCAGAAAATGCTCAAGTTTTCCATTCTTATATGAGGCCGGAAAGTTTATTAGCAAGAGGTCGGCATGAAGTGATTCATCATGCTCAAACATGAGCCGATCGTTCGTTAGGGACGGTTTATAGATCATCAAATTCCCACAAATGGAATGAAAAGTGGGTCCATGTAAATGATCGAGACCTCGCAAACAACAACGCTCCTTCCCCATATGGAGTTCGGAACCCAAAGGCAATCGTTGAGTGAACTGTATCTTCTTTGTGTTAGTTGACCTAAGCCGCACCATTACTGCTGGGGTGGGGCTCGGCCTCCGAACCGTACGTGGGACGAGTTTCTGCCTCATACAGCTCGGGCCGAAGACCGGGGGAAGTTTAGGAGAGATGGGGAGACCCAGCAGCTGCCGGTCGGGGCGGGGGTAAGCTTGTGAAGAAGCGAGCTTATCCCCCCCAAAAAACCAATCCTATAGCGCTAGCGCTTCGCGTTCTTTCTATTTTATCTCATTTCATTCCGGGGTAGGCGGCTAATACTAATCTAATAAGAGAAGTAGTCGTCGTCTGACCAATAGACTCGGACACCAGACCGCTCGTGCCCGCCCATTCTGTCTCGCCCTAAAATGGAATGGCTCTCTTAGTTACGCTGCACCCCCCGACCCGAGTCCCCACGTCCGCTCTTCTCCGCCCGCAACCTAAGAAGTTGGCTTTGCCAACACAACATTAGGAGTAGGAGGAACCCCTTCATTCTATGCTGACCCCGGCCCGGGGCTGGCTTTTTGGGAAGCCCGTTCCCACCGCGCTCATGGCCCGGCTGGCCTGCCAGCGGTAGTGGGAATTATCCCGTTCCCTGGTCAAAGACTTGGTTGGATGCGGGATCTACTCCACGAGGAGCGGTACGGACGTAGATGATATCATCACGACCTCTCTTTTCGTACCGCTAGGGATGCTTAACGCCACTTCGCCAACTAGCGTTACCCGCGCTTTCGTGTCTCTCAGTGTGGTCAGCACTGGGTGTTTCCGAGCAGCGAAGCTTACACCCATTCGCATTAGTTCATCCAAAGTTCCTTACCCTTATGCACGAATTTTTGAATAAGCCATCTTCCTATCAAGGTTAAGGAGTCAACTGAGCATCTCAGCGGCGGGATTGAATACCCGGATCGAATCAGAGTTCACGCCGCCCGCCCTGAACAAATAGGAGGCGTGGGCCACAGGTCGCACATAAGCCGCCGGGTCGCACGACAGAAGAACACCCAACATACAGATGCACACTCCTCCATGTGAAATATTCATCTTCATTGGAACCTTTTGGTAGTAGTCGTGACCAACAGCCATAGCCATCAGCTGTCGGCTCCTTGGTAAGGCGAGAGCTTCAAGCCCGATTTCTGGTGGCACGCCCCCCACACAAGCACCACCCAACTCAGGAGGGACGGGGAAAGCTAGAGGCCCAAAACCTTCGACCCTTCTTTCTAAATCTAAATGGGGGTGCCCGGAGCACCTCATCTTGTCATTTCGTCGTTGCTCATTCCCGTTCGGCCGAAGTGTTTGGCCTTTCCTTCTCCGCGCCCGCTCACGCTTCGCTGACCTATCGCGTGCTAAAAAGAGGAAAGTACGAAAGAATAGTAAACAGAGCACACCGCAGAAAGATTCTAAATATGAGAAGTCCCCCTTGGATTCGAGAAGACGGAAATGAAGAACGGGAACGAAAAAAAATAAGGCCTTTCTAGCTCTAGTTTCGGATGAGCTTCTCCCAATTATGTCTGGTAATAGAATAGGGCGACTTGCTCTGACCAAGACTCCACTTTTTGCTCCGTCCATGGAGCGTATGATTTTCCTGGAATGTAGATAGACCAAAAGAGGGAATGAAGAGATAGGAATAGGAATTATAGTACCATTGGAAGAAGGGGCACCCGTGGGAACATCTCTACTGACGAACCATTTCAATAGTACGGGTGCTGCCGTGCCACAAGGCACGACCATAAAAAGAATAAAAAAGAAAAAGTTATGTAGTTGGACCATCTGCTCTATCCGTTCGAGTTTGGCTTCTCTAAAGAAGAGAAGGCGCTAAAAATGAAAATGTTCGCAAGGCATACCGAAAGGATACCAATGAAGCCGACCATTAATGACTAGTTCGAACACCAGGAGCGGAAGGAGGGACTTGAACCCTCAACCTTAGCCTTGGCAAGGCTATGCTCTACCATTAAGCTATTTCCGCCAGCTACGGTAGTGGCGAAGCACTACTGAGCAATTCATGTATTACTTGATACGGACGACTTCCGTTTTTCCGCCGGACCACGCTCTTGACCTCCGATCGAGCTACGAGCACGAGTAGGTAGGCGGCTAGGTTTTCGGCTGGGCTGGGAAGGAAGGTTTTTTTTCCCTCTTTTTGCTTCGCGCCAGATGAGATGATGATTAGTGGGTAAGGTCCAGTGTGTGCTCTTGATCACAATCACTAAAGAGGCGGGCTGGCTGGGCTGCCTTGCCTTTTCAATCAATCTCCGGCCGCTCAGCGCCGCTATTGGAGTTGTAAGGAGTGAAGGTCTCGAGTCGAGCTGGGGCCTCATTTCATTCTCGTAACGTGCACCACAAGACCAGACAAGTGATTCCCTCGCCTCGCAGCTAGGCATCTGTCTTTCTTTTTTGAAGTTGAGTCATTTCCTTTCCTAAGACGGCTCCTCTTATTCTACGATAATCCAAGCAGCAGCTGCCCGAGTCCGCTCGGAACCAGTCGATTCCTGAGCCATTCGTTCTCCAGTAACTAAACTTCAAGAACCGCTGATTTGTACTATCTCTTCTTCCGCCTCTTGTCTTTCAAACATCCAAGTTGCCACTTTTCAGAAACTTGGAATGCATGAGACCCCTGCATTTAGGAATCTTAGGTTACCTCCAGCCTTCTGAAGCGAGTTGACCTTCTGTTTGTTGACCTTCTATCTGTCTACCTTATATAATAATGAATATGAAAGGAAAGCACTAACTCCTGAGCTTGGGCAAAGTTGGCTAATCGATTTAGACTATTATAATAGAATAATAAATCCGCGACTTGGGAAACCCTTTCTTCATTCATTGGCGAGAAAGCATTTCGTGCCTTCGTCCTAGGCTCGGCTACTTCTTTCTCAAATAAGACAAAGATTGCACTAGACCTTGAGCCCGGGAAGACCGCTACTAGCCCTTTACTCTATTGGATTGATTTGGTCGAGACCCGGTTTCTCCTTCCCTTCCTAGAAACCTGAAACTGCAATCCGCGAACGACCGCTTTCTTCCTTGTTAGCCTAATATCTGACTCTCGGACTACATTTGTCTAAGAGCAGTTGAGGAATCTGCAACTGAAAGAAAGGAATCATGGAATCTGAACCCAAGGTTCAAAAAAGGGGAAAGAACTACGGAAAAGGTTCTATCACGTTAATCGTCACCCACTTACGCTCCCAAGCCATCTCTGGAATTGAACTTCCTCGGAACAGCTACAATGCTTTGAATTCCTCTGTGCTTTCACGAACAAGCCGAATAACCTTCTATTTCGGAAGAGGCATTCTGATACCATTCACCCATAGATGATATTGAGAATTAAGGTTGAAAGCCCATCAACTTAACGCTATCTGGGGCCATTCAGAAATTCTAATCCAAAAAAGGAGCCATCACCGGACTCGAGCCGGGAGAACCTTTGAACAATACTGGCTGCCTTTGCTCGTTGACGACTAGCCTTTGTTCTTTGACCGAGATGTCGACCTGATCACTTTTCTCAAATTTCAGCAACAACAATAAGAAATAGTAGAGCCTTCAACGGGACATTCGAACGCAACAAAGGGTTTCTTGACCGCCTTTGAACGACAACTCGATAATAGAAGACTTTCTTCGTCGACTTACTCGCTCGCATGACAGCATTTAGTGGTCTCTTCACTGGCTTAGGCTATATTGGGGAACGCTCGGCTACAAGATTGAAAAGACCGATATGATAGCTCCACGGCCGGAGCCGATACTTCTCTCTCAAACCATTCCCTTTCCCCGCCACATTCTTTTTTGACGGAGAGACGATTCAAGAGGATCCAGCTAGGCTGAAAGCAACCCGGGTTACAGCAATGGGGATTCTCTCTTCTATTAGAAATGATATTATATTGGTGACTACTCCCTTCAGATTGAAGATTTGAAAGATGACACGCCCACCGCCTTTCTTTTTTCCAGCAATCGTTGTACGCGCGAACTATCATGTACGTGTTGATGGCCTTGTACGTTCTGTCTCATTGTTGTATTGTATTGTTGGTCTAAGGCTTGTGCTTTCCCTGCCCCGTATAAGACTAGCTATGTACTCCCTCTGCCTTGATTCCTCCCCTTGATTGGAATCGACATACTGGGCTGTTGTAGCGTGCAGTTTTTCCGTGTTTTCTGGCTTGACTCACATAAAGTACGTGCGTAACTGGCACTATCATGTAGGTGCGAAATCTGTCTTCTCCTATGTCTTGTTCTCCCAGTTTGATTCCTATGTTTCGAAGTCCAGCTAATTAGTGAAGGAAAGTGGTATGGATGTTGGAGCTCAATCCATCGAATTCACTCGCTTCTTTGCGCTGCGTTGTAGCTCTTAGATTATTGGGAGGTCATTTCGAATGTTTTGTAATTTGGAATCGTTTTTTCTTCAAGGCACGGCTTCTTGAATCGTCTTTGTCTTGTAGAATGGTTGTCATCTGGAATCTAACTAAATAGTTAGTTAAGAAGACGCGTGCTTTGTTTGGTTTTGATCTGGAATTTCACTATAAGATAAGATAAGAGTGAAGTGCTTTGTTTGGGCAATCTGCCTCCCTAAATCTAGTGGAGGTCCCGGTCCCGCCGCTCCTGTTTGTAATGGGGCCGCTTTGTGCCAAATGTGTAAGTTGTTTTTTCAATTGTAATAAGAGAAGAGGGAAGTCCGTCTAAAGAAATTAGTGAAGGAAAGTGATATGGATGTTCATTAGTTCAGTAAAGTGTTAGTAATGTTGCTGGGAGTAACCCTTTGATCTGATCTGTCTTTGTACGTGTTATCTTGCGAGGCTGTCAGGTTGGCTTGTGAGGATGGGGAGAAGCGGGCCGAGAATCTTATGTCAAAAGGACCAAGGACGATGAAAGAGGAGAAGGAGGAGTAGGAGGAGTCAGACGGAATCAAATGATTATGAGATAGACAATGAGACCAGGGAAAGCAAGAGCACTTAGACAATTCACTTTGAGTACAGGAAAGTCTGCTGGTAGGAATTCCTCAGGGCGTATTACGGTTTTTCACCGAGGGGGTGGCTCGAAGCGATTGCTGCGAAGAATTGATCTGAAACGGAGCACTTGCTATGGAATTTTGTTGTATTTTACATTTTTCATGGCCCCAAAGTTGGGGCGGGTTCTTTTATTCTTTCGACTTTTTTCCTGTCTTCTTGGGCTTATGGGCGACCCATCCTTTGTCGTCCCTAATCTCGACCTGCCCGCCGGTAACGAGATTGCTCTCAATCCTCAACCCTCCCTCTCGTCGTTGTACTCCGAAATAGAGAGGGCCGATTCTTTAGTCGCGCGAAATCTCCAAATATCGGAGTCTTGGGAACAGGTCCAGGGGATGGAACGGGCCCTCGAGAACGAGGGGGATCCAGGCCGGCGTCGGGAATTAACCGCGCGCCTGGATCAGGAGATTAGAGGACTAGAGCGGCAAATCCATCTCGGTCGAAGAGCTGATTCCATTCGGGATCGGCAAATCTCCGAGTGGAGGGGAAGGTTTAATGCCGAATTAGCAAGGGAAGAGAACGAAAGCGCCCGCCTTACGTTCCTTAATTGGTGTCTCCGTGTACTCATCCATGCAGCACAGGAGCACCAACCCCCCCGGAACTAAATCGGTTCTTTCGTTCTCTTCTCTCTTTTCATAGATTTCAGTCTGTTTGTGCATCTTTCTTTCTCCCATGCTTTCCGTCGGTCAAACCAACGATTCTCTTCTCAAAGTAATAGAGAGATCCTTTTCTAGTTAGACTTCTATCAATGCAATGAAAGAACCATCCCTTCCTATTAGTTTGTCCTGTCAGATAGAAATCAAATTAGACCCCAAAGAGAAAGAGCCCGGTGGGGGTGAAGGGTGGGGGTTTACATACAACCGAGACAAAGTGGTTTATGATTGAATCTCAGAGGCATTCTTATCATTTGGTAGATCCAAGTCCATGGCCTATTTCGGGTTCACTCGGGGCTTTGGCAACCACCGTAGGAGGTGTGATGTACATGCACCCATTTCAAGGGGGTGCAAGACTTCTAAGTTTGGGCCTCATATTTCTCCTATATACCATGTTCGTATGGTGGCGCGATGTTCTACGTGAATCCACGTTGGAAGGACATCATACCAAAGTCGTACAATTAGGACCTCGATATGGTTCTATTCTGTTCATCGTATCGGAGGTTATGTTCTTTTTTGCTTTTTTTTGGGCTTCTTCTCATTCTTCTTTGGCACCTGCGGTAGAGATCGGAGGTATTTGGCCCCCAAAAGGGATTGGGGTTTTAGATCCTTGGGAAATCCCTTTTCTTAATACCCCTATTCTCCCTTCATCCGGAGCTGCCGTAACTTGGGCTCATCATGCTATACTCGCGGGGAAGGAAAAACGAGCAGTTTATGCTTTAGTAGCTACCGTTTTACTGGCTCTAGTATTTACTGGCTTTCAAGGAATGGAATATTATCAAGCACCCTTCACTATTTCGGATAGTATTTATGGTTCTACCTTTTTCTTAGCAACAGGCTTTCATGGTTTTCATGTGATTATAGGTACTCTTTTCTTGATTATATGTGGTATTCGGCAATATCTTGGTCATCTGACGAAGGAGCATCACGTTGGCTTTGAAGCAGCTGCATGGTACTGGCATTTTGTAGACGTGGTTTGGTTATTCCTATTTGTCTCTATCTATTGGTGGGGAGGTATATGAAGGAACGAAAGAGTGGATTAAAAAATGAAAGCTCGAAGACAAAGAGAACCGGGCTTTTCCAAAGAATTACTGCAGCTTTCCCACTCCCTTTTATTATCATATACAATAAAGTCTCTTCCACTTTCCTACCAAATCTCTCTTTATTCTGGCACATAAATGAAGGCGTTCCTCGAAGAGATTATGGCAGATCATGTTCACCAAGAAATGACCCGAAATTGGATCTTGGTCTATTTGAGATTGTTCCTTTTAATCGTAATAAAAGATGTTTTCTTGTTTCTTGTTTCTTTTCTGAACAAATTGAAGAACCTAATGGATCGAACTCATCCTACGAAAGATATCGGAACACCAAAACCAGAAAGAAAGAAAGTAGAGCTTATTGCGAGAGTTCCCCGTTAAAAGTGCAAGCTGTAATTATACGTTTCAGAATCCCACTTAATAATTTCCTCAAAAAATGCAATCTGCTTTTCGTAAGACGTGTCTTTAGAATACTGTTCAAAACAAGTAAGAAATTCGTTGACCAAGCGAAGATTGAGGTGATGACAAGTTTGCAACCACCAAACTCGGTAAAGGGTATTTTAAGCTTCTTAGGACATTAGGGTTCTATAGGAGATTTCTCAAGGATTTCTCGAAGAGTGCTAGGCCACTCACACAACTCTTATGCAAAGATGTGGCTTTTGTGTTTGATGAGAAATGCCTTGAGGCATTCTTGATGCTTAAAGAGGCTCTAGTGACCGCGCCCATAGTCCAACCACCGGATTGGAATTTACCATTTGAGGTCGTGTGCGAAAAAAGTGACTACGCGGTTGGAGCCGTTTTGGGGCAAAGGAAGGACAGGAAGTTGAGCGCCATCTACTATGCTAGTAGAACCTTGGACGACGCGCAAGTCAACTATGCCACCACCGCGCTTACGCTCCTCGCCATAGTTTTTTTCGCCTTTGAGAAGTTTAGGTCTTACTTGGTGGGCTCCAAAGTAATAGTGCACACGGACCACGCGGCTTTGAGATACTTATTGGCAAAGAAGGACGCGAAACCGAGGCTACTTAGATGGATTCTACTTCTCCAAGAGTTTGATTTGGTTATAAAGGCCTTCCTCGGGAATTGAGAATGGAGTCGCGGATCACTTGTCTAGACTTCGGGTCGAGGAGGACATACCGATAGATGATAGCCTCCCCGAAGAGAAAGTCTATGTGCTCGAATATTTGAAGGAAGAGTATCCCGCTAAGAAGGAGGTTATGATTTTTGAAAGCATGGAAGATGACCTTCCATGGTATGCCGATTTTTTGAATTACTTGGCTTGTGATCAAGAGCCTCCAATGTTCCATGGATATAGGAAGAAGAAATTCTTGCGAGATGTGCAACATTATTTTTGGGATAAGCCATTTTTGTATAAGAGATGCTCCGATGGTCTTTTTAGGAGATGCATTCAAAAAGAGGAAGTGAAGGGCATTCTCTACCATTGCCATGCATGCATCGGAGTATGCAGGACATTTCGCAACATTTAAAACAGTGGCCAAGGTTTTACAAGCAGGATTCTATTGGCCAACCACGTTCAAGGATGCTCATGGGTTTGTTTCTTCTTGCGACGCTTGCCAAAGGAAGGGCAACTTTACAAAGAGGAATGAGATGCCACAACACTTTATCTTGGAAGTAGAAGTATTTGATGTGTGGGGCATCTATTTCATGGGACCATTCCCATCTTCTCATGGAAACCAATACATCCTAATGGCGGTAGATTATGTTTCAAAATGGGTGGAAGCTCTTGCGAGCCCCACTAATGACGCCAAGGTTGTGCTAAAAATGTTTAAGAAAGTGATTTTCCCAAGATTCGGTATACCACGAGTGGTTATTAGTGATGGGGGATCTCACTTTTTCAACAAAGTTTTTGAGAACCTTTTGAAGAAATATGGTGTGAAGCATAAGGTTGCCACTCCTTACCATCCTCAAACAAGTGGCCAAGTGGAAATCTCCAACCGATAAATCAAAGCTATACTAGAGAAGACGGTTGGGAAAACAAGAAAGGATTGGTCCACCAAGCTTGACGATGCGCTATGGGCATATAGGACGGCATACAAGACACCCATAGGAACCACACCTTTCAATCTTGTCTATGGGAAGTCTTGCCATTTGCCGGTTGAGATTGAGCACAAAGCTTTTTGGGCTACAAAATTGTTGAACTATGACATAAAAACCGCTTCGGAAAGGCGGTTGGTCCAATTGAAAACCACCTCAACGAAATAAGGGGTTCCTCCTACGAGAACACAAAGATCTACAAGGCGCGTAGCGGGGTACGAAGTGATAAGAAGATCTTACCAAGGGAGTTCAAGGTAAATGACCAAGTGCTGCTCTTCAACTCTAGACTCAAGTTATTTCCAGGAAAGTTGAGATCTAGATGGTCGGGACCCTTTCGCATAAAGGAAGTGAAACCGTATGGAGCGGTAGTGCTTTGGGATGTCAATGGTGAACACTTCACGGTGAATGGCCAGCGCCTTAAGCCATACCTTGCTGATGAGAGCATGCCAAGCAAGGGAAGGTTGACGATCTGTTTAGCCTTTCTCACAACAACTTGCTCCTCTTCCTTATCATCTCTCACAACTTCCTCAAGCTCTTTTCCACTTCTAAGCATTATGGTTCCCTTGGGTTTGCTTCCGGTTTACCGGGTAGTGTTCCCATGGGTCTCTTTGATGAAGAGGCGGTTTGAGCAACTTGGTTGTCAAGAGATTTGACATGAGAGGCCAAAGTTTCAAACTTCCCATTAAAAGATCATTGTACATGTTGTCCACCTTTGTGTTCATCTCAATGGTACTTTTCTTTTGTCCTTCAAGAAATTAATTGTTGCAACATTAGCTTCACCTCACTATCTGGTGCAGTTGGAGCGGAAAAAGAACTCCCTTGAGCTTGGTAAGGGGCTTGGTAAGGTGGCCCTTGCGGTCTTGCTTGTGGAGGGTCAGTTTGATGTTGAGGGTTCTCCACATTGGTGCTTCTATAGGCGTTCCTCGGGTGGTTCCTATAGTTTTGGTTGAAAGGTCTTGGTTGGAATCCTTGACCTCCAACATAGTTCAACTCTTCTTGTGGCTCCTCGTACCCTTCAACACAAAAGTCTTGGTACCCTTGATATCCACCATACTCTTAACAAGAGTTTACCGTCATCTTTTCTTTTGGTCACGCTTCAATATCTTATCCATTTTTGCATTCAGCTCTTGGATGGCATGATGAGATTCATTATTGTTTTTCCTTGTAGTCCGATCATAATCCGAGCCATGACTCCCATTGCTTTGTGCGAGATTCTCTACCAAAGTATAAGTATCGGCTTCCTCAATTGGTTGACTCATGAAGCTTCTCGTAGACACCAGAGCTCTGGAGAGGTACGGAGTGACTCGACTGAAAGGAGAGGAACGAAGTCACATCTCTCGCCCAAGTTCAGCGGACTCAATCGCACCCTTCCTTCGTCGTATAGAAGATAGTTCCGATCGTTGAGTTTAATGGAGACACAACTAGTAATATTGATATTGGAAGGAAAAGGATAAGACTCAAGAGAACCCTCCATGGCTCACCATAGAAGAGGATGGGACTAGACACTTAGAAATTTGAGGTTCAATAACTTCCAGATTTGGTTTGGTGGAACCTCCATCAATATTGTCTTCAATTGTATATTCCAAAATACGGTTAATTGGGTTGATGGCACGGCGAACAGTATAGTCTCCAACAATCACATTATTCATACTTAGTCCGAAAAGAATATTGCCTGCTCTTCGTAGAGCAACTATGTCACTTCTGTCTATTAGTGAAAGGCTAAGGCTCCATCCATCCGAACTTTCGAATGATTCCTCTATCAAAGTTATGAAATCAGTTTGTTAGAGAAAGCTAGGTTTCCCTAAGGAAGGAAGGGTTTTCTCGCTCAGTGTCATCGTTCCGGTGATCACCTTCAGGTCAGGGATACTGAAGTGGAAATGGATTGCATTTCAATCTTGCCTATGATGTTGATTATTTTCCCCAGCGTATGTGGTCTTGAAGAGCCTTTCAGCGGCTTAAAGGCTGGAATTTACGGACCGGACTACTACGTGTCGGTTCCTTTTCAATCTAAAAGAGCAAAAGCCTATTCTCCCACCTACCAGCAGCCTAATTCCCCCTCTTTCCAATCCTAGCTCTACGGTTGATTCGAGAAAGAGGAAGAGGACCGGAGGAACAACCTAAGAGACCAATCCAAATCCAAACCTCACCTCTTCGAGGAACGCCTTGAAAGGCTTAGGCTTTCACGGGAGCTCTCTCTTCTTTCTTGTTGAAGAAGCTGTTCAACTGTGGCTAATCTCCGCGAAGGTTCGCAGGAATATGCTCTTTGCCTTTAGCCTGGCACTTTCCATTTCATCAGCTGCTGTTAGCTCTCCAGGTAGCGACGGAACTTAGGGATGAACGGATTTATAAGTTTTCCGCTTTGACTTTAAAGAAGAAAGTTACGAAGTCTCCCCGACTTTGATTTAGGGCCCGGCTACGATCCGACCTGTCTTCTCTTATGCTAAGATATTTCTAGTTACCTTGCAAACACTCTAAGACGCAACAACAACGGTTATTCAACTAAGACTTTTCTTCCGATAACAAGAACAGAAACACCGGTTATTGCCTACACTGGTTATTCAAGACCGGCTACGAGAGCTGTACCACTGAAACGCCTCCGTTTATACCTTAGCCGGTAACAGATGGCGTCCCCGCCTACGTCTTACTCGGTACTCCATCTATTCCCTACAGATGAGATCAGAGGAACAAGGCACAGTCTTACTACTCTCTATCCATACCAGAGATAAGAAGAAGAGGAGATTCTCTAAATGCCAGGCCAGCCCTTAGGTGCCTAGCCGCTAGATGCCCTCCTTCACTACAATGGGCCTTCCCTATTGGCCTTCCCTTAACAACCTATGAGATAGGAGGAATAGACCTAAGGGAACCTCCCCTATTCATACTATTCAGAACAATAAGAAGAGATATTGATATATTCTCTAATGACAGACCTTAGAGGCTTAGCCGTTCACTCGAACATACGGTTCTTCGTTCCCTACAGATGAGGAATGAAGGAAACAGCTAAGGGATACTCCTTCCCTCTCTCCAGAAAGAACAGAGATAGCTCAGAAGGACCTCACCTCTGCTAACGTGAGTAATAGCGGAACTCAACTTTGACATATCAAGACTGAACATCAATTGGCTGATGTATTGACTAAGCCGCTCTTTCCAACACAATTTCATCATCTCATTGGCAAGATGGGACTCTCCAACATCTTTGTTCCAGCTTTAGAGGAGCCTCCCTATCTTATCCCTTGTTGGTCTTATTTGACAGCTCAGCTTTGTCTCGGGCAGAAGGAATCAAAAAGTTACGTTCATATAGGGGCAAAACCTACCTCGATGATTTGACTTAGTAAGAGCAATCTTTTTTCAAAAAGTTACGTTCCACATGGGTCAAAACCTAGCAAACCTATTTGACTTAGTAAGACCACAAAAACATCGAAAAATTTCATTTCATATAGATGGAAAAGTAAGCAAAAAGGAAAGATGAAGTGATGAAGCTCAAAACACGGGGGTTGCGTGAATTCATTCAACTCGAAAATCTCAATTTCACGGGATTCAGAAACTGTTGCGAGAGACTAATGAAAACAGAAGAACAACTCTAAAGCAAGCGAGACTCAATAGTTCTTTCTGACTCCTATAAGGGACTCTGCTCGGTTCTCATCTATCCGACGGATTTCTCCTCTTCATTGTTTGGGAACTGCGTGAGTAAGCCAGTGAAGTGAGCGAAGCGGGGGAACCCTTTCTTCTCTCAGAGGAGGTCTGCAAGCCTTCTTCGGAGACTTTTTCTAACGTCCTACCTACAGGCGCATAGGAGCTAGTTTTCCAACCGCGGAACAATATCTTACACTTAGATTCCACCATAGTGCTAGATTAACTAGGCCTTCCCTCCACTAAACAGATTCCATCGTAGTGGATAGAAGTTTTTAGACTAAGGGCAGACCGCAAGGGCAAATCTTAGGCATTGGTTCCGAGGACGGTAGCCTACTGAGAATGAAGGAAGAGAAGCGATTTTGAAGACTTTCTAAGAATATTTCCACGATCAATACCGAGGAACGCCTTTGGACAGGTAGCCGGGGTCCGGAAAAAGCATGGGAAAACACTCTTCCACTCTCATCTTAACGAGTCACAGTGCAGATTGTTGAGCTATACAGGCTTGCCTACCAGGGACTATATCGATATCGATCTTGTGATCAATAGCAAGGAAGCAGCCAATCTGAACTGATTGAATTCACAAGTGAAAAAATCGCTCAACGACAGCTTCTCAATGGCTTGAGAAATTTTAAGAACAGCCGGTTGTAAGCACTGGACGCCAGACGAGAGCTGCTTTTGTCTCCTTATTATGCCCCCCGCCCTTTTATTTATCTCCTTCCTGCTTTCTACTATTTGAAATTATGTCTATTTTTTCCGCCATATCAAAAAAAAGTATCCTACTTTGCGGGATGGTCATATATGATGACCAATCTTATCAATTGGAACGATGTTCAGGCATACCTGAAAGCAACCAATGTCACTGAAGCTACTACTAGGATAGGAAGCTTCTTTATAGGACAGTCGTCATACTTATTGCTTTTCTTGGAAGCGTCGTGCGTATGTTCCTAAGGCTGGTCTTGTCAATTCCTAAGCTTTGCTTCCCCGTCCCCCCTAGACTCAGTCCCCTTATGAAGAAAAATGAACCAGGATAGGCCTCTTCTTCATACCGAAGAAAAAGTCACTTGAAGTAGTCAGCCTATTAGCAGTATAAGAGGAAGCCTAGAAAAATAAGTATGTAAGAAGCTTCCCGGCTTGAGCTTGCCCTTTTCATAACATCAGATTCGGCCTAGAACGCTTAGCGACTATTACTATAAGGTTAGGTGCCCCACCAACCAACTCCTGAAAGAAAAAGCTTCTCCGTCCGGCAAACCAAAGTACCCATCGAGCCGAGCATCCAATGAAGCAAGCTGCTCTTTGTCACCCCATTTTCCCCGGAAACCAAGAGCAGGAGCAGCCCATTCAGGCTTGGTAAATAAAATGGATTTCTAGGCCGGAACCGTAGCCAATGAGTCTGCTCCACTCCTCTTTGTTCTGCACCACTTGGCTATAGCTATTTCCCCACCTAGGCTCCCAAGAATAGCAATAGCATAATATAATAAAGTGAAAGATCTGATTGTTACAGAAGACCAGATCTAGGGAAGGTACCGGATAATCAAAGAAAGAAGCCAGCTTAAAATAAAAGCACCCTGGTCGAAGCGAAGCGCATGCGATGAGGGAAGAGAGAGACCACCAATGCAAGTGGATCGACTTAAGCATCGATTTCGAAGGCGAGAACATGAAGCATAAAAATAGAACCAGCCATTTTTATCGTTAATAACGTTCTGTTACAAACAACAACGAGAAAATACGCTCTTGGACACATGCATGCCCCTATCCCCCACCCATCGTCCTGATCTTGGCTTGAAGTATCCAAGTAGCGCTAAAACGAAAAAGCGAACTATTGGAATTCTTGGGCTTAGCCTTTGAATTGACCTGGATCAGTCCTATACTAGGTCACAATCAACCCATAACTTAAAAGAAAAGAAAAAGATCGAAGTCGAGAAGTTCATCGCTCATGCTTTCAACCAACCCCGGAAAGACTCCGCTGACACACACAATATCTTCGCCACCCTCCCGACTCGCGATCCCCAATGTGGCTTTCTTTCCTCACTTCGGTAAGTTACAAGGATGAATGCAAATAGCAAGGCGCTATGCTGCGTGAAGTGAGACCGGCTGTCCTAAGTTAAGTGCTTCCTTATTCATTAATGATCTTGCTCAGTAGGAGGGCTTTTCCCCTTCTGTGCAGCCTGATTTTATCTCTGGAAATGAGGGTGCCCTCGATTGAAATTTTTCATCGAATATGATTGAATCCCCCCATGGGTGAGAAGGTTGAGTTACAGATTCCGTTGGCTTTCGCAAGAAAGCATCTCGAAAGTTCCGAAATCTATGGTTGATGTCTCACTCGAACTCTATCCCTGACTTTCTTCGTCCGAGCGGCCCCTCTAGGGCGCGATGCGAGAAGGAAGAAGGATTTTTTATACCATTAAATAATTCGCAATAGTTAACCAAGCAGTAGCCAAGAACAAAGAAGCAAGCCAAGATCAATGGGGGGTCGCCCCAGTCAAAAATGGTAAGAAGGAGTAGCATCAATAACATTCATTGTATGTACGCCTCCCAGCGATCCACAGGCATCTGTAGCATGTTGTACCCGAGAGTTATTTTGGCTGTGTCCGTTACACCATGGACAATAATCTTAGTCGGAGTCAAATTCCTTACCTTTCCACCCAAAGCTGAACATATCCGCACAGATATTCCATTTTTTTTATTGAGGATCCATTTTCGAACTGAACTACTCATGCCTAGGCAAAACAAGCAAGGGAGTTCTTAATAAGGAGCTCTAGCTACAGCTCCCTGCGGGAGGGTTCCCGTGCTTACTTTACTAAGGAGCAAGGCAGCTACGCAACACTTCCTTGCAACTCATACCTACTAACAAACTGTTTACTCTTTTTAAGGAGTTAGCTGCATTTCCCTGCGGGAGGTAGCTACGCAATCAAAGCAGCAGGGCAGCTTCGCAACACCTGCTTCAACTTTTTGCACATTAGCAACAAGATTGGATAGTTGATTGTTGAGAAGATAGCTGCAGCTCCCGGAGGAAGGAAGTGAACTACAGTTCCAGGGGGAGCACAGCAAGGGCCAATACCGGCTGTGAGGCGCGTAGCGGGAAGAGATGTATGGTAAAGGATAGCTGTTTAACCATTTGTAATGGAATGGGATGTTGATCCTCCTTGGAATAATACGTATATAATCAGATTCTCATTCCAGTTAGAGATATCAATTAAGAAAACACTGCCAAAATACGCTTCGCCATGTGCGGATCAAGTCCTTTTAAGGCGATCCCGCGAAGCAGGTCTACGGTGTCCACGATTGTATCCGACTATTGAGTGAGGCCAACTTCCCGATTGATAGAATAATACGTAACGTATATAAATAGAAAGATAGCAAGATAGCCCGACCCACGTCGATAGCAAGATAGCCCGACCCACGTCAGCCCCTCTCACGTCGAATGATCTACTTGCTTGTACTTCTCTTTGTCGAGATTCAGTTGGTCTTCAGTCTACCACGGAGTGGGTACAAGATCGAAAAGAATACATTCCAAGTGAGATGTCCAAGAGCAACGAGGGGAAGAATCGATGAGGAACCAAAAGGGTGGTGAACTACACCATGGGATTGGGCCTACCAATCAAGTGGTCAAGCAGTTGGGTCATTCAATCGAAACGGTGTTTCCACCCAACAAGAAAAATGAGTGTTCGTGCAAAACGCGAAAAAGGCGGAAGCTAAGATCCGATCTCCACAGGGTCCAACCACGTCCGCAGGCTAAAAAAGGCTAAGAAAAGAAATGAATGACTTATAGCGTGAGGAGAATTCTCAACCCGCGAAATGCACCCACTTTCCCCGGAGAACTTTGGAGAATTTATTTCGACGTTGGGCTTAAGTCTATCCCTTGCGGCAAGCATTGCCCTTGGGATTAAACTTTCCCGTATAAGAGGAGTCTCAAAGGAGAACTTAGAAATACGGGGTACGGAGGAGGTCATGGAGAACCTGAAGGCCGACATTGTCGGTCAGATGGAAATCCTATTGAAACAAACTACTGCCACCGCCATCCAAGCCAAAAAATTTACTGCGTCGAAGGGCCTCGCCTTAATTAAACAAATTTTGCGAGAAAGAGACTCAGACCTGTCGGCTCTTTCCGATACATACATGTCTCTGCTCAACGACGGAATTACAAGTGAATTCTTTCAGATTAGCTCTGGACTTCTGTCGTCCGGTTTAGTTTCAATAAATACAAAATATGTATAGGTTTAGGTTCTAGGTAAGATTTTTAGAAATGAAAAAAATGAATGACTTATAGCGTGAGGAGAATTCTCAACCCGGAGGAAATGTTAGAAGGTGCAAAATCAATAGGTGCCGGAGCTGCTACAATTGCTTCAGCGGGAGCTGCTATCGGTATTGGAAATGTCTTCAGTTCTTTGATCCATTCTGTGGCGCGAAATCCATCATTGGCTAAACAATCATTTGGTTATGCCATTTTGGGCTTTGCTCTAACCGAAGCTATTGCATTGTTTGCCTCAATGATGGCCTTTTTAATCTTATTCGTATTCTGATCGAAAAAAGAAGGTTTCATTCAGTCTCATAAAGCAAACACCTCTTTCACATAAGAAAGTGGAGGCAGGCTTGGATACGATCTCAAATGATTCCAAGGACCGGGCAATCGCCCTCTTTTTTAATGAAGAGGCGGGCTAGTCCCCGAAAATGCCCGTTAATCAAGTTGGGGGACCAAATCTTCCAAATCAGAAAATGAATAGATTAATAGTACGTAAAGAAATTTTGATCCCCGATCTCAGTCTCGTCTTTCGAAGGGTCTCGTTTCGTTCATATGCCGCCCATTTGTAGCAGGGTTTTTGTATGTTTTAGATAAGTAAGACAAGCGCTTCATTACGCGTGATTCTAATTCTAGCATATGCCTCGGCGGCTCCTACCAAGCACTAAAGGCAAAAGGATGTTTATCTGTACTTCCTCTATCTTACTTTGACTTCACTCCGCTACGCACCTTCAAACAGCCTAGCAAACTATTTCTCTCCGCTATTTCTCTCCGCTGTTTATTGAGTGGCGTATGCTTAACACACAGGCTTTGAATCGGGCTATGAGCTTCTGGGCGAGACCATTAATATCAAAATGGGGGGCATCGCCTCTGTAGTGTCGAAGGGTGAGCTAGGTCTTTGGAGTCACTCTGCCTTGACCCTCCTGGAGGCGCAAAGTTCATAATTCAGTGTGGTGGGGCCTAGTAGTATTATAAGGATGTTGGTTTCGTATATAAGAAGACTGCTGCTTTTAGGAGAGTGATCTGTTCATCTAACTCAAAATCTTGTAAGAAGAAGAAGAATCTTACGCCCAAAATTCCCATCTCTTTTTTCTTGGTTGGACCAACCGGCACCGGCAATTTCCGACGAGTCTTTCAGAATTTGAAGAGCAAGAAGCGGAACTACAAGAAAGCTTTCTTTATCTTTATGGATAACCAATCCATTTTCAAATATAGTTGGGAGACTTTACCCAAGAAATGGGTCAAAAAAATGGAAAGATCGGAACATGGGAATAGATCTGATACCAATACGGACTACCTATTTCAATTGTTGTGCTTTCTCAAATTGCATACCTATACAAGGGTTCAAGTTTCGATCGATATTTGCGGAGTTGATCATCCCTCTCGAAAACGAAGATTTGAAGTGGTCTATAATTTACTGAGTACTCGGTATAACTCACGCATTCGTGTACAAACCAGTGCAGACGAAGTAACACGAATATCTCCGGTAGTAAGTCTATTTCCATCAGCCGGCCGGTGGGAGCGAGAAGTTTGGGATATGTTTGGTGTTTCTTTCATCAATCATCCGGATCTACGCCGTATATCAACAGATTATGGTTTCGAGGGTCATCCATTACGAAAAGACCTTCCTCTGAGTGGATATGTGGAAGTACGCTATGATGATCCAGAGAAACGTGTGGTTTCTGAACCCATTGAGATGACCCAAGAATTTCGCTATTTCGATTTTGCTAGTCCTTGGGAACAGCGTAGCGACGGATAATTCAGAATCAGAATAGGTCCACCAGTCCAGGGGACAAATCAATAGGAAATGCTATTTGCTTTGTAAGAAGACTTCTATAAAAGTGTTTCAAAAGAGAATTGCTTCTATCAAGATAGCCGCGCCGCCTTGTCAGAAGTCCTTCTCCAAGCAGTTTATGCGCTTAAACCCTCGCCGTATAATCCTTTAACCGAGATGAATTGAATTGCTAAGCTTCTCATTCGTTCGATAAAGTGAATCCACAGAATCTATCCTCACCTATCCTTATGCTTTTCTCACAGATTCAACAACAAAATGTTTCTCTTCGGGGATCGATGAAAGGCTAATCCGATTTCTCTTTCCCGGCCGCCCTTGCTCTTTCTTGAAAGGTGTCTGGTGCTTGTTCTAGCAGCTGACAATCAAGGACTGAGCATGGTTTAGGACCAAGGGGGAAATTTAGAGACTGAGAGCAAGGATTCTTTTTGAGTAGGAACAAGAAGAACATCACTAACTGGTATTCTACCTTCTGTGGTAGCAAGAGTTGTTGAACCGACATGAGAAATAGGAAGATAAGCACCATCTCCAACCATACTTCTGAGCCATTGTAAACTAGAGACTGTTGTCATTTTTGAACTGAATCCGTGACATGAGTGGAAGAGAAAATGCTCTACTGAGCTAACGGTGGAGGAAGGGCAGCTAGAAGCCCGGTAGCAAAGCAAGGCAAAGCAGATCCAAAAGAAGAAGGAAGTCGAGCTTTCGTTATAACTACAGTATTTTGTATTCTATTTAGGTAATTAGAAATATCGTAAGATAAGAAAGAATTGACAAGCGGATAAGTTTTCTAGTTGGCGCAGTTGGAAGTTGCTTGGGAGGATCTGTGCTGGTTTTGAATTCCTTCTCGCTTGTTTCCCTCACACTCTCCTTTCTTAGTTCTTAGCACACCTCTAGCGCAGCAATTTCATCTCAGTACTTTCTTGTCCTCTCTTGGTACTCCTCTGTGCTCACATTCCCAGATAGGTGCCTTAGCTCTTAGCTGTCTTCTTAGGTTAGCTGGGAGTTTTCCTTAGCACACCCCTGCTTTGCTTTTTTTTTCAGAATAGAAAGGACTCCACTTTAGCTGGTAGCTTCCTCGTAAAAGGGAAACCTGAGTAAAAGGGAAACTTCCTCTTAGGCGCACACGATAATAGTACATTCCCAACATTCCCCTGCTTTCTCTGGTATACTTCTCACTGTTCTCCCTACTTTATCGGTACTCCTCTAGCGCAGCAATTTCTGTACTCTTCTGTGCTCTACCTCTCTGTGCTAGTTTAGTATCTCTTCTTTCCTTCTCTGTGCTCTATCCTAGCGAAGCAACCCTCACATCTCTGCTTCCTTCTCTGTGCTGGACGGCAAGAGAGGAAAGAAGGGGTTTAGAGGTAGACTGACCGCAAACGCTTTTGCTAGGTACTTGGAGCTTGGTCTCCACTAATGTACTAAACTGGGAATGAGTTGGATATCCCACGTCGCGAATGTTAAGCAAATGACAATAATCGAAAATAAGCTCTACTCTCGCTTTCGCAGTCAATCTCTTTGTACTAGAACCAGAAACGGCTTACCGGCTCTCCTACTCCGCAAAGCATCTGGAAAGCCTCATGGGTCCGCTGGTCTTTCGAAAGGGATTTACTGGTTGCTGCGCTAGGCAATCGTCGAATCTTGTTTCTTGTCCTCTCTTATGGAATTTCATTTCACATTTCACAGGAATGGAGGAGCCTTCTCACGTTCCCAACATGTGCCGAGAACCCAACCACTGGTCATACCAAAGCAGTGTGCTAGAAAGGAGTGTTGACTGAGGAACTGAGAAGGGAGTGTTCTTGCTTCGCTAGGAGTGTGCTGCTCGCTAGCAACATAAGAAGAGATTAGAAACTGAGAAACAGAAAGGAGTAACACTTGCTTCGCTAGGAGTGAGCAGAAGGATGTGCTAGAGAGGAAGCAAAACAGCAACCCCACTAGCAACATAAGACTAGCAACATAAGAGATTCTAAACCAGCACTGTGCTGGAGAAGGGAAAGGGGTGAGCTAAGGCAGTGAACTTCTGTCGTTCACTCTTATCGGTCAGTTGATAGCTCTCAGATTCCCAGGTGGAGTTAATTCGTTTGCTGCGCTAGGAGTGTGCTGGAGCTCCTGAGAAAGGGCTGGACCCTTCCCTTTCTCCTCCTAAAAAGGGAGATGTAAACACTTCTTTTTCCCTGGATAGTTGCAGCTTTCCTGGGAACAGATTTCTTTGCCCGAGGACAATCCTCAGCTTGATGCAGCATGCATTCCTTACAAGTAATAGGATGTGCTGCTGAAGGGCACCTTTTGAATGAGTGACCAACTTCATTGCAATTCTCGCATATAGTCATAGTGGTGAGACTCATTAGCTCCTCAATTGCACATGGGTAACCTGAAATTTCTGGTCTCTGATTCAGATATGGACCTACTCTTGGCGCCAACCTGCTGTCACGGAGAGTAGAGCTTGTGCCTAGACAAGTTGCATCCTTATGTAGCCTTGACAGGCGGCTCATTGTGAAGCCATTACACACAGGTTCTGCAGAAAAACTGACGAGTACATCTGTCTTCCTTCTCTGGCTTACCCTGTTCCTTGGACTCTCGGGCCAGTTTGATTCTGTCCTCATTGAAAGCACTCTCTCTGAAGCTATAATATTATTACCTTCCTCTAGCCATTGTGCTAAATCCATCATGTGTACAATCCCCTTTGGTTGTAGCTGTCGAACTGCAGCTTGTAAGTTAGGCTTTAATCCCCTCAAGAAAATCTCCTCCAAGTACTTCCCTGGTAAGCTAATTAAATCGAGACAAAGAGCTTCAAACCGTTTTCTGTATTCTGACACAGTTGTCTCTTGAGAAATTCCTAGGTACCTTGACTGGCTTGGTTGCTTAGCATATCCCACTGTTTCTCGATGAATCACCCGAGTACAAATCTGGAATCTTATCCTCATAAACAGGAATCAGACTAGAAGCTACCACCTGGCTACTCATGCAACTTAGTCCCATCGAACCAAGAGAGAAGGGATTCATTAAAGGAGTTCTTCCAAAGGCGCACATACCTCTTCGACGTTCACTCGGGCAACCGACCGTCTTCGACCGCTCTATCCCGCTAGTCCAACGCTCTCTACAAGGAACCAATAACGAAGGGATGCTGTTCCTACCACATGAACTGATAGATGGCACTGCTATAACAACACCTCGGTAGTGATCCAGCCTGGTTGGGACATACCGGCTAGAGAAAGACATCACATGCTTCACACAGACAGGAGTGCTTCGACCTAACAGCTGATACTTCATGACATCTATTCCCAGCGAACGGAAAGAGAAAGAGAGGGGGATTATTGAAAAGAGAGCAGAAGACCCATTACAAGCCGTAAAACAGAGCTTACAACAGTCGTATCACAGTGGACAGAGTAAGCAACATTCATAAGAAGAAGAAAAGGGTTTTCCTAACAAGCCAGATTGTGTCGGCAGTTAGCAACAAATGCATGACAAATCCATTCGCTTGGCAGGAGAGACAGGATGCAACAGGTATTCCGTAGAGAAGGTCTAAATCGTTACTCTTATTCAAACAAAACAAAGAAGTTCTCTCTTGACTCTTGGTACCTGCCTCAGCTGCACCTACTCGAAAGCAAAGGAAACAAGAAAAGCAAGGCAGCTACGACCAATACTTCATACATCCTTCCCAGACGAGACAAGAAGGGGATCTTACAGACAGGAAGCACCGCTCGGAATAGCAACAACGACGGGTAACTCACTGGAAGGTAGAAGTAATAACTAGATCAAGACCTAAGGAGACTTCGAGCACACATCTTCCCTATCACAGCTCATACTAAGAAAGACTCTCTAGAAGAATGACAACTGGAAACCGGAGGTGGCTGCACCCGCTGAACAGCTACAACCTTCTAACACCGGGAAACATAAGTCACAACTAGTACAAACCACAGGGAATACTTCTATTCTAGTAACATTCCTCATCACATCCCGCACTTGACGGTGGACTTCCTCACAACTCATTGGCAACAGACCGGGTTGGCCTTGGACTTCGACCGGGCATGAGAACACAACATCGGGTTTTTTTTTATTCCTCACTTCTTTCATCCTCGTTTATAATCGATAATTCCTTAATTAAGATGATTCAAATTCCAGTCGCTTTAGATAGCAATCGATAAAACGCCGCCCAAAGAAACTTCGCCGCGTGTGGACCAGGTCCTTTTAGGCGGTCCCGCGAAGTAGGTCCCCGGCCGTCCAAGATTGTACCTAACTACTGGAATAGATCTTCTGTTCTTCTTTGCTTAACACATAGAAGTTCGTTCTTGCCGGTGGGGAAAAATAGACTAAAAGTCATTGTTATTAATTAAGAGGAGTCAAGTAAAGCACGCATAGGAATAAAGAGAGAAGTCCCCATTTACTATAATAGGAATGTGCCCACGGGAGAGAGCGGAGTTCGTTGCTTTGAACCAGGTTTAATAAAGGTATGAAGTTCCTTGCTTTGAGTCAGGTTTAATAAGAATATGTATTTCTTTGCTTTAGCCTAAACAGTGGTTGGTTTCCCGTCCTACCTGGGAACATGTGCACAAACAATCTATCTATATAGAACACAGGGCACGCTCAAGAGAGCTATCCGCCTGTCTTCCTCCCGGTCGAGACCGATCCACCCGTGCTTATCGATTGATAGAATAATACGTATATAATCAGAAGGATAGGGATAGGAAGAGGGAGGATAGGGATAGGAAGAGGGGTTGTTGCAGAATTGGGTTCGAGTCCCAGGGACGCAATGTGGCTGCTTAAAAAACGGATTCAACGAGATATAGATATGTCCCCATTAAGATTTCAAACTTGTCGTCTACTTTCAGGAAATGTTCGGAACAGAGAACTGACAATAATACAACGCCGCATTCTCCGAAGATTGAGGAACAGGAAGAGATCTATTAAGAAGAGAAAGATTTATCCGAAAAAATATCTTACCAGTTACATACAATTACAAACTACACGAAAGTTGCCCCTTTTTCATGGGGATTTACCCATCACAGAGATGCACAGAGGAACAAAACGAACTTCATATATCCCTTTTCCACTCAATCCAGAAACAAGATTTGACGTTATTCCGCTTCGTCTCCATTTTCTTGAAACTATTCCTCAAGCAAGGCAGCCGATAAGTCATCGAAGGGTTTGTGTGAATAAAGGAATGGTAAGCATTACTCATTTGAAACTTTCCCACGGTGATATAATATCTTTTCAAGAAAATAACGCGAGAATACGCGGTGAAGAAATAAGGAGATCTTTCTATAAAGAAATTTCAGTTGAAAAAATCATAGGCAAATTACTGCATCAACCGCTAAGAATGTGGAGAAGAAGCAAAACTGAATGGTTCCACCTACTCAAAACTAAGAGGGGATGCCGCCTACTACTAAAATCCCGGTTTTTGCAACAGTTGCGTTCTTCTATGCAAGAAGAAGACTTAGAAAGAACAAAGAAGTTTGGATCCGAAAAAGTATGCTTAGGAAGTTCCTTCGCTGAGCACAAGAGAATGAAGAGGAATTTGTTAAAATCCCTATTCTTATCGAAGAGAAGGAAGGAGAAAAACCTAAATCTTTCTACTCGAACAATCAGTCCTATAGTTTACAACTCTTCTTTATCTTTATATAGTAATTCGACCTATTGCTTCGCATCCCCCCATAAGTTGACTATGAAGAGAAGAATCAAAAGGATCGAACTACCTACTCATTATTCGGAGGTTAATCATAGAACACCAAAAGCTGTGGTATCTTATGGACCTAACATAGGTCATATCCCTCACGACATAAGATTAAAAGATCCAAACCTTCCTCTTCGGAGCAGAAACGGACGTGGCCAAAACATATAAAGATCGGCGTAGTCACTCGTAGTAGGAGTCAAGATATTGCGTATAAATATATATAAATAGAGAGTCTCTTGAGCGGCCGAGAATCTTATGTCAAAAGGACCAAGGACGATGAAAGAGGAGAAGGAGGAGTAGGAGGAGTCAGACGGAATCAAATGATTATGAGATAGACAATGAGACCAGGGAAAGCAAGAGCACTTAGACAATTCACTTTGAGTACAGGAAAGTCTGCTGGTAGGAATTCCTCAGGGCGTATTACGGTTTTTCACCGAGGGGGTGGCTCGAAGCGATTGCTGCGAAGAATTGATCTGAAACGAAGCACTTCCTCTATGGGCATTGTAGAGAGTCTAGAATATGACCCTAATCGTTCTTCTCAGATCGCTCCAGTACGATGGATCAAGGGGGGCTGCCAGAAAAAAATGAACACGATCGAGGAGTTCGCTCCGCCGCGCAAGATCCTCGAACCTACCACGAACACCATCAGCGGCCTCTTTTCGTTCTCTTTCCTGCCCGGGAAGGTGGATCAAAGAAAGGTAGCTTGCTTCTCTCCTGGACTGATGGCCGCTTATGTAGTGGTCGGCCTTCCTACCGGAATGCCTCCTTTGTCTTCGTCTAAGAGCGCCTTTGCTAGTAAGGGTGCAGGAAGCACAAAAACTTTAGTGAAGGACGTCTTCTTCTCTGCCTTCTCCTCTCCAAAGGCGTTCCTCGAGACTGCATCCCTTGCCTTTGCTAGCTCTTTTGGTTTCCCAAGGATAGCGGTAGCTGGGGTTCCTTCCGCTTTCTTCGCTCCGCGAATGAGACAGAAAGTGAGAGGAAAAAGCACGTTCTCTCTTTTCGAGGTCCGAAAGTGGAGAACGCATAGCATTCTCTGGGCACATAGGATCAAAGGTAAAGCAGGGCTTTCTTGGCAGAGTTTTAGGCGGCAAGATACTTTAGGGCTTGTTGGAGCTGCTGGGCATAACAAATCGAAGCCGAAGACGGATCAAGGCTTGCCTGCCAAGCCGATAGGCGAAAGGGCGAAGCAACTCAAAGCTCTCCGGGGTTTGAGGGCGAAGGATGGAGCGTGCAAAGTCGATCGTGCACCTGTCGTGTGACCCGTTGGTCCTAAGCAATGTCTTGCGCGAAGCGACCCACCTAGAAAGAGCTCTCCTTTATCTGGGGGCACTAAAATGAAACTTCGATCAGATGCGGGTATAAAAAAAATCCCGCCGCTGAGATGTCCAGCGGATTCCTGGGCCTTGACGAAAGGCCGGCCACCTTTTTTTTACGGAGAGCAAAAGGCCCGGGGCATAGCAGGATGAACCAATGTGAATGAGTGTAAGCTTCGTTGCCCGAACACGATTGGTGCTGACCACACTAGGTGCTACCGCGGTAGCAAGAGAGGCCAGGCAATGACAATTGAGAGGTTGTCACTGAACATTTCTAGTCACACGGGAAGAGAGGTCCAATGGCAAGGCCATACGCCCGTTTGGCTCCTCGCGGAGTATAGCTCACATCCAAATATCATATCTGATTGGGGAACGGGGCAACACCCATGAAGCTCCGGCGGAAAGGGAAGGCCTGCCAGGCCGTATGCCCATGGGTGCAGGATTCTTCGAAAAAGCGCGGGCTGACTCGGAGACCTGGGACCTTGGCTTAGCAACGAATGAATATTTCTCCTCGAGCTTTCTCCGCCAGCGGCTTATGTAGTGATCGGCCAGCTCGCTAAGCTTCGCTTCCCTTTCCCCTTGACTTTATTTAATAAGGGAAGGGGAAAGTCTTCACTTAGTAGTCGGCATTATAGAAGCGGTTTGTCGAGTCTACGAAGCTTTCCTTCTTGTAGTCGGCCCGTAATGCCTCCCTTCATTTGCTTGCCTCCTTCCTTACTTTTCAGAGAAGCATTTTACGACTATAAAGGGCGCTGTTCACCTTTTGAAACTTAGCTACACCGGTCACGACATCTTGTTGATATTGAGGACTTTCGCTGACTGAATCCATAAACCTAGAAAGTCACCGTCACTGGTACTTTTTTGACTCGATATAGGTAGGTATTGATGGAGCTTGCGTAATGTAGTTGTAGTTAAGGTTGCATTGAAGTCTTTCTTTTTTTTTAAGATCTACTGAACAAAGGCGAACGGGGCTCCCAAGGCGGGATGTCTGGCAGAATGCTTGGCCTCCTGCGCTGGAAGCGAGACCCGAAGGGTGAGCTTCTGTCAGTTAGCTTCTAGAACTTATAATAGGCATTAGGCATTCTGAGCTGGAAGGAGGCAAGCAAAAGGCCGACCACTCTATAATTTCCCATTTCTGATGGGAAGGCCGACCACTACACGGACTCTATAACAAGTCATGAGCGATATCGAAACCAAGCCTTCGCCTATAGGCTTTGGGATGAAAGCCAGCCCGACGAAGGCCTATGATAGAGTAAGAAAAAAAGTACGTTAAAGTGACGAAGTAACTTAGCCGTCTACAAAGGGAAAGGCGCCGGTACGGAGTCACCGTCAGCTGTGGATATAGACTATACTATAAGGAACGGAGTCTGAAACTATGGACCGAGACTACACTAAGGAACAAGGAAGCTTGACTGAGCAAAGAAGTCAAGGAACGAAGCTGCTTCTCTAATAGCCCCGTTGAATAGGAGGGCGAAGGCTTTTTCAAAAAGTTTGATTTATGGAGAGGGGCTTCAAGTTCTTAGGAAGAGCCGTACGAGGCAGCTCACGTACGGTTCGGGAGCCGAGCCCCTGCACAGGGGCTTAGGTCAACACTTATATAATAGCCAGTCATCAATTAGAAGCAGGCAAAATGGTGATGAATTGCGATTGGTCCAAACCTTCGACCAGCTCCTTCTTGCAATCCGCCCAGAATGACCATCCTAAGCCCTTATTCACTGTGTGAAGAACGATTAGAAGGGGGCAGTCCGCTGGAGTGTAGGCTTCTTGGCCACGCCCCCTGCTTATAGATAAAAAATACTTGAGAGAAATTGTCAAATAGGAAATTGCATACCATTAGCCGATATACGTATAGGAACATGGGTACATGAACCCTATAAAATCCTTCACTTTTAGCTTTGAATTACTTATATATATCCTATGAATTTCATTTCGCATCGGAAACGATTCTAGGAGAAGTTCGAATCCGTTCCGTTCGGATATTGATCGGTCTTGGTTTGACATGGTTTACGTGTTACTGGTTCCCGGAAGAGTTAATATCTCCATTAGCGTCACCCTTTCTTACCCTGCCTTTTGACTCGTATTTTGTTTGTACACAATTAACGGAGGCCTTTTCGACATTTGTTGCAACGTCTTCAATAGCATGCTCTTATTTCGTCTTTCCTTTAATAAGTTATCAAATTTGGTGCTTTTTGATCCCCAGTTGCTATGGAGAACAAAGGACGAAATACAATCGATTCCTCCATTTAAGTGGTTCTCGCTTCTTCTTGTTCCTGTTCCTAACTCCTCCCCGGGTCGTTCCCAATGTTTGGCACTTTCCATACTTCGTGGGTGCAACATCAACAAATTCGCTCATGATCAAGTTACAACCTAAGATCTATGACCATATTATGTTAACTGTTCGTATTTCGTTCATTCCATCGGTATGCTCCCAGGTACCTGTAATTGTGATCTGTTTGCCAGAACCAAGGGGTCTTTCTTTGGAAACCTTCACGAACAATCGTCGTTTTTTGATGGTTTTTCCGCTTCTCACAGCTGCTCTTTCCACACCCCCGGATATCTGGTGCCAAATCGTCGCCCGTTTCCTTATTTCTTTGATAATAGAGTTGGCTATTTTTGTGGCATTTATTGTACAAGTTCGTGAAGAGGGCTGGACGAGTGGAATGAGGGAGAGCGGCTCGATCGAGAAAAAAAAGAAGAGTAGCCCCCCCTAGAACCTGGCAAAGTAACTATCAATGAATTCCAATAAAGATTATAACACACAGAGGACTCCTTACCTTAGGAGCGGGATGAGTGATACATTCGGTGAGCGCCGTAGTTCAGTTTTCCTTATTCGTTAGCTATGCTAAAGGAATGGATTGTTCTCTTTAGGGAGTGCAGAATCAACTAGGGTTAACCTCCGAGGAACGCCGAGGAACGCCTCATGCTAGCCAATCTCAGGTAATTGGTCTATGGCAAAGGGGTTCCTCCTTCCTTCACCTGATGGAAAATACAAGAAGAGTTCGGCAACGCAAAAGCGGGCTTAATAATCAAATAATAAGATCGAGTTAAGAGACTCGTCCCCTGAACTATCTAGTTAACGGCGGCGTGATCTTGCTGTAGGGTCAGAGCTGCACCGAAGAACAGTTATTATCGACTCGATGGCTCTGATCCGCGTGAATCAGACGGTGAGTTACTGGTTCTTGAATGGGAATCCCGAGCACCAAAGAGCAGAGTGATCCTGCTCGAGATAGGACCGGGTAAAGGGAAAAAGACAGAAAAGACCATAGAATAGAATAGCAATAGGAATCGCTGCTATCCGACAACTTTCTCCGTGGAGCCCGCAGCTAAAGGTTAACAAAAGATTGTAGAACCCATGGACTTACTATCTAAACGATACGAGACGGGTCAGTCAAGGGCCACCAGAGGCACAAAGCTGGCGAATATCCGTGAGAGCGGAAGATATAAAAGGTATAGGTAAGTAAGGCTTGCACCTCTTTGAAGATCAAGGGCAATAAGACGTCGAAGGAAGAATCCGCAATGCTTTGACATTCCTTTTCAAATGAGTTGTGCCCAGAGCCCAGTTAGTCCACTACTACAGATAGTAACTAGCACAGAAAAACAAGATGGAATCAAATACGGTGTTAATGAATTTACTGAAGTGAAGCAAGGAACGTAGTAACTCGACTGGTTGGAGAGGAACTTTGTTATTAGGGTTGAATTTCCAGTCTTCGGGCCTCAACACCGGAGTTCATCCTGAGGCCTAGGTAGGTAGTGACGTCTCTTGCTGGGTCTTCCATAAGGAATGGTCCTGTTAGTCTTAATCCAGCGACTGGCCTTGCTCCGAGCGATATCCGAAGTATGGTTCGCTCGCTAGTTATATGCTTAACACATGCATCTGAGGTCAGAGGTGCCGCTAAGGTGAACGCTCAGCTTCAACTCTGAGTATATATTATATATAAGTGCACTGAAGGTTAATTATGTCAATCTACAACTCAATGTGATTGGCTTCGCCCCGGCTCAGTCTCTTTCGGCCGGTATGTAGAATCGTCGGAGCGAGCAGAGCAGCGGAGCGAAGTGGGCTGTGTAATCATTTGATTTTTTTGACTTTTTTTTGAATAGAATATATAAGGGGTTCCTCCAGGAGCTGAAAACGAGTCCTTCGGAGGGCGAAGAAACTCATTAATTCATTGATGAGGGCAATAGCGCCTTTGTTGGCTCTTCAAGACAAAAACACTCATAGGAATGGTGCTAATTCCCATGTTCCTTCTAGTCTCGTTTGGTTTCGAAAGCCTCCCCCTCCCTGTCTCTTACTCTTTGAAAGCTGTCATCCTGGATTTCTTTTTGAATGGTTTCTTTGTTCTCTTATTTGGATTGAAAGAAAGACAAAACTTCATTTTCTTCGACGAATTTCGGCTATGACCAATGCACCAATAGCTGAATAGGCGTAACAAAGCTACCTGAAAAAAGGCAAGGTGCACCTTGGGATTGAAATCGACGAATTGCGTTTTGCCCGAGAGATTGATTTAGAAAGATTCTCCATTGGATAAAGAATGCAAAAATAGAAAAAATAGAAATAAAGGCGCATACACGGGAAGGGGGCACCACTACTTCCAGGGGGAGACTAGCCTCATTACTTCTTAGTGGGCGAGAGGTGCGCCTAACCCACCTACCCACTCATAAATCACGGTGTTCAGCTGACTTGAACTGATAGACCCCTATTGTATTGGAATTTAGCGCCCATCTTTTGACTGTTGTCAACGAATCTCTTCAATGTTCGATTCTACTCTATGTTAGAACATTTCTGTGAATGCTATTCTAATCTAAGTGGTCTTATTCTGTGTCCTGTGCTAGGAAGCATTACTCCTCTTTTCATTCCAAATTCAAGAATACGACCGATACGATTAATTGGTCTGTGTGCCTCTCTTATTACTTTTTTGTATTCTCCTGTTCCTCGGATACAATTCGACTCTTCTACGGCCAAATCTCAATTTGTGGAAAGCCTTCGATGGCTTCCTTATGAAAACATCAATTTTTATTTGGGTATAGACGGTATCTCTTTATTCTTCGTGATATTGACCACATTTCTGATCCCTATTTGCATTTCAGTGGGTTGGTCTGGTATGAGAAGTTATGGGAAAGAGTATATTACAGCATTTTTAATTCGTGAATTTCTAATGATCGCCGTGTTCCGCATGCTGGATCTTCTACTATTCTATGTTTTTCCCGAAAGCGTGCCAATCCCTATGTTGTGCGGAGCGGAGTATCTTATATTCGCTGGGAGAAAGCTTTTCCTCTGCAGGGGCCTTGTGCAGTAAACCCCCTACGGGCGGTCGTCCGTCGTCGTAAAGTAGTCCCCGCGAAGCTTTCGGGAAGAGGGGTAGTCTTGTGTGTAAGCATAGCATTTCTGGTCGAACCCACCCAATCCAACTAAGAAGAACCGAACCTGACAGACACATCTTTTTCCTTTTGGGAGGGTACTCCGAGTAGTGGGTACCTCGTAGGACCTCGACCCGCCTACTCGGGTCTTGTATGGATATGCAGGAAGGGGTGCTCCTAGGTGTGTGTAGGGGTTGTGTTTGTTCGCGAGAATGGATTCCTCGTCAAGTCTGTTTGGGGGGTGTGGACACACTTGCGCGAATTCAGGTAACGGCTACAAGGGAGAAATCAAAAGGAAACTGTACCCGACCAGGGATGGACGTAAACTCGTAAGCTACCGAGGTTAGGGATAATCGTCCAGGTCTTATTGTGAAACAAAAAAGCCGCCCCGCCACAGCAAGCGGGTTGGTTCCTCTGTCGTCGCCGGATAGCTCTTGGCGAGGTACTTTTGTCACTCGACTGAAAGGAGAGGAGACCTTAGGATAAGTTGCTAAAACAAAGGGGAGCAGAGGATCGACCCGTTCAGTAGAATTCCGAAGAAAGACTGTTGACAGCTGGTGGAGACATTTCTTTGGCCCCCGTCAAATCAAAAGGCGTTCCTCGGGCAGGGTTAAGCTCGGCAGAGGGTTCGAGAATAGGGTCCTGCCCTTCAGATTCTCAGATAAAAAAAGAGTTCCAAACCTTTATGCATGCACCTCCGTATAAGTGCTGCGTACAAGTTCCGGCCAGGATAATTGGGAAAGATCAAACCCGAAAGAACCGTTCACATCACAGTAGTAGTAGCGTAAAGGCCGTAAGTCGGGGGGCGGCCATAACATAAGGTAAGGAAGGCTATTACTTTCACATCTCTCTTTCTCTCGTACTATAAAAAAAGAGAGATCCGCTGCGTGAGCAACCCGACTGTGCGTTACATGTGCTCTACAGGCCGCACTCCATCTTTCTTCTTAACGAACGAGCCCATTTATCTTTCGATTTTGAAGACGGGCGTTGCGTTCGGTTCGAAAGGTATGGTTTTCAGTATGTCTCCAGATAGGGCGCCCCACTAGTCCGGCTAGCTAGTGTTCTTTCTCTTTCGGGCGAGAAGCAGGCCGGGCCCTACGGGCGGGCATCTCCCGCAACGAAAGCTGCATAGTTCGCCACCACCCGAAAAGTAAAAGATTAGAGAGTCCAGGCTAAAAATACATGCATAGATAGTGGTCTAATGACAAGGGCCGACGACGGAAGCTCGGGACGGAGCCGTATGATGCGGAAGTCTCACGTACGGTTCCCTGAGAAGGGAGTGGCTACCTACTGGAGCTTCGACCAAGCACCCCCCCGGTCAATTCCGCTTTGGGGCCACCCCTTACTCTACCATTATTATAGGAGTATGGGGTTCGAGACAAAGAAAGATCAAGGCAGCATATCAGTTTTTCCTTTATACTTTACTTGGATCTCTTTTTATGCTATTAGCTATTCTGTTGATTCTTTTCCAAACAGGAACCACCGATTTACAAATATCATTAACCACAGAATTTAGTGAGCGGCGCCAAATCTTTCTATGGATTGCTTCTTTCGCCTCTTTCGCCGTCAAAGTGCCTATGGTACCAGTTCATATTTGGTTACCCGAAGCTCATGTAGAGGCACCTACGGCAGGATCCGTCATCTTGGCAGGAATTCCTTTAAAATTTGGAACCCACGGGTTTTTAAGATTTTCAATACCCATGTTTCCCGAAGCGACACTTTGTTCTACTCCTTTTATTTATACTTTAAGCGCGATTGCTATAATATATACTTCCTTGACCACTTCAAGACAGATCGATCTAAAGAAGATCATTGCTTACTCCTCAGTAGCCCATATGAATCTGGTGACTATTGGTATGTTTAGTCGGGCGGCGGCCGTTAGGTCACCTATTTTGAGTTATGGACACACAAGGCCAAAACATGTGTGTCGGGCGTGCGACCCATCAACCTACTAGCAATGGGGGAGAAAACATAGCATGTCGCAACAAAAGCTTGATTCGAGGCGTCAGCAAAACACTGCCGTCTGTTCCCTTCAGTCCCTTAGCGCCCCGGGACGGGAGTGGGGGACGGCTCTACGCGCAGGCAACAGCAGCACCGGCTCCACGAAGTCTGAATCGAATCTTTCTGTTGGCTTTCCCAAATTCATTCGTAAATCAAAATCAAAGGGCTAGAAGCGTTCGCTTCTAGCTGCTTCGCCTGCTTCTTCTTATTATGGCGGCTATGTTGGCGTGGCGAAAATGAACGAAAAGCGAGATGAACGTGCTATTTTCAAATCGATTGATAGATAGCCTGATCTGTTCTGATAGATCTAAAGAGTAGAAATAGATAGAGAATAGAGAGGGAATCAATAATAAGGTCTTTGAGCCTATTTCTATCTATTGATGAGATAACTATCTATTCTTGATCCATCAGAAAGAAATCGATATGTATCTGATGGAGTCTACATCGTACGTAGAGCGCCCCAGCGCTTTTTGGGCCAGCTCAGTTCTCTTATCCATCGCATCGGTCCAATGCACTGGGCTCATCTCATGGAGGGAAAAGCAAAAATGTAGTTGTCTTGTTGTTGTTCGCCGCCTCGACGCATTCCCTTCTCTCCCCGGCATCGTCCCACACAGAAAGAAAGAGCGCGGAGCCCCGGCCCGAGCCGTAGGTCCGCTAACGTAAAGCGAGGAGTTGAGCCTGAACTGGCGAACCGAAGTCACTTTCGGAACCATACTTCCTACAGCTAACATGTATGTGCCCAGTCCTGCGGAAAGGCGCAAACGAACGTGAGCTGCTATACCGAATCCCCCGCTGGCCATCGGGGACCGAGTGGTAAGGCCATGATCTGCAGGGGAACGGATCACTCATTCTTCCATTGGGGACAGGTGCACGAACGACAACTCCAAACGTCACACATCCGCCGCCTACTTACCGTTTAGGTGGCACCAGCGAGATCCAGCTAAGGAAAAAGAGTGTCGCGGCTGCTCCACTCCGCCGCGGTCTCATGAACTTCACGGAGGAGCCCCTTCCCGCGCGCAAAGCGAATGGGCGCTGTGCTGTGGGTCAGTTTCGGGGCGGGGGGCGCAGAGATACCAGAAGAATGATTCATTTGTTTGGATCGACGAGCTTTTTCAGCCCCAAAACTCAGAATCAATGGAATGTCTGTCCATAAACATCTATTCTATCTGTATATATAGGGGATCTCTCTATACATATCAAAGTCTTTTATGGCATGATATGATCGCCTAGCTGTAGCCGCATATCAGCTGCGCTCAATATGCGGTGCGGATTTCTGTTGGATCAGATCTTTTCTTTCGCTTTGACAGAAGCTTTTTGACCTAGCGAAAAGCACTTTCGCGCAAGCAAAGTAGAAGCTTTGCCAGAAGCAAGACGAGGAAGCGGAGCTGTCGTATAAGCGGTAGCTTCTCCCGACCGACTAAAATACAAGAGTCGCGGCCTACTTTGATTGCGAAGGGGTTTGGCAACAAGCAAACGGCTTTCTATCATAGTTGCAAGGGTTCAAAACCTTAGTTCGCTGCTTTTCCCAGGGCCAGAGAAGGGCTTATACTGCTCGCCTTTGTTTGGTTTGATATATTCATTCAGTCAAAATACAAACTACAACAAAGTGGAAGTGGAAGGGCCACTATAGAAGCTAGAACTTGCCTTATAAGTCGGCCTAACCAAAGCGTCACGACAACAAAAAATTACCCTTATGAATGGAATCTTAAGTAGGGGGCTTTGACCGCCCGCCTACCAATCAAAGAGGCAGAGAGTAAACGTAAGCTCACCCGTAAGCTCGAAGAGCTTCCCTTCATTCGCTTCGCGGGAGCCGCACAGCACATAGCTGGAAGTCAGAGGGCCCATACTACCTGCCTAACCCTTCGCTCCGAGGGACCGTAGATCGGAAAGCACCCCCCATTTATCCAAAAGAGAAGGGAAGGGGCCTATGTATTTGCATGACCCCTGCGGATTTTACCCTATCCCGGAGCCAATCCCCTATTGGTCCTGCCACCACGCCGCAGAACGAGAGCTCGTGTGGAACCTTTTCTTTCTGGCGTAACAGCGGTGGAACGTAACAAAAGATTACGGTCGCCTAACATTAACATAAGGGCGGGGGGTACGGTAAACTCGGCCAAAATATGACACCCGAAGGGCCCGAACGCACAATCCTATCCCATCCCGAGTCCGAGTTTACCCCTTGCACTTCGGACAGCCGACCGTAGCATCATAAGGCTTGCAGACCTTTCGAGGTAAAAAAAGGGTACGGTACATAGGAGGTTGGACTTTCTCAACGTGGTGTATAGCACGAAAAACCTTTCGATACAAGAAAGGGCCGTTCTCACATGAAAGAAGAGAATCAATCCTTTCTTCTCTTCTTTCTCTTTCTCGAGAAGGAAAGAAAGAGGATGGGGGGAGGGGGGAATGGGGCCGGTGCCCTTCTTTTACGGCCGTCACTCCTATTTGTCAGCCGTGAGGAACTACCGCTCGGTCGGTGGGAAAGGAAAGGCTTGGGCCTACCTATATCCCGATAAGACCTCATAAAGGAACGGCGGGAGTGATAGGTTCCATATTGCCGAGCTGAAGGGCAAGACTTTTGTACGTGATCGTAGTATGTGACGTCGTCTCGTCCACGCTGCATTGAAGAGTACCTACGCACTAAGTTCCGGTTCACTGATAAGGAAGATAGAGTTGGGCGGGGGTCTACGATGTGATACTCAAGTATGACCGGGGGAGATACATGCTAACTATGGGTAGGAAGCAGGAACCCTTATGTAAATAATTTCGGGGGGGTTACAGATCTCTTATACTACCATCGATCGACAGAGCGGAACGACCAGAAAAATAAGTGATGTTAGAAAGCCGTATGATAGGTGGTAACTATCTTGTACGGTTCGGGGGGTAATCGGCGTACTCCGGGAGAAATCTTTCGCTCTATCGAACATACAGGGAATTGGAGGTAGCATTCTACCGATGTTAAGTCATGGACTGGTTCCTTCAGCCCTTTTTCTATGTGTTGGTGTTCTATATGACCGACATAAGACTCGACTTGTTAGATATTACGGAGGTTTAGTGAGCACCATGCCGAATCTCTCTACCATTTTCTTTTCTTTTACTTTGGCCAATATGAGTTCACCTGGTACTAGCAGCTTTATCGGGGAATTTCCCATCTTAGTAGGAGCTTTCCAAAGAAATAGCTTAGTAGCCACATTAGCAGCGCTTGGGATGATTTTAGGTGCGGCCTATTCCCTTTGGCTATATAATCGTGTGGTTTCTGGAAATTTAAAACCCGATTTCCTCCATAAATTCTCCGATTCAAATGGCAGAGAAGTTTCCATATTTATACCTTTTCTTGTTGGAGGGGCGACCGTCCGTTGAACTACCAAAGAAAAGGGGTAAACCTATGTGATCATGACATTGTAGGTGCTTGCGATGGGACGGATGCGACTTCCCTCAGTTGGTTTGGGTGGCATAGCCCGTTGCATAAGTCCCCCTTTTTTTGATTCATTTTTTGAGTCTTTAGGGAGCCAAAGCTTGACTTTACTCCAAAGCTTGACTTTACTAATAAAGGCTCGCGCAGGGGCGCTCACTTTTTTTTGCTAAGCCGTCTCTTTCTGGGTGGGACCGAGAGAAATAAAGGACAGAGGGCAACCATGCATGGTACTTCTCGACCCTGTCTCCGAGGGACAGTTGAACGAGCGACTCATGAATGCTGCCGGGTCGGGCGAGCCAATAACTCGAACGCGTTCGGTCTGTTTTTTGAGCAAGAATCACAGCGTTACCTTACCTTCACCATGATACGGACTCCAAGTTCTTATGGCAGAGCACGAGGAGATTTATCATCAATATTCTAATGGGAATGGAAACCAGAAGCACGACCGAGGTCTTCGTAGTCCAAAATAATCAAACCATCAATAACAGTAATGTAAGCATGAGACTTTTTGGTAGTACCGGTGAACCAGATGGCCGCGTCGATGGAATCTGGGACGGAGGACTCGTAGTATCTCTCTAGATCCGGCAAAAGCGAAAGACCCCCTAGCTCCATTCGAATGAAGGCTGACTGCTGAGCCCACTCTGGCCCCGCGGGGCGGGCCCCCGTGGTTGCGAGCCGGAGCTGCCATAGCTTATGGCTAGAGCAATGGGAGGGGCCCCAGCAGAGAGAACAGAACCGTAAGGATAACGAGTGCTCCGCCCGTCAAGCGGGCGGCAGGAGCAGCAGGCAAGTACTTGGTAGGCCAACAGTCCAGTGGGCACTCGACGAAAGGCGTTCCTCGGAGCAAGTACGAGAAATTGGCCCCGCTCCGCTTTATAAAAAGCAAGGACCACTACGGGAGGTCAAACCCAGGACCTATGGAAGTCGGGGCTCGTCCCCGGTCAATATTGGATCAAACAAAACAAGCAATAGGGGGGCCGTAGCACTGACCTCTTTTTTTATTGATTCAATATAATAGGGGAAAAGATCGTACAGTTCCCTACCGAGACAAGAGAAACTCTTAAACAGATCCTCCGCGCGCTGGGCATACCTCTTCCGTGCGTCTTTCTCGTGGCAGGAACAGAACAACAGGGAAAGACCCGGCCGACCTGCCCAGGGCTCGAGGGCGAGCTTTATTTAAGAGAGAATGGGGAGCGAATCGAAAGGCTTCCGTTTTCGTTCTTGGTTTGGTTCGGGCTCCTCTCGATCTTTTTCGTAGTAGGGAAGGGGGAAGGAGTCTAAATCTATGGACATTAATGAACCATCATTGATGGACGTTGCACATGACACGATCAATTCGACTCAAGGTCCGGCGCTAATAGAGGTTGCTTACTTTCCTAGTAGCGAAGGAAAAGGGCAGGGCTTTTTTCGTGGTAATAGTGGGCGGGTCTCCTTTCGAAGTAAAGGCCTTCGCATTCCTAATCCGCCCCACCAACCCCGGACGGCTTAGTTTGCCCCAGCTTGGTGAATCGCATCCCCGCGCAACGACATAGTTTGTGCGCTGCGCCCTTTACCGTACCGTTCTCGCTCAGTGTTTGCAACGGGGCTGGGGAGGCAGTCGTAGAAGCGAAGTCTATCGCCACGCCAACCATAAAATACGAGATTGGGCCCCTTCTCAACGATTTGATGGAATGGCCCACCCAATAGCGCTTATGTCATATGGGAACTCATGGCTGGAAACAATCCTTATGGTTTTGATATCCGGTAGGAATAATAAGAATCAAAGTCCAGGTAGGTTGGTGAGCCTAGTGATAGGAGACTATCTAGCTCGGTTCGGAGAGCACTTGTTGGGTTAAAGACTTTTTTTGTTGCTAAATGTTACAGCCTAAATGCTGAACTATTGACTCTACTCGTTCGGATGGGTGTTCACCCCAAAGTGTTCCCGGACTGCATGCATACATCCGTAAGTAACTTAGTGCAACATGGCAAATTTCATTGAGAGGAATCAGCAAAGAAAAGAAAAACGGGTCCAACATCTTAATGTGTATTTATTTGAGGTACTCGGCTGAGGAGTGTCCACATGAGTTCGTTGAGGTGTCTACACAGGAATCAAAACCTCTTTTCTATTCTGTCGAGAGTTTCGGATTGCTCCACCTAAGTAGAACGAAAGGGAGGAAAGATTTTGATTCTTTATAGCCCTTACCAGACCTTATGTCATTTCCTTCGGTTGGGTTAGCTTTTTGTTTTGGTAGGAAGGGCGGTAGTAGAGTTGCGTCAGGTCCTTCGCGTCACTCTACTCTTGGTTTTCCTGGCAGGGATGCCCATTGTTCCCTGCGATAACTCCTCCGATTCCCCTCTCGTTTCACTCGAGTCCCTATGGACCTCTCGCAAGAAATGCTCGAGTTCCCTCTTTTAAAAGAGTAAGAAATTACCTTGGACCCTATCCTCTCTGATAGATGATCTTGCTTGGGCCACTGAAGAAGAAGAATATTGAGGAATTGGACTTAGCATTCTATCTAATGCTTTGATCCATCTAAGCCCATTGACAAGCAGGAAGAGGAGAGGGGGACTTTTGGGATAATTATGATACTGAGCCCAATGGAAAAGCCCACGCCTCGTATACCGGTAAAAGTGACCAAGCCTCTTTCTAAGGTACAGCGCACATCGGAGTCGAAAACTTTCATCTGCCCACGGGCAAAAGTCATAAGCCCGATTTCTAAGTTAGAGACCGAGAATTTTTTCAATTTTGACGTTTTCCCGGTGTTTTTGTCCTCGTTTACTGAAATCAATAATTTTAGGAAAATTTGACGTTTTCCCGGGATTTTCGACATGCTCCCCTAAAAACCAAGAAATTTGAGACTTTTTCCATTTTTCCCGTAAATTTGGGACATTATGTCAAGCTATCTTAGCTCGAACGCATCAATCATCACCTCCTCGAACTTAGCTTGTTCCGTAGTCAACCTCAAACGCAGCAATCATCCGATCTTCCCTAGCGAACTAACCTTGGCCAAGAAACCTGACAATCAACCGATGTGTAGACATCCCGACTAGCACACTCTAAGAATCAAACCTTGAAGTGGTCAATTCACTACCCAGCCAATCTAGCATATTAGCCCAATGGAACTACTCGATAAGGGCCTCTTGCCTATAGCAGGAGAAGTCCTACGGTATAAGGCTCTCCAGAAGCAAAGAAAAGACGACCTGGTGGACCTTACACTCTACACAAAACTTAAGTGGTACCTGGAAAGTGATATTGGAGAGTGATCTAGCAAGATTTGTGCTGATGCTTCCCTTCCAACTCTAATGTTCTCTTCAGCATAAGCACACCCTACTGACTAGGACATCTGGCATTTGCTGCTCGGTCAGTGTTCATACTCAGCCACGCTTATTGAGACATAACATAGTGTTTAGCTGGAGGAACCCCTTTGCCATAGACCACCTGAGAGAGGCTAGAGGAGTGTGGTAGAAGCTATAAGAAAAAAGCATTGACTTTTCTTCATTGACTGATGTTGAGGCTTCAGCAGCAGCTAGCCAGCCTTTACAACTTCCGAGCTAAACCCTGCACACTCCTTTCGAAGCAAGTCCAGAATGTTATCTCAGGAGCTAGCAATGAACAAGTCTTGCAGCACACTCAACCAAAATATATAGAATTGGATCATCAACGGGTGTGCTAAAGAAACGCCTCTACGTAAACGGATGAACGGGATCATCATATAGTGAGCTTCGTTTGGGATACTTAAACCCACACAAATTAGCTCTTTAGCTGATATACGACCACCAACTATCTGGCTATCGAAAAGATCTAATATGCAGGGAAGTAATTCAATAGAATAACGCAAGGTTCGATAAATCAATTGATGCAAAAGCAGGGAATTAGACCACTCCATCCTTTATTTCACCTAGGAGCTAGCAGCAGGGCTTTCGACTCTCGAATGTCAAAGAAGGTCCTTTTTCTATCATCTGAGCTTTCTCACCTGTGCCCTCAGCCCTCAAGACTTCGCCAGACCTTGATTTTCGATTGAAGATAATCGTTGCTTCGCTATCCCGATACCAAAATGGGAAGATCTCCCTTCTGGGTTGGTAGATGAATTGTTCTGGGTAACAGGCGGTGGACATCTTCGTTGACAGATTTGAATTATCGACTTGGTCATATGCCCTAAAGTTACCCTAAGCCCTCGGGGCTCCATCCGAACCTGTGACTCAACCTTCTCTTTAGCGGAGGAGAATAGTTCCGAGTGAGTGTGCTCCCGAACCAACGATTTGTATACTCTTTGCCCCGGGTACCAATACCCATGTCTTCCTGCTTCTTTTGATTCTCTTACTCTTATGAAATAAAAGCAAAGCACACCGCTAAACAAAAAGCTGGTATTACCAACCTTCTCAGAGGTTAGGCGATTCATTGAGTCGATCAGTCATCTTTTTCCCAAGACAACTTTATTGTGTGTAGGCGCACAAAGGAAGATCGTAGAATCAGGATTACTCGTCCACTTTCATCGCCTTTTGTTGATCCGTGTCATCCTTGCTGCTTCATCCAATTATTCTTTATTCCTCCTCTCACTTGGGCGAAACACTAGAAACGGCCATTAATTTACGGATCGGTCATACAAGGAGCATACCTACGAATACTTCGGCGTGTGCTGCATTCGAGTGGTTAACAGCATACATCTATTCCCAAATCCCAACGGAGATAGATAGATAGATAGTATCCTTCTGTGCTATCCCCTATATCCTCGTAGTAGGGTTGAGGGTAGCGAAGTCTCCCGTTTATCCTGTCTCCTTCTCTTGGTTAGTGCGTACTACTTCCCAACGTATCTTATATAGAGACATTGGAGGAGCCTGATCTTCCATCTACGCAGAAGAGATGCTTGAGTTCTTCCATCCGCGAAGGCGGTGTGCTCAAATAAGTTAGTTTGTTACGAGACTATCAGGTCCACCAGGATAATTCGAGGTGGATAGCCCTGACTGACAGGGGACTAAGATTAGGAAGCATCCACAAGAGCGAAAGAGCCCTTTTATATTTGTTTCGCTAATCTTATAGATTGGAAGTTTGCCCAGCACAGAGTAGTAGGGTTATGCTTTCGAAAGTCTTTTCGGAGTATAAGGGAGGTCCATCTTTAGAGATCTGAATGAAAGTTCTGAGCTTAATGGATTCCCGGAACCCCAGGACTTTAGAGAGTCCCAACCCTAAGAAGGCTTGCTCGGGTTGAAAGATGTGATGCAGCACAGACAGAGGTGCGATAGTAAGTCAATTGATCAGGAGAGGTGGTAGCTTCTGGTCTCTCAAGCTGACAATGGTAGTCTAGATAGATATAAAGTTCTATGCTGTTTGCTTGCTCAAGGCTAGAAGCAGGAGTCTGTTATTGATAGCTCCCGTTGCCATTGGCTGTTCCGCCCGTGGTCTTTCAGATAGACGTTAAAAATCAAATTTTTTTCATCCTCTCCTCCTGGCTACCAGTATATGGAGATGGTTTGATTCTGAGAGTTGAGGAACACCAAGATTTGATTGACATCATCTACGGCTTTGCGCCAATATGAATTATGAATATAGGTTAAGTGAAATCTGACAACCAGCACACTGCTTGATCTCATTAGCAGCTCCGGCGAAGCAGCACAGACCAAGGTAAGCACAGGATAGGCAGTATCTTTATGAAGTCTCGTAAGGCTCAGATCTTTAATAGAAGTAAACTTCAGGTCTTTGTTCTAATAAATAGCCATCTTCGTCCTCAATGGCAAGAAAGAAAGGCTGCTAGGAGTAAGTGGGAAGTGCCAGGGTAAAGCCCCTGATGGATCGATCAACGGATTCTGCAATTTCATCTCTTTCATAAGCGATGAATTCTTGTTTAGCCTTAGTTGGGATTTGGACTCAGAAGCCGAACACAGTTCTTAGATCGATTAAAAGCCTGCCGCTTATCGACACTCTTTTTCTAAGGATCTTAGGCAGCGGTTGAAGTTACCAGGGATGGAACCATAGGTGCTTTAGCAACAGCAACTCGACTATTAGAACATGCGTACGTGAGGAGCAACTCGAGTGAAGAAGAAGCAAGTTATGGTGTATTGTCCAACCCGCTTTTCTCCATGCTGAGGACTATTCGACTTGTGAGTAAGATTCCGATTTAGTGGAGGAACTTCCTTTTGAAGGCACCCGAGAGCCCATATAAGATTTACCAATTTCCTCAGCTAGATGATCAAAGTCTTGGATGCAGAATGGCTCCAATCTGACAGATGTGGCACCAAAACCTAAAGATTCCTTTACTAGGGTTTGGTGGAATGATAGCCCAAAGAAGATGAGTTGGGTGGGAGTGTGCTGCACAAGCCAGCTCCAAACAAAACTCTAGATCTTCTGGATTCAAGTGATTCTTTTCCACTTGGGTGACGACGTTTTACTTAGTAGTGTATGGAATCTCCAAAAGGGAGTCAAGAGCAAGCAGGAAGGAGTATGCAGCACACCTTCGAAGTGAGGCTGCTAAGCAAGTGAAGAGAGCAGGTGAACAGGTGAAGAGCACAGACCTTGAGTCTTTTGATTAGTGAAATGATAAGGGTACTCGAGTTTCAATTTATACTACGGAAATCCTATCGGGCATACGACCAGAAAGTAAGAAGCAGGTCTTCCTGGTGAGGCAGCTTTTCAGCCCGAAACTTCTTCAGCTCTAGCGAAGCAACCCTGAGCTCCTCAGCACACTTCTAGTATAGCAATCTGAGACCAGCTTGAGGACTTCGAGTTACTGGTTTCATCTTCTTCTGATCGACTGGTTTCACCTTCTGGAGTAGGTGGAAATGCCCTGGTTTACCCAAAGTTGGTTGACACTAGCTATTCCTCGTCCTTTTAGTTTGACTTTTCTTTTTTAGATGTGTGACATCTCAAGGTTTTCCAAACTCAATTTCTTTAGTTAAGAAGGGCCATAGAATCCGTTTACTAAGTAAAGTACATGTGACAAATTCCCAATCTCTGAGTCATCTCTCCTTTCAGAGTAGGACTTAGATTCACCTGTCCAAAAAGCAGCAGCAGATTAGATTAGCTACTTCAAAGGAAAGCAGAGGTGTGCTAAACCTCAGATCTGGAACGGGAAAGCTCACCCAACTTCTCCTACTTTTCAGGGATACTTGACTAGAGTTGCTCCAACTAGCACACCCATCCGACCAAACCAACTAAAGCAAGGAGATTTCCTGTCCTGCTCTGTGCTAGCACACTGGTCGATTAGCAGCACATTGGTAGAACAAAGGTACAGATGAGAGAAGAGTGAGGAGTAAGGGGAAAGTGAAACAGAGGTGTGAGAAAAGTGTGCTAACCCCAACCCAACAGCTAACAAGAGCTAACAAGAGATTCTCCCACTCAGTAATTAAAACAAAAGGGGACGAGCTCACCTTCCACTTTACAGGCAAGCTTGAACTTCCCTTCGAAAAAAGAGGGTTCCTCCTTGAAAACTCTTTCCGTATAGGCCAGAAAACAGCTTGCTTAGAGAAAGACTGACTCTCCTACGGACCTGGTGGACCTTACAGTCGAGTTATTGCATCCCTCTCACAAACTATCAATTTCATAAGAGAAGCAAGATTGTTTTTAGAAAAGAAAGAACGTTTTGATTCGAGGCGGATCCCTTTTTTCTTTGCCTTTACGAGTTGAAAAGAAAGTGGTAACAGGTAGTAGCTCTGTTAGAGTGCAGGACTGTAAATCCCTTTTTCGGTGGTTCGAGTCCACAAGCCACTTCTAGCTCTGACGTAAGTTCCGCCTTCATTTTCAAGAATTGAGTTGTTTGATGAGCCTGCGTAGTATTAGGTAGTTGGTTAGGTAAAGGTTTCGTAGCGTTGTTTCCTCGAGTGTTCCCCTTGTTGCTGTTGCTAAGAGGCTCGAGTCTTCATTTGGCGTGGGGGACTTTCCGATTTCTCCTATTTCTCCGCGGAAAAAAGCCCATTTATTCCAAATTTGTGAGAAAAGCTATCAGACTATTATAAGAGAGAGAGAACCCTGGCCAACTTGAATCGTCTTTTTTTTTTTATATTTAGAGCGAATCGTCTTCCTTCAGCAAATGTGCCTATCATCTCGACCAATTCCTCTACCCTTAAGCCTTATAAAGACTGGTTAAGTGGTTATAGCCGGGTAAGGTCAACTTAGTCCTGTCGGGGTCCACATAACAATTGATACTATCTTTAGAGAGAGAAAAAAATCCAATGAACGGATTTGATCTCCAATGCCCGGTTCAAAATTACAAACTCAAATTACACATAACAAACATGATTTTCTTACCAAAGAAAGGAAAATCCTTAGCCTCCAAAAGGATCACATTTCTAAGGCAGCATTCAGTAAAAGCGAGGTATGTTTGTTCTATTATGTCAAACTGTAATGCTCCTTTCAGTCGAAATTTATACAGCATTAGTGATTCAGAAGTGAAAGAAAGTTCGAAAAAGATTGACGTCGATTTGAGTGCTGCTGTTAAGAAGTTAAAGTCTTCTACGGTTCGTCCCTTTCTACTCGTCACATTAAGTCACTGTGAAAGACGAAATATTTCTCAATCTGATGTAATTGAACGCTTTAACAAACTGTATTCGTGTCGTTCTATTTTGGTCAGCCGAGAACCACATGAGCGCGGCGGATTTCACTATCATATTGGTCTTGAGACCAGGAATGCATCTAAGAACAATTTTCAAAAATTGATTCGGGCTGCTTTTCCTGAGTTCGATGGAAAGCAGGTGAATGTGCAGCAGGCCAGGAAGGGCTTTGGTCCAATATGTTCTTATGTGACAAAATTCGACAAATCTCCTTTGATCTGGGGGGAATATAACTTAAAACAAGTCTTGCAAAAGGCGAAAGTTAGTGAGCGCTTTATCAAGAAAACCCATCTACCTTTAAAAACTCCATCTTGGGTAAAAAAAAAACTTTTGAAAAGGGCCCTGTTTTCCAAATTGAAGTGGATTCTACTATTTCAATTCATAAATCATCTTTTATCTTTAGAAATTCCTGAACTCTTGATCTTTCTTTGGGAAAAGATTTCTCTTCTATATAGATATATAGAAGAAATCTGGGAGGGGCCCGAGGCTGAGCCAGTGCTGAACGTACCGGAATCTCAAAATCCCTCCCACCAAAATTCTTTCATTATTTTGATGGGTTTCGGATGTATTGCTGCTTTTTTCATTGTGAAATCGCTATTGAGAAACAATACTTGATAGCCTACCTCAATGACCGATAGCGTACAAGTACCGTGAGGGAAAAACAAAAAGTCCAATATGGCGGGAGATCACGAATTTGATCATTCGCTTTCGATCAAATTAGATTATCCGGTGCGAAAAAAAGTTCTGGAGGGGTAGAGGCGAATATCCCACCGAAAGGTGGGAGGGGGGCCGAAGATCCTGCTGCCCAGCAGATCTTCCCATCATGATCGACTAAAGGGAAAGTCGCCGGAGATATTGGTTCGAATCCAATTCATGATTCCAGTTCAGAAGGACTTCATTCAATCGAAGTTTAGGATGGAACGGACTAGTCGTTCAGTAGTCTTACAGAGCGGTTACTCAATGGTCCAGTACAGACGTCTTTGATCCTCCCCTTCTTGGTTGTTTACGGGAGGTGAGGTTGAATAAGTCGTTCAGATAGCCACACAGACAGAATCGAATCTTTTTGTGAAAGAAAATGAATCGGCGGGATAGGGGAGCAGGCGATGTCGAATTGAGATCCTACCTCAGAATCTTTCTATTTAGAAGTTAGGGATAGAAGGTGAGTACCAACTCGAAAAGTAGACTCACTTCCCCTGTCTTTAGCCAACCGTCTTGATTGAATAGATTTCCTGATGGCTAGAATTCTTTCCTGAAAGAATTGTCCTACTGTGGGATAGGGCGGGAATCCTATTTAGAGTAGACTCACTTCAATGAAAGCTATTCCTTAGTCGGTCAAAAAGATTGACTTTCACATGAACGTCAGCATCTTATCCTATTAGGGGAAATAGGCCATACTCAACTTTGGCGTGGAGCGGAAGAAGGCGTTCCAGCTCGCTTCGTCTGCTTCAGAGTGGGAAAAGAAGAAGGTAGAAAACCGAGGTGAGCAAAAGGCTCTTTCTTCTTAATACGCTTAGATAAGATAGTTCATTGACTTACGCTTAGATTAGATAGTTCATTGACTACGAGACTGGAATCTGATGCTTCTTTATGGTCCGATCCTAAAAGCAAGAGGAGCACACTAGTAGAAGTTGCGTCTTAGCGCTGTAGCTTTCTTTCTCCTCCAACCGGACCCTTTCTTATTCTTATTCTTATTCGCACGAGCGGAGCCTCCCTTATAGATAGATCGGGAAGCTCTTGAAGGTGGACCGAACTTTCTTGTCCATGTCTAAAGGTCAAAAAGGAAGTGGAATTATTGTGTTCAGGCTGAACTCTGACTACTGTCACAAATGCGGGGCTGCTTCTAGCTTTCACCTTGAATCCTGGCATGATAGGCTAGATTGCTAATTCCCCTATAGCCTATAGATAGTAAGGTGCTTGACTTCGAGGAACGCCTTTTTCCGATTGGTTCAGTGTTAGGTAAGTAGCGGAACTTCTTCCTGTCAGGCAGAGCTTTGCCAAGAGTTCAATCTTAAGGCCGGTACCTATAAGGTAAGGAGTGAGAGGTTTCAAGCAGATGAGAAAGGTAGATCCTAGCCGCTTATCCTTAACTTAACAAGATGGCTCGGAGCAAGCTAAGTCTTACGTTATATACTATAAGCGCAGAAGGAGAGTAAAGACAGAATGAAATAGGTGGAGAGTCAAATTTCTTAATAATGCCCAAAAGCCTTATAGCTCTTCGGACTAAGACCATAGGATCTCACAGTGTCGGAATGAGTTGAAGACGAGATAGGGTATCCAGTCGTATTGGCAGGGATCGCTATACCACCTGTCTTTTTAGGCGTACTACTGAAAAACAGTAGCATAAGGCGCTTTTGCCATAGGTTGGACTGCTTGCTAACGCGGACTGCTAAACAGAAGCTTAAAAGCTGTAGTAGAAAGCCTTTCTCAATTCTCGTTCTCGAAAAACCAATCGTCAGCCAGTGTACATGAGTAGAGGCTGGAACATCACTTGATGACAGGGTTGATCAAGAGACCGAAGCCAGTGAGTTTGCGTACTCGAGTGATTGGTGAAGAGTACTTCGCATTGTAAAGAGCACCTTCTTAATAAGCAAAGTGTTGAGTCCACCGGCCTGGATGCAGCTCGAGGAACGCCACGCCTTAGGAGGAACCCCTGCTGATACATGGGCTGTGTTTGCTTGTGCGTGCATTCCTGCCATGATAGAATCCCTCTTCTTTGTTCTTATTGGGAATGGTTTGTCAGCGAGAAGTTAGGAGTTGGGGCATCTGCCTGATTCCTATGGCTAGCTGTGGATGATGTCCCAGCTGGAGAGTTTTTCATATTAATGCCTGCCCTATTGGAGATTCCAACTATAAAAATTATGCATTTATGCATTTTCTTTTTATTCGACAGGTATGTGACCTTACGAATTAGGTTTGGGAGTTGCTTTAGCAATTTAAGCTGGCTTCAGGCGTCAGTAATAGAAAAAGATTGTCCAAGACCATGGAGGTTGAAAAACCAGTGCTTTTTTGGGAAGCCTCTCATCGAGAAGAAAAAAGAAAAGAGGACAATAGCTGACTAAACCTCTGGGCTCTTTTTCCTGTAAAGATCATTCTCTTAAAGGGAAATTTCTGCACTCATTTCAAATCATAGAGGTCGGGCTTCAGTCGAACAACCTTCTCCCTCCCTTCCACCGATGAAACTACTCTTGCAAATTCAAGGTTCACGTCTTCGTAACTAAGACAAGCATTAGAATGTAAAGGTGGGCTTACAGGTATATATACCTTGTTTGTTAATAGAAGAGAAGACCTGAATGAGATTCGGTCGGGGTGGGCTAAGCTAATCAGCAGTCAGAATGCTTATGGGTAGGGGCAGTGGGCAGATAGCAGATCTTGATTCAAAACTCAAATCTTCCTTAGTGGCTTAGGCTTAGTAGACCTACCGTTGTTGAGGAGCTAAAGACCTTAAATGGCATTGCCATATATTGGAGTTTCCCTGATGTTCTACCAGCTATAAGCCGAAGATGGTCTCAGTCAGCTAATCGGAAGGCTTATCCGCACATGATAGCGGCATTCTTACCTAACAGGGCGTTCCCTGCGGGGCCTTACACACTTGCAGTCAAACCGTGTCCTAGGAATGGTGAATATAGTCGCATAAAGGCAGAAAGAAAGAATAGAATGCCATGTTTAGATAGATAGTTAAGCGTTTAGGGGAGTCTTACCCAGTTGAAACTTCAATGCCTGCAGTCAGGCAGCCTGGACGAACCGCCGTTGATGTAAGTAGCCCTTAAAGGAATAAAGAAGAAAGAGCTGCTAAGCGCGCTATAAGAGGGAGACGGTTGACGATCTTTCCTATACCTCTTGGCCTTTTTCGAGTTCTCTTTCGCTCCTTCACCAATAATTCGATTATATGAGAAAGGTGACCGCTAAAGAGCTTCTTTCGCTTTTCCTGTAACTTCATCTGGTTTATAAACGTTCTTTGGCGTAGTCTTTTCTTTTTCCTCAACCAGGACTGGCAGCTTCCACAACTCTTTCAAAGCGGTAGCAAAGCTTGGAGTGGACTGAACCTTTGTTCGTACTGGAGGGCGAACCCCTCCCCCTCCATGGAGGCCTTCAAGTTTTCCACTAGAAACAAAGCGCATGAACTAGCCCTATTCTATTGACTTAAAAGGTGAGCCCAGTCAGTGCAGTCTCGATCTTTATGATTCCACTTCTCTTTGCGAGCTAGCCCGGTTTTTCATAAACCAGCTCCTCTCAGAACCCGGGGGAGAGACTCAAAGCTGTCTCTTGAAAAATCCTTCTTCAATTGAAGTGAAAGACTCACAGGAAAATAAGAAGTGGCTGTCTGACAACAGATGCGGATTCTTTAAGAGATTGATTTGTTAGCGTAGCGAGTGGACTTTGCCCCTCCCTACCTAGCTAACAAACTTCCTTTCCTTGGCTCGCTAACAACTGATACAGAGGGGTTCCTCCACATTCCCAGAAAGGCTCGAAGACATAGGGAATGAAACTCCAACCACGGAATATAGTCAAGTGGTAAGCAAAGAGATTTTGAAACGCGGCTTGCGCCCCTGCTTCAGCTACACCTGCAAAGGGAGAACTCAAGAAGTAAGCTGCGATTAACCAGCTCACTTCCTTCGTTCGATAGGGCTAGACGCGCCTTACACAAACGAACCCTCCGGTAACGAAACAGGAAGAGACAGCAAGCCATGACGTTCCCAGTGATGTACAGATTCCTCTTCGCTAAACTAAACTATGTACCATTCCGAGTGCAACGATTACAGACAAGAAAAGCAGCACATAGAGTAGAAAATTTTACTAATTTGCTAAATTTTTGATTCTGACAGAGCAGGGAAGGCAGAATGAAAGCTAAACAACAAAAAGTTCCCAAAGAGTAAACAGGGAAATATCGAAAGAAAAGCAAAATCTCATTCCAGCTTAAATAATAAGTAAAACTTGACTCTTTTTTACCTTTGTCCGTTCTCTTCTTTCTTTATATAAAAAATCTCGTAAGAGAAGAAAATCAGATGTCAATCTAATCGAAGAATATTCCCATTGATATCAGCAAGTGAAGGATCGGAACTTGATAGAATGCCCCACCCGGGCTTATCGATTGATAGAAAAGTATATAATCAGAAGGCTGCTTAGAGGAGTGATCTGTTCATCTAACTCAAAATCTTGTAAGAAGAAGAATCTTACGCCCAAAATTCCCATCTCTTTTTTCTTGGTTGGACCAACCGGCACCAGCCATTTCCGTCTTCCTTAATTGGGAGAGTCAGAATCAGTCTCTCTTTGTTTGGGGGGGAGCAGAAAATGAAGGAACTTTTGCTTTGAAAATGATTGTTCTAAAACGGTTATTCCTCACAATTTCTCCTTGTGATGCAGCGGAACCATGGCAATTAGGATCTCAAGACGCAGCTACACCTATAATGCAAGGAATAATAGACTTACATCACGATATCTTTTTCTTCCTCATTCTGATTTTGGTTTTCGTATTATGGATCTTGGTTCGCGCTTTATGGCATTTCCACTATAAAGAAAATGCAATCCCGCAAAGGATTGTTCATGGAACTACTATCGAGATTCTTCGGACCATCTTTCCTAGTCTCATCTCGATGTTCATTGCTATACCATCATTTGCTCTCTTATACTCAATGGACGAGGTAGTAGTAGATCCAGCCATTACTATCAAAGCTATTGGACATCAATGGTATCGGACTTATGAGTATTCTGACTATAACAGTTCCGATGAGCAGTCACTCACTTTTGACAGTTATATGATTCCAGAAGAAGATCTAGAATTGGGTCAATCACGTTTATTAGAAGTGGACAATAGAGTGGTTGTACCAGCCAAAACTCATCTACGTATTATTGTAACATCTGCTGATGTACCTCATAGTTGGGCTGTACCTTCCTCAGGTGTCAAATGTGATGCTGTACCTGGTCGTTTAAATCAAATCTCTATTTTGGTACAACGAGAAGGAGTTTACTATGGTCAGTGCAGTGAGATTTGTGGAACTAATCATGCCTTTACGCGTGCGCCCGGAAACATAGGCCGACTGTTGAGCCCACTCTGGCTCAGCCGCACCACCCGGGGTCGGGGTGCGAGCCACCCGAGAAGCAAGCTATTACAGCGAGCGGCTGGAGCTGTAGGGAGCCGAGGAGCAAGGCAGTAGATAAGATAGAAGAAGGGGCCAGGCACCCGGTGGAGCAGAGGGGACGGTTAGGATAACGAACTTGAAACGCGGAGCCCGAGCGGCTGGCGAGCGAGTGGTTAGTGGCCAATAGCGCCCTAGTTGATGGCATTCCTCTCTGCGGCTGGCACTCGAGGAACCACAGGGCACTCCATACAGAGCAAGCAAGTCTTAGGGATGAGACGCCCGCGCAAGGACCTCAATTCTCATTAGGAGGTCGAACCAAGGACCTATGGAAGTCGGGGCTACCCCGTCCCCATGGGCAATAGTGTCCTGAGGGAGGAGTTTAGAGGCCTTATAGTAGCATGGACTTATTTCTCTTTCTAGGTCATGCGAAGGGGGCCAGTCCAAGATCGTACTGTTCCTCTCCTCTACAAAGATAATAGACGCTCTCAACGGCTAGGCGCCACTCTCTTTCTGAGTTATTCCAGCTTCTTCATGATTTCGTGCCGCGGTGAACAAACAAAAAAAGAGGGCCGTCTCAGCGGAAGGAGAAGGACCTGCAACGGCAGAGACTACTGACCCTCTTCTTGTTCTTAGCCGTCTATTACGAGTCCGGGAAGCCTGGAATCATAAATATGAGGGATCCAGAAGGGTGGGCAGGGCTTCCGCAAGGTTTTTTATCCCCTCTTCCCGGTCAAGATAGATGGGAAAGGAGTCCTATCAGTCCTATCAAGTAAAGGCCATAACCAGCCTCTTTTTTTATGTACATGTACACCTTTCTTTGTTTCAGGCTCTTCAAGACCTTCCTCCTGCTAATCCGGCCATTTCCGAACCTGTCTTTCCCACCCTTCTCAATTCTTGCGATTCCTAGCCAGCCCCCTTAGCTTATTTTGCTTTATAAAACCACTTTCCCCTTTTTTCAGCTTGCTGCTCGCTTTCTCGCTTCCGAGAGGTGCTTTAGCAACTCGACTGAAAGGAGAGGTACTGACGTGACTCGACTGAAAGGAGAGGTACTGACGTGACTCGACTGAAAGGAGAGGGGTTACTACGCCTGACTTACGGTTTCAAAGCCTGGCGCGAAGCGAAGGGATTGGATTTCACCTATGATCAGATTAGTGGGCATGTTTACTTTTTTCGTGGTGTTGTTGACGTTGTTGAAAGCTAATTTCGAAGTAGGCCTTGCTTTTCTCCGCTGGGAGCAGCTCACACTATGGTGGAGGAGGTGCCGTGAAGATCTAGGAGTGTGAGCAGTACGAGCTGAAAGGCTCCCATACTGTTTGGAGGGCAGGGGGCATAGATGCCAAAGAAAGCTGACCCCTATCTATCGTCGTAGAAGCTGTTCCTAGGAAAGATTATGGTTCTCGGGTATCCAATCAATTAATCCCCCAAACCGGGGAAGCTTAAGCGGAAATTGAAGAGTAAGGTGAGGGAGGGGGAAGAGCTATCAAACTTTAGAGGCTTAACTCGCTCGCTCTAACGCTCGTTTAGTAGACAGCTCGTCAGTCAAGTAAGTACGTAACGAGCCTTGTCTACGAAGCTCCGCTCCCTCGTCTTGCTTGCTTCTGGCGAAGCTTCTAGCACTAGAAAAAATAGGCTTGTATGGCAGGAATACCACTTTTGAGGCCGATCACTACATAGGAGCGATAGCGAAGCCAAGCCGTATAAAGGCGAGCAGCCCTTCTAGCAATAGCAAATGGCCTACTTATAGCCTTTTCCCCTTTATTCGGGGACTTCAACGGGTCTTCCAAGCTCATAAACTTTTCATTCTTCACGTTTTCTTCAGACAGTGGTAATGAATTCTATTACTTGATTGACATTGACAGATATGTGTACCACACCGAACAAGCAATATGCCGATATGCTTGATGTACCAGCCAAGCCAGCTCGACCGTATACAGTATAAGGGATTCGCCTTTGCCTCAGATAGAAGAAGAACAGAAGTACTACCGGGAAGGGAAGCCTGACATGGGTAGATATTTATTTGAACAAAGGAACTCAAACCGGTACCAGAAAGCAAAGAAGAGATGGAATTCCTGATTGAACAGATGACCGACCTACAAGAAGACGAAAATCAAATTCCTAATTCCATTCTCTAAGACGAACTAAAGGGATGTCTCTAAGCAGCCTTCTTCTTATATACGTATTATTCTCAAAATCGGGAAGTAGTCTCAATAGTTAGATCAAATCTTGGACACCCGGAGACCTGCTTCGCGAGTCCATACAGGGCTAAACGCGGAAAAAGCGTATTTGGGCGGCGTTTTCTTGATTGCTTTCCAACTAGAATGAAAATTCTTCTTCTCTTAACGTAATTTCATGGAATGCAATTGGGCTTCTCTTAATTCAATTTCACATTTCACAGAAATGGAATTATGATTATCTTTCAATCTTTCTAAATGAAGTAACAGCAACATCAATAACGGAGAGGCCTTGACGTCAGAAGCAACAACGGGCTTGGCCTTCGCCTTTGTTTGTTGACTTGGAAGCCTTTGAACAATACTATGACTCAGAAGCCTTTAAGTCTTCATTAATACCGGGTTTGGCCTTGGACACAGTACAGACGTCGAACCACTGACCCTTATATCATAGCAGCAGCAACGGCAGAGCCTTGGCTTTCGATTTCTCTTTGCTTTCTTTGCTCGTTGACTTATTGCGGCCCGTATTCGCAACACCGGGTTTCGAAGAAGCCTCTCTTTGTCCACTTTTTACGTTGACTCCCATAAAATAATAGATAATCCCAGGTTTGACTTCGGACCTAGATTGTTCGTTGACTTCACGCCACATCTTCGCATCTTCGCACTACACAGAGCCTTGAAACGACACCTCGGCTCCATCACGCTACACACGACAACTTCGCTTTCTTCGGCGAACCAGTGACACGTATGAAGCAACCACGGCAGAGCCTAGCAACCACCGGACGGAGGTATTCATCTAGCAACAGACGGGACTTCGCTTTGACCCAAAGACGTCGAACCAGTGAGTGATCCAAGATGAAACAAAATAGTTGAGAATCCTGGCAAAGCCTTGGCCCTTGACGACACCTTGGAACACAGTACAGACATCGAACCAGGGAATTTGATATCATTTCACCAGCACCGGGGTAAGCTAGATATCGAACGGAGAAAACATATAGGCATCTCCGGGACCATTCAAACAAAAATACCGGGCTTGGCCCACAACACACCTCAGAGTAATAGACCCATCAGACAGAAAGCCGCTTACGTAACTTAGAAACATAGCAGTAGCCGCTCAGCGGGGTCACGAACTCGCGCCCCCTACCCTGAGCTACAGTTAGCTACATTCTCTCACTAAATTAATGACAGGGCACCAGACAAAGGCCTTGAACGGAGGTAGACATGCCCTTCGAGGCAGAACATCACGAGTTGACGGGGCCACAACAGCAGCAGAACTCGACTTGGAATGGTCGCAGCAACATCCACAGGGCGGGCAACCCTTGATGACATGGCAGAACTTGAACAGCAGCTTTCGAACAGGCAAGTCGAACAAATAGGCCTTCGACTTCGGCAGCAACAATGACGACAGCGAGCCTTTACACCACATTTTCACCGCCCTTGACCTCAGGTTTCCAACACACACAACAAAAGGACAAGCCTAGACCTTCGAATTCAACGTGGAAAACCACCGCCCTCAGCCTCGGTAGAAAAACAGGCAGAGCCCAGCTGTAACCACTTATACACATAGAAGAACAACGCTCAGCGAAGACGGGATCAGGCCCCTCTGATAACTGAGCTCATCTCGAAAAACAGGGACTTGGCTTGAACCTAGAATTCAACATGGCAGAACAAGCACAAACTAGGCTGAAAGCAGCAACAACAGTACCTTTAGACAGAGAGCCCAAGCCGAAGGAAAAGAGCAACTCCCTCTATTAGAATAGAACAATATTCTCGAATCGTTGCCCTTTTCTTCATGAAGAAAGAAAACACATCGGTCTATCTAAAGCAACAAAATTAGTTCTATCTTTCTTTCTCTCCTATTAATAAAACTGGACTTCTCCTCTGCTCCTATCTTAGCGCGACGGAGAAGCCAGCACTGAGAGAAGACCTCCCTTTCAAAGTCCATCGCCTGCACTTGAACCAGATACCTACTATTTATTTTATTGAACTAGACGATCAGCGGACTTTTATATCATATCAACAACAACGGGTTTCGCCCACAGTACAGAGATGATCTCAATCGCATCGGCATAAAGGTCCGGATTCCACTTCAAAAGGATTTACGCGCGAATTCAACTATAGACATATCTCTTTGGCGACCCAGGGACGGGGATTCATCAATCCCGGGGTTCGAGGGAGACTTTAGAACCCCTATATATGAGTCTAGAAACCATTATTTATACATTTCTCGATGACAGAGATCATCTTTAAGGAGAATAAACATTGGTCCTTTATTTAATAACCCCGATATTATCAAAACCATGATTTCCTTATTTCTCGATGGCATAGGTTCCAGGGAAGGAAAACAGTCCGGTCCTTTTTCACCCCGAAATTCGAGAGTAGCCGTATAAACCAATACCGGCAGAACCAACCAAACTCGGCTAAAAGCAGGAACAAAGACATCTAGAAAGCCCACATCACGTGGGGACTTGGCCTTGGTGGGACATTCAACCGACATACACAACCAAATAATAATAGGTTTTAGCCATGTATTCCGCTACACCGCCCTATTGATCTACGCTTTCGAAGCAACCACCGGTACCATTTTCACACAACAGAGCCGACTTACTTATTACATTTATAGGACAGGGAACCGGTCTCGGTAGGACTTCAAAATCCTACCTCAAGCAACCGACATCTCTTTACTTACTTGACCGCTAGCCAGGGGCTTGAAAACCCCTTACAACCTTCCTTGCTTGCCGGGCTTACATCGCTATCATCGCTAGCCAGGGACTGGGAATCCCTTACAATCACATGCCTGCGCTCGTCGTGCCTTTAATTAATACTTATTTATTAACCAAACCCACCGACTTGGCTCCCTTCGCTCCATCACGCACCCTACGCTCCCTTCGCAACTGCACGCTCCCTTGACCCATGGCTCCACAAGACCAACAGCGGGATTTCGGTGGCCCATTGACGGCATGGGGGAACCCCATAGACACCACAGTAGCCGGGCATCGCTCAGCGGTCCTGAAGACCAAACTCCAGGACCTCACTGAGCTACACCACATGGAACACTCCCCGGTATCTTGGTTGGCCCATACACGCCACAACACATCACCCATTAGCGGTATGGTGGACATATTCGGGCTACTTCTAGAACACTATTTTTCTCATGAAAACAGAAACAGCAATTCGAGGGACTTCTATAACACTGGTTTTCTCCAATCCAGCATTTTGACTTTTCTACATGACAGAGACGATCAACGGGCTTCGACTCCTCACTTCCCTATTGATCGATAATTCAGTATATAAGATTCATCGAATTCCAGTTAGAAAGCAATCGAGAGAGGACCGCCCATAGTAGCTTAGCCGAGAGTGGATCACAGGTCCTTCTACGTAAGGCGATCCCGCGAAGCCGGTAAATGGTGCCTCCAAAGATTTGTACCTAACTATTGGAATTGGAACCTTCTGTTCTTCCTAGTGCTTTGCTTAACACATATAACACTAAGAAGTTCGATCATCCAACGTAGAGAGAAACATCTTGCGGGCAGTTGTTGTTGTTGTAGGTCACCTACAAGCGTATGAAATGGAGACTGAGAAGTCCGAGAAAAAGCATTGCTGCAGCACACACTAAGACAACAAGAGAGATATTGAAGATTCAATCGGCAGCACACTGCTTGCTAGAAACTTTGGCAAAGTAGTAAAGAAGAATGGACAAAGTAGGAAAAACCCTTTTACACAGAACACAACAACAAATCGTGATCGTGTGTCAAAGAAGGGAGAACAACAGTGTAGGGATATGGCAAAGCTGAGCACTGCCCTTTTTTAGAGAAGAGACTTCAAATGTTTTTAATGCAAAGGTTGCTTCGCTAGGGGCACACAAAAGCTGAATGTGTGAATACTCCCTTATTGGTTTGCTTGGAGCGAGAGCGAAACAGACGAGGATGATGATGCAGAGGAAGTCTCTGGATTCGTAGCATTTGTGATAAAGATGAGACGCTTCATTCGGACAATTGCTTTGCTAGTGAAAAAAATTTGCTGCTTTACTCAAGCCCACACCCTCAAGGGGTTACTTCGTCACCTCCGTCAAACCCGCGTCAAAGCCCCTCGTCAAAGACCTCCGTCAAAGTAGGTTGCTTCGCTAGGGTTGCTTCGCCACCTCCGTCAAACCTCCGTCAAAGGAGGCTGCGGGAGGCTACGGGGCTGCGGGAGGCTGCGGGGGCTACTTCGCTGGGAGTGTGCGCTTGTGCTGAAGAAAGAAAGCAGGTCCAGGTTCAAAGCGTAAAACGGTGAAACCAAAGACTCCTTCAACTCGAAGAAAAAGCAGGAACGGAAAGAACTTGACTTCCTGGTGAAGCAATTTTCAGGATAGAATTCTGCCAGCTTAGGAATCTGAACATAAGCAGTAGAGCGAGGGCATAGATTACTCTGGTCATGCCACCCCAGCAATTCCAAGAATTAATGCAAGCAAAGCATAGGAGTGTGATTTGTCGTTTACCTTCTTTTGCTCTTAGGAATAAAGGTAAAAAGAAAAGCAGTGTGCTGGACAGCACCTTTCCTACGTTTGAAAACGAATTGCCGGTACTCCACTTAGACTTCTGCACCTGACCTAGTGGCTGAAGAAGGATCTCCCTCAAGTGATTTGCTGCTTCCTCCCCGACGTAGGTTTGACGGAGGTATCAGTCTCGTTGCTAAAGCACCTTCGGACCTCTTTTTTCGTCTATTCTTTGGTTAAAGCTCAAAATCTTTCTTTTCATTTTGGATCATTCAGTAGCTCAGACTGGAACTTGAGAGCTAGAACCTTTTTTCCTTAATTTCTTCCGTTGCCGTATCTTGCATATATAAGATCGAGATATCTCTAGTATTCATAATCCAGGATTTCGTCATACTCTTACACCTTATAATAAGATCATCTAGGCTAGGACGAGGCAGACTACCATCAATAAAAGAGCGCTTCAGTCAACATATACAAAGTCCAGCATAGTTAGATCCATTAAGAGTTGAGCCAGACCCGGATGATCACCGAAGATAATAAGGGCTAGAAACATTATCTGGTGAATCTGAGACAACGAAGCTGCGATCGGCAACACAAACCATTGGAGTGTGCTGGGGAGGATCTGAGCTGTAGAAAACCTTGATCCACTAGGTAAGGTTACTTCCAGAGCGGAGTATGCTCAGGTGAAACTGGTGGTGATGCCGATCTCTTCTTTCTCGATTTCTAGTTCCGTTTCGCCATTGTTGAGGAAGAAAAGTGATCCGAGACTCAACAAATCGAAGAGAAAAGGAAAACTTTGTTGATTCAGGAACTGTGAAACGGAAAGTCTCACCAGAAAGTCATTGCACTCTCTTTGAAGAGGGTCTTCCCTTTGTAAGCAAAGGTAATAAATGCTCAATGAGGAAAGATTCTGAATTTCTTCTTTCATTTCGGCTTAACATCTCTTAATAATTGTTTCCCTGTTTTTAATACAAAATTTGAGGTGAAGCCTTCTCTAATGCTACGTGTCTTCATCTTAGCAGATCTCTAAAGCTTGGAGCGTATGGTAACGGTTAGAAGTGGGATTTGAGCCGCTGTACTGTGGCAGAGAATGACGTCGCTGTACGTTCATGGCTTCAGCTCTGGTTTTGTTTTAAGTGATAAATAAGACAGAGGAGACTTTGGGCTTCGGTTTGTAGACAAAACTCGTCTTGGGCTTATGTCTTGTAGTCATAGGAGAGCTGAGCCTTGTGTTGGCCCAGTTTTGGTTCATTTAGTGAAACAGTGTCGTTTTGAGTTGTAACCGGAAATATCTCCTTCTTTCTTTGACTGTCGATCTCGGTGTGGGTGGCTTAACGAGATGTTAGGGCTAATGTTGGTATGTAGTGATGTGCTGTTGAAGGTAGATACACTTTATACCTTCTTCCTGAAGCAGACGAAGCGAGCTGGAACGTACAAGGAAAGAGAAGATGCCTCCTAATCTACTTATGGATGTCAGAGTTGATGGTCGAGCATAGGTCCATTAGCGGATGGAAAGAAGATTCTGCTTAGCGACACTGCAGAGTCAGATCGGCCCCTACTAATGAGAAGGCCTTGAAGGAAGTGAAGATTGAGACTTTCAGGGTTTAGTTAAGACTTTGCCGGTGACTCTTTTCCTCTCGCTTCATAAAAAGAAAACTCTTCCATACTAAGATTAATGAGATTTTCCGGTATACTTCCCAGTCGACTATGTGAACAGCACAAAGCAAAGTTTTACCCTTTAGTGTCCAATGATATCAATGGTATCTTTCTGTTTGTTACCAAACAGGAGGGAAGCTTTATGGTTTCGTAGGTTTTCTTCTACTTTAGGGTTTGATAGAATCGTCCGCTATTACAGACTTTGATTATCTGTGGGGCAGTGCGTTAGACGAAGGAAGTAGCATCTAATCTAAGGAAGATGAAGACCGGATATTAAAAGGAATATTTAACAAAAAAGATTTGATTCATTCCAATTCCAGCACTACAAGCATTTTGATACATAAGAGTACATCCAATAGGAAGCCTACACACACCGTAGACCAGCCACACAACTAAACACAACATTACAAAGTGAACTAAGAACATATTAAGTGAACAAAAGACATAGAACAACATGAAAGATAACAAAGAAAGCCATGCATTAAAACACACTACTTTGGGTCGATGGACTCCTTATTTCCATCTTATCGAAAGAAAGAGTCGACGGACTCTTCTAGTCTCCCCGGTGCCCGTCGATGGCGGGGATACCCTGCACTATGAGTGTGTGCTGCTCCGCCCGCAGCGCTTGCTTCCTCCCCTCCAAATACTCAATACGCTCTCTGGCAGCACGAATGCGCGCTTCTTTCCTGGCAGGATCCAGTGTTCTAACACTCCTCAAAAAGAGGTTTAGCGCTCTACGGCGATCTTGAATCTCGTTTTGCAGTTGCCCCATTTCGGCAGCAATTGTAAAAAGCCTGTTTGCAGCATCCATATCCATAGGTGCAAGTACTAAATTTCTTTGATTTTTTTAGTTGATGAAGGGAAGACACTTATCGAGCCTCCATTTATAGAGTGGAAAAGGAATCTCGCCATCAGTACGAATTGCATGACTGGCACAATTCTGACTACTATAACCACGCTGCCTGTATGAACAAACAAACTTTGCAGAACCGTTTCACCTAATCGATCGTGGTGAAGTCAGCAATGGATTTGGCGGATCATCCACGTCACGAATTGGATGGCAGGCCCAATTCTGACTAGTTCTCCGCACTACTTTTCTGCAGTTAAAATACTCTTATGCCTATTTAGTGAAAAACTGGCTGGCTCTGGCTACCAAACAAAAGATCCCCAAATCACACTGCCTATATGAACAAACAAGCTTTGTACAACCAGCTTACGTGGAAAAGATTCCATATTCTATGCCAATGGACTTGTGACATCCATGTACTGAGTCGTCAAATGAGCCACGTTAATAAAGCCAAAGCTTATACGCATTGGCCTACAGGGTGCCCCAATAGGGCCCGAATGCAAGACCCAAGCCTACATGGACCATCCTACAAATGAAGACTTGGGCCTGTTTCGATGAAAGCCCACAGAAGGGAACAAGCCTACCCATCATCAAAGCAAGCCCAAATGCTTGAATGACCTCATTGTCACTTCATCCCTCTCCTTTCAGTCGAGTCACTCCGAGGAACGCCAGTCTCCTCGACTGAGAGGAACGCCTTACTCCTCAATATAGTCTATGAGAACATTTTTCTGACCAACTCTCATGGCTTTAGGAGGAAAATCAACAACCTAAGCTAGCTCCCGCCTTCTTCCGGATTTGCTCCTAAATTCCAGCTATGATCGACCTTTCGAATGAATGAAGTTAGAAGCGGCGGGCTGATCTGACCTGCGCGTCTGCCTTCCTGGATGGAGACAAGCTATGCAAGAAGAGATGTCGGCATTAACACAGAATCACACTTGGGACTTAGTTCCCGCATCACCTGACATGAATCTTCTCGGTTGTAAATGGGTTTTCAGAGTGAAACTGAATGCAGATGGGTCCCTTGACAAACTCAAAGCACGCTTGGTTGCAAAAGGGTGATGAAGTAGCAGCTATGAACACTGGTTGTCTTTGGCTTGTCTCCTTCCGCTTTCACACTTGAGCAAACTATATCTATCACAATCCAATCTTGATGCTCTGTTTACCAAAACAGACGCATATAGGACTCGAACTGTAAATAGTTAAGTGTAGTGGGCTAAGCGCTAGTGCCCTATATATAAGTAGCTGAACTACTTGATAATTAGACTTTCGCGGAGATGCCTGGTATAGATACCTTCTTACTACATTCTCATACGGACTTTCTTTTTCTAATTGTTTTGAATTCACTTGACAGAGATGCCAGGGCAAGCTCACTTGGAGTGATATACCTTGTTTTCCCGCTTTAACTAGGAATAAAGAGACATGGCATCTATTGAACCTGGAGACTGAACTAGGTATGATGAACTTCCCCCTACTGCGACTACAGCTACAACGACTGCGGATATTGGATAAACTGCGGCTACTGCCGAAGAAACTTCCGTACCTTATTGTAAGAGTTCCGATGATTTGGCTGAGGTGAGCTAACGAATTCCTGGTTGAAACTTCACTTAACACAGTCTTCGTTCACATAGTAGAAGAGGTAGAGGGATTGCTTCTTGACTGAAAGTCTTATATCCGAACAACTAGGTTTAGCTTGAAAGCTTAAGGTGAACTTAAATTAAGGGAATCTATCTTTACTTACTCCCCGGCAAAGAAAAGGAGAAAGAGGTGCCCTATCTGCAGGTGCTTTACCCGAAGAGTTAAGGCGTCTTGGCCCGGGCATTATCCTATTTATTTGCCATTCAACTTCAAAGCTAAGTGGTAAAGGCACGAAATCCGATATCCGATAAACTAGGCCACTTCTCTTACGATCACTGATGACTCAACCGCTAAGAATGAAAGAGTTGGGCACTCGATCGTTCTTTGTCTCTCTCTTGTTGCGTATGACTACGTGGATGACTATACTCCCACTGCCAGACAAAACTAGTAATAAAGATATGGAATCCGCTTTTCCAGAACTGCTTGACTCCCGGGTATCACTTGAAGTTTAAGCATAAGGACTTTGCCTTACCTGAACACAAGCACTCGTACGATTGGTTCAATCCATAGGAGCTATCCTGTGCCTACTTCTTGCCTACTATATAGTGGGTATTCCCCTACAGATACGCCTGCTCCAAAGACTTCCACAGCACCAATTCCGGCTACTTCTGCCACGTCTCTAACGAATTATCTCTCGAGCTTTCAATGCTAGAGCCATTCCCGCGGGAGAAGAACTTACTATAATAGGGAATCTAGCTTGAAAGACTTGATCGGTAGTGCCAGTCATTCCCTACCTTGCTTGTGCAGTATGCGGATGAAGAGTTAAGCTAGTTGCTCGTAGTGTGCTGAAGATCACTATGTCATGACTAACTTCTTGATTCTTTGATGAGAGAGGCGTGCGTATGAAATGTCTGATTCATAGCTTGGTTAACGAGATGTCCCAACTGGTACTGGAGCACACCCGTCTGGTTCGTACCATCATTGGCTTGTTCATCCTTTACCTAAGCCTAATCTTCTTCTTCATAGCACACTCTGCTACAGCACACTACGCTTCTGTGCTGCTCAGTAGTGACTGCTAGGGAGTTAATCACACCAGGCGGGCTTGCTTCGCTAGAAAAGAATTCCACTAGTGTGTGCTGCTGAGAGTGAACTATGTTACTCGGAACAATATCTGAAAGGAAGCTTAAGGAAAGGGCTTAGTATTCTTTCTTCAAAGGCGTTCCCTGAGCAACTACAGCTCGATAGAGACAACTCGGAAACTAGCACTGAAAAAGGGCATACTATCAATATAATCAATATGATATTACCTCGGTGTGCTAATCAAAGGTAAAGAACTGAATACCTAGATCTCTCTTATCCTTCCTTAGGTCCTCATGAATTAGAATAAAGTAAGGGAGCACACCGATCGAAACCTGTTTACTTTCGAAAGTTGACCCGCCACCTACTACTTGTAGTCAACCAAAATTGCTTCGCTAGGAGTGTGCTATTAAAAGCTGTTGATCGGCCTATGGCACTTTACTAAACCTAGGATAGGAGAACTGCTACTATCTATTGCATGGGTGCCTGCGTGTAAGAGGTGTAAGAGAAAGAAAGAAATTTCCGTCAACAGGATTAATCCCAGCGAAAAGAAGGCGGAAAGCCTATGAAAGGTGGAAAGCCCTAGCGGAGCAATCTTAAAGATGGAAAGCTCTTAAAGGTGGAAAGCCAGCACAAGCACACTACTGTGAAAGCTAAGAGTACTTCTATATTAGGGATTTTGCTAGTGGCGGATACGTACTATTTTCTTTATATTGACATTCTGCTATCCGGGAATCCAGTTCGTAAAACTCGGAGATATCAAACGGAAGTCAAAAAAGCAGAGAAGGATTAAGACTAACCACTTTTTCGACATCCCTTCATGAAGCGCAGCAACATTTCGGAAGACTGCTAAAAGCGAGAAGTCCTGACCTTCGTTACTAGAGCACAGAAAAAGCAACAGTGTGCTGTACAGAGAACTTGCTTCGCTAGGAAAAGAAAAGCTGTATTTCTAAGCTGGGAATGTTGGGTAAGAGTCCGCCTCTTACCTCTAAAAAGTGAAGGAGGTGAGATCCCTGTTGGAGTCAACTTTGGAATTTACCGGCTTTGGAGAAACCTTTTCAGTTGCTTAGTGCGAATCCCACGTTTCGAGGGTGGGTAAGGTCTCAGTACCTCGGATATAGCACAGGAAGGCCTATAGCATCCAATACCACTTTTCAGGTCACTTCCTTGTGAGCTTGTCAGACAAAGTAGGCGACGGTGTGCTGTACTACATCTCCTCAGCAGTTGATCGGTCAGGTTCCTTGCCTTGCTTAACCCAGCTCGAGTATTATTCGAAACGAGGAATATCCTTACTCTAGAAGCTCAGAGTTAAGAGTTAAGGGAAGGTGTTAGCTAAGGAATTAGGTCTTCCTCTTCGAAAGGAGAACTCTAGTCTACCATGGTGGGTAGTAGCTACTCCCAGTACATCTATCATCCGTGACATCCATGGCAACTACTACTTTTCATTGCTGTGCTGTTTAATCGATCGAACAAAACTCCTAAGGTAGAGATCTTAAGAAGAGGACGAGCTCAACTCCCGATTGTTCAAGCTTAGATACCTCTTTTATTTGGGATTGACGAAACAGTAGAAACCTTTCTAATAGGCCTATTTTGTGCGTTTAATCACCTTTCTTTCATCTCTGAGCCAGCTATCCTTTCAGAATAGGGCTTTCTGCTTTCTTTTAAGGTGAGGAATCTTAGGAGTTCAGCTTTTTCGATTAAACGAAGAATTCTGTCATTTCAGATGGGATTCCAAAGCAAGCCTAGTTATCTATGTTAGCTTCATTCCTGTGAAGTTGGTTTCTAGTTTTGATCTTTGAGTTGGCAGTAACATGACTAGCAGCATAGTACGCACACACGAAAGTCAAGGGATTGTCTGGCCCTGCTACCTACCCAACATGAGCACGCTCCGAAATTAGAGTAGCTATCTATTTCATAAGAGACCTCTTGCAGATTGAAGCATGATTGGGCTCTCCGCTTCTCTTCAGATGGAACTTCGCCATGTCCATGTCCCTCGAGTACTGTTCCTAGAGTATAGTAGAGTACGGATCGATTGAACTGGTTTCTGTCGTACCCCTAACGGTACAGTTATGACCTAATGCGGGGCCTCTCTCAGGCAGAAGATCAACCGATGTACGATGACCTAATGAGAGGTCCTTCTCTGTCAGGGTTTATAGGTCAACTGGTTGCTTCGCTAGAGTAGGACCTAACCCATGTACTGTGAGTGTTGATTAGTCACCCTGATATCGAGTGAGCATTCGGGGGTGTAGACTTCACACTTTAACAGGTCATCTGTCTTTCGAAGTTTTCTGTAACACAGAGATGTAGTTGCAAGGCAAAGGTCAACTAGCTTGCTTCGCTAGGTTGCTTCGCTAGAGATGGATGCAACAGGTGTGGGCTATAGATCTCGTATTTCTGTAATCTGGCACCAGCCTTTCCTTTTCTTGATCTTATGCAAGTGACTTTCATTCCGAATTGGCTTGACTTTATGCTCTAGTTGCTAAAGCACCTCTCTGACATAAATTAGGATAAGTTTAGGATATTGTTCGGTATACTTCAGCACACCGCAGTGAAGCGGGTCACCCTTTATTTGCGCTTCTAGCTCCTTCCTTAGCACACCAGCGTCAGTAGAGGGTTGGCTGGTAAGACCTGGGTTGGCTGGTAAGATTCCCAAGGTTTATCAACCTGGGTTTGCTAAACAGGATTTTTCCACCAATGATTAAACGGAAGTTTCTTTCTTTCTTACTCTTCTACGCAGGCATGCAATAAGAGTAGTCTTTATCTTCACCCCCGATACTAGCTATTCTTTTTCCTCTGTGATGCATTCTCCTCAGCACACTTCTAGCAATCTGAGACCAGCTTGAGGACTTCGAGTTACTGGTTTCATCTTCTTCTGATCGACAGATTTGACCTCTGGTGAGAGTTTCCGGTATATCCGTCAAACCTTAGTTTAGTGGATATAGGTGTAAAAGAACCCTTTCTTGTTTGCGAGGACTTAGTTGGATAGAAGAGAGATTTGTGCTCAGTCTAATCCTAGTGGATATAGGTCAGGTCATAGATTCTTTGCAACCCACAGATGGAAGGGGAAAGTCCGGCAGGTGAAGCTCAAGTCAAATGGGGCTATCTCTAGAAAGATTGTATCAGAATCAAGGTCAAGCCAAATCCTCACATTTCAGTTCGTTCTTCATTAAGAAGAGTTGGTTCCCTTCTATCACTCCTATGGAGATCTTCTTCTTCTATTGAGACTGACCATCAATCTCTGGCCGTTTCAGTGATCGATTCGCTTTTCAAGAATCTAGCTAGTATAGAGAACAAGCATCAGCTTAGCGTCTTCCGAGACTCCTTTCATGTGGAAAGTACCACATATCTCCCTAAATTCACTCAAGTGCTTATTCGGATCTAATGCACCATTCTTCGGCCTCTTACGAACAGTTTCGATGTACCAGATCATCTTGTGTTTAACAAATCTTCGGTATCGATTCCCGCTCCTACTAAAGCTAAACCTCTTGTTTCAAAGGAGAGCCGGCTTCAAGCATATAGTGCCTTTCCCAAGGGAGAGAAACTTTTGCTTACAATCCATATAATATAAAGGTTTTGACAGTTTTCCTTATAATAGGTACAGTTCATATGCATGTAATAGTAAAGGAGGATGCTTGCCTATTTGACTTCCTGCCATTTTCAATAGTCCTCTAAGGGAACTCTCAGGAGATAAGAATATAACAGCTTTGTCTTTGTCCGAAGCAGGAGATGGACTAGATAGAAAGGCTTAGCAAGAAAAGAGGGGGAGGGAAGCGACCGGTCCAGCCCTTATGGAAGAGGGAGATCGTTTAGATCATTAAGAATTAAGAAAGGGAACTGCTATTAACCGTTTAGCAGGAGCCTCCTTATGACTGTTATACAAGCTAGCCCAGGTATGAACTTATCTACGGGATTACGGGTATTGTTATAATTGATGGTTTTCCTTGAAGATCCTTACAACCTTTAGGAAAAACAGATTCTATTGAAAGATATTAAGAAACATATGCTTATGGCTTTCGCTTTAGGAGAGGAGGACCCTCCTTAAACTGAGGGGAGAGCTATGCTACACTCTGAAAAAGACCTAGATAAGCCGTATCCAGAGGTATACGGCCTTGTCCATTCAATGGCCTGCTTTCTCACTTTCAAAGCTTTCGGGGAAATTGGCTTTTTTGTTACTGGTTATTTCTAGTCTAATAGTAAACAACAACAATCTTTCTAGCAGTAGCGGAAAGTCAATACTAATAGTAGTAGCAGTTCCATCTTTCCTAGTATCTGTTAATTCAACTACTGGAAATGAAAGAGTTGAAGCTAGTAAATTGACTGGAGTTTCGGCTACTAAACCATCAGCAGGATGTAACTCCTTCCCATTTGTTATATTAAACGAGATTTTCCCAGCAGTTGAGGTTCAATCGGTCGGATCTATTCCTTGGTCGGCTGTCACTCCTTCGGAGCCTACAGCTTCGAGCTAATTGACTCCCCTCTTGCCCTGCTAATAGATAGCAACTTGCTTACAGGCCTAGAATGTGTCTCTTAAAGAAAGCCTGCTGCCCCATCCCTTCCCCGCCTACCCGGGAATGAAAGAAGAAATAGGGACCGCTCCCGCTCTATTCTATTCCGAAAGAGGGGATTCGTGCAATGCCCAAGGTTGTCACTTCGTACCTTGAATCTTTGCTTAGTTAGCTTCTCTTATTAGAAGAGGGAAACCTCTGAATTAGCACCGTATTGCTGCCTTGGCCGAAGCAACTAACCAATTAGGAACTCTTTGACCCATACGGAATCAACAACGAGAACCAGTTTCTTTCTTTCATTTGCTCGCTACGCTTCGCCCTCTGTTTTATCCCATAAAGCAGTATTATCATGAGGGCGGGACTGCTTCCTCGTGTGTGTACTGCTTGAGAATCCCCTGCTTGGATCTTTGAAGGACGGCTTTCCTAAGCTTGATGAATGTGCCGAAATTGATTTTTTTTAGGCGAGCTTCATTCCTTTAGGAGCGGAAATGCCGACATCTACTATTCCATCAAAGAGCCTACTCGTCGTAAGCCCTTCTAGTTCATCTGCATCAGCTAATATCGAATCTCAAGTTTTGCCCCGCCTGTTGCGGGCTATCATTCGTATCTTAAGGCAGTTCACAGTTACTTGCATCAACAGGAAAGTCATCAGTCCCTTATTCTTGAACAACCTATGATGATTCATTTCCTCTTAGATTACCCCTCTTTTTGTCCAAAATGCCATTCCCTTTAATCTTAATAAATTGGCTGATTCAATAGCATTGGGCTAACTCGGGAAAGCTTTAGTAAAGCAGTACTAATCCCCGGAGATTCCTTCAAAGGAAATGGGGAATGGGTATAATGGCACTGGCTATTTATGGATTGGTGCACTCACCCCCTTTCTTTATTGACTATTGGGATATTGATGCGGAGAACCCTATCGCCGGCCGGCCGATCTTCGTCTCCTCCTTTTGTCCAATGATTCCTTCTAACAGGGCATTCGTGAACAAGCCACCCTTATTTCCCAAGCGATTCTCTTCTGTCTGTGGTCTTCTTCTACTTCATCTAGTTCATGTGCAGCCTACTCGTGAGCAAGCCCTGCTAACAGCTCTTTTTTTTGTACGATTCTATTACTATTTCCAGGGACATAACTCGATCCGGGAATCTCAATGGGCTTCGCTCCTGTAGATTAGGCAGTCGGGTCAATTTTTGTTCAAAAAGAGAAAAGAGCCTTTACGCCGACAGAGGATTCTATAACCGCGGATAAGGGGAAACCACTAGCATTCGATGCATCAATGAATGTGCTTGCGCCCTCTTTTATGCTCGATGCCTATTCTGTTCCTTCTGTGGCATTTGTCACCTATTCTGATTCCCTTGCAGAAGCCCATTACATTCTTCCGTCTTTCTTCTCATAAAAATGCTCCTAATCTACTTCTACGAATCTACTTACACCTAAAATAGACTGAGACCTAAGGCAGAGCGGGAGTGACTCTTTCAACCAGAGAGAGTTAACCGTAGGAAAAAAAATCCGGGTGTATAAAATGCAACATAGACTGAGACCTAAGGCGGGACTCCCCTGTAAACCTTTGACCGGCTGTCTAAGCTATCTAATCTATTTCCATTTCATTTTCCCCTTTTGAATGAAAGTCAATTTCCGCCCTAAAGTGGCATTAGAATTGATACACATTCCAAAACCCCCGTATTTTTTGTTGTTAAGACTTCCCGTTGACAACAAAAAAAGACTTCCTGCCTGTGCTAATCCGCATTTCTTTCAAGCTTTAGGAGATATTTATAATGGAACGAGCCTGAGTTCGGTTCTGGTGCTCAATCTAGTAATAGTACGGGCAGGGCAGGTAAAGGCCAATTAAGAAATACTTTGTAGGGGACGGAAGGAAGGTATAAAACTGAACTTCCGGAGCTAGGGATTGCTCTTTCCAGTCTCCGCTAGCGCTTCGCTGAAAGGCAGACAAGGACAAGGGAGACAAGGGAAAGAAGGAAGGCTTCGAAAACAAATATAGAATCGATCTATATCTATATATTACGCTATTACTTGGCTTGGCCGAGAATCCTTGTTTTCTAGTCAGGCATCACTACAGCACAGGAAGTGGTCGGGCTATCTCACTGAGGCTAGAATAGATTAGAGCACGGTCCTCAACACGCATCTAAGGCCACGCTCTAAGCCCGTTTTCCCGCTTGTAATAGGTTAGGTCTGGGGGTACGAGAAAAAAATGGGAATAAGACGCATTCTAATCGACCCAAGAACGCACTTATAAATAACATAGTATGGTATGAACCAGTGAGAAAGTACGGTTTTGAAAGAGATTAGAGGACAAGGAAGAAAGGAAAAAGAAGAAATTGAACCAAGACCCCCTGCGGCACAGTCCCTGGATTCTGGCGGGGACTTCCGGCGCTGTATGGAGTCTCTGCGGGACGAAGACGAAGTCAATTCCTCTTTTAGGTTTGCTTTCCCCCCCCCCTCCCGCGCCCACCTCGGCGGAACGAGGAAACCAGGCGGCTACTGGTGCTGCTCTCTCCGTAGCCGAAAAGCGCCTTTTTTTTAGGGGATTTTGCCGAAGATCTTGGCAAATTCTTTCAAAAGAATGCAGCCATGGGCGAACGGGGCTTTCGTGTATCGGGAAGGCTTAAGAATTATGATTCATTCGTCGGTGACCTCATCGATCAGCTCTGGGGGAAGATCGATGAACATTCCTGCCAGCAAGGCTGATTCACATCGGTCATTGGCGACTGCTTTCTTTCTTAGTATGGCATCTTTTTTCGCTGTCCACTGGCGGTTTCTTATATAAGAAAAAAGGCTTGAATTTAGGAGCGTTCTTTTTTTTTTTAAAGGAAAGATCGTAAAAGTAGCGTAGAACCCTCTTTTTTCGGGTGTACTTGTCCTATCGAACAAACTTCCTGTAAGGGAGGAATTTCTTTCTATTCTATAATACAGAGAAAGAAAGCGGGAAAGAAAACTCACTGGGGAGACGCTTGATTCGCTGCAAATCAGAGTGTAAGAAAGCAAAGAAGAGAAGTCGACAAATAAGCTGCTAGTGCTTGAGTAAGCGGCGTGAGAGTATCCAGTCCTGGGGGAAGAGAAGCTCTAAGCGTACCCGCTGTTCACGTACCAGCTCTTAGAAATGTTCACGTATCCAGTGCTAGTCTTTTCTGTTCCAGTAAGAGTAGTTGGAGGACTAGCTAGTGAATCAGCTGTTAGGGGTTCCTCCGCAACCCGGAAATCGTAGCCAGGAAGGGGATCCCTGGAAAATAAGTAAACAGTCAAAAACCTTGCAAGCACTAGCTTTGGGCAGGTACAAAGACTCGGGATGAGCTCCTATCTATCGGTTGCATCCTTAGGAACTACCAACTAGCTAATAGGAAAGAAGAAAACGAATAGCTACAGCTACTACGAAAGGAATGCCAACAAGAAAGCTAATAGGGATAGGACTACTAGCTGCTAGTATAGAAACTGGAATCTAAACCTTCTTTTCTATCTAAGGTCTCATCAGAAATTGTGAAAGTTCACTGAGTAAGCTATGTCAGGTCTGGTTATGCTAGCAACCACCAAGAATGCTACGATAGAGATGAGGATTAGCAAAGTGGAACTTCCAACAGCAGAGCAGACAAAGAGGACCCAGAAGTGACTATGGGAGAAGGGAGAGGTTCTTTCCATGCCAGCCTTGACCAATAGATCAGTAATGTTTTGAGAAAGATAGAAGCAGAAGTTCTACTCACTTTTTGACCAAGATTGAGCCAGATACTTTATAGAAAAGATGGCATTTTTGATGCATACTATGTCATCAATATGAAGAGGATTGGACCATGTGATTCTAAGATCATCAACATATACTAGAATGTACAGAGCATGACCACCGCTCAGAAAGAGAGAGAGAAAGTTGACTGAAAACCAAGCTCAGAGAGTTCTTTCAAAGCAGCAAGAGTAGTCATGAATAATTCTTCCTTCGATTGGATAATTCCCATTGGATTGTCAGCTATTGCATCAAATGTTCCAGCTCCGCCCAATTCTCGAAGTCATGTTAGGAGAGGTATTTCTTACTCGGATAGGGAGGCCACTATCAGCTACTCTGCAACTCTTCTCATCCCACGGGTTGGCATTTCTCTTTTCTTGCTCTTTCTTTTCTTTCTCTTTCGGTAGTGGACGGGCTAAAAAGGGATTTGCTTACGCGCTAGCGCTTTCGTTCACTTTTTCTCACATTTCTAGTACCAACTAATACTAATTCATTCGGGCGAGAGTCTTATTCTATAATAGAGATGGTAAATAAAAAAGTGCTCCAGTTCCACCGGTTCCTAATTAATGGGGGAGTTGCTGCGCTCTCTTCTATGTAAATAGAGATTTTCCACGGTAAAAGAAGTGCTTGGCTTTGTTACTATATCCCGAAAAATAGGTTAGGTTACTTTCTTGCTACGCCCGTTGACTAACTAGAAGAAAGAGAATGAATAGACAGGATAACTAGTTCCCGTTGGTTGACAACAGCTCCCTTTTCCTTTAGCTTACCAGTTATACCTAATGTGGCGCGGTCGACATATTACTATAGGGGCGAGCTATGTTAGCCAACCCTTTTTTCAGCTGCAAGGTCTCTGCCAGAAGTTTCAACCCAAACTCAGGCAACTTAAGCACCGGCTCAATCACCATCTTCAAACCGTCAAAAGCCTTTTGACAAGCTTCAGACTAGTTCTAACCCCGATCCATCACCAGAGTCAATTCGTACACTTCTATAGTTAGACTCATGAATCTAGAAACTGAAGATAGGACCCTCCCCGGTGAAACAAGATCGGCCTGTTTGTTTATTTTACCGTGGAAACACTAGAAACAATGGGTCAGCTCACAACTCGAAACGGGCGAAGCCACTTCCTGATCATAATTGCTCTAGTGAATAACTAAAGAAAATAGATGAATAGATGGGAGATAGAAGAGAAAGAAATTCTAAGCATCTATCATAGGTTCACTAATTACTTGAGTGACTGTTGGCGGGTTTCTTTGTATGTGTTGTCCGGAAAGAGGAGGACTCAATGATTATTCGTTCGCCGGAACCAGAAGTCAAAATTTTGTAGGGATCCCATAAAAACTTCTTTCGAGGAATGGGCTAAACCCGGTCATTTATCAAGAACAATAGCTAAGGGACCTGATACGATACTACCACTTGGATCTGGAACCTACATGCTGATGCTCACGATTTTGATAGTCATACCAGTGATTTGGAGGAAATCTCTCGAAAAAGTATTTAGCGCCCATTTCGGCCAACTCTCTATCATCTTTCTTTGGCTGAGTGGCATGTATTTCCATGGTGCTCGTTTTTCCAATTATGAAGCATGGCTGAGCGATCCTACTCACATTGGACCTAGTGCTCAGGTGGTTTGGCCAATAGTGGGCC
>OZ053314.1:137500-147500 GCA_964056655.1 Arabis hirsuta | reverse complement strand
TTTCCAAGAGGATACTGGCTGATTTCTAGTTATACGCCGTCTTTTCCTTGCTGCTGTCTGTTGTCCTTGTCTTATCTTTGTGCTGTGTTGCAAAGAAGAAGTCATCACATGTCTCTGTAACACACTCAGTTTCTGGTCCAAAGACCCTTGTTGGCAAGACTCCTCCGATCCAATAGCCAACGGATGCTTCCGATCGATTTGACTTTCTTTTTTGATCGAGAGCTTATCAAGCAAAGGTATGTTGATGATCCAGACTCTGATGAACCAATCATCGTCAACAGTAAGATGGAGCCCACTGTCTTTACTATTACTCCATTTGTGCACGAGATGCTGACTAAGTAAAGAAAGAGGTCTGGGTTGAGTACAAGTTCTCCGCAGCACAGATGTTGATCAATAAGTTTCTGGGATTTCCAGTTCTATCGGCTGAAGAGGCTGCTGTTGACTCAACCTAGCAAGATATTCCTTTCAGCACTACAGCGTGTACTCCGCAGATGGCAGCTCCCTACATTCTCTGTGGTTACAACAGGTTCTCTATTACCAACAAAAGATGACCTATAAGAGTCTGGAAGTCTCCTGTTCGGCACATGGACATCGTATTGATTTTGTTTCAGAGGAAGCGTGGTCGCCAACCTTTCAGCAAGTTTGGAACCTGGTCTTATCTTTGGGATAGAAGGAGCCTCGCATCTATCAGCTAGGAGGCTGTATGTGCCAGATCAAGGTGTGGAGATGCATTTGTCAAATCTCCGTCTGATCAACCTCAGCAGGAGTATGAGAAGGGTTACTATTCGCATTCCTTGCTGTGGCAGCCGCTGAGGCATTTCGTGGTGGTAATAAGATTAAGGTTGCTAAGAGGGGTAGTGCTCAGGCTGAGGCAGAGTCTCCTAAGTCTCGTAAGGTAAACTGGTTCTATTGGGTGAAGCACACTACCATGTAGAAGGAAGTGAACGGCTACTCTCCTAAGTCTGTGCTTGGGGGTGCTGCTCCACTATATAATCTGTATTGGTTGTTAGCTCTTGTTAGTGCTATTGAAAAAAGCTCCTGAGATATATAGTTAACAGCACAGGCTGTGGTTGTCGAGTCTGCTTCTCTAATTCTTTTATTTGTCTGGAATAAACAAATAAAGTAAGTGATCGGCAGCTATTCTCTTTGGTTCGACAGGAGGTCCAGAACTTGCTTCGCTAGCAGTGAATAATGCTATTCCGGTGAAGCAGGTTGGCTAGTGCAAGCACACTAATTAGCACACCTCAGGTCTGTTTTCCGAACGAGTGAGTTGTGCTTCAAAGCAGGGGTGGTGCTTCACAAGTTACTCGTCCAGTCAAAGCAAGAAGAGAACTCAGTCCATAGGGTCAAAGCGTCTTTTCGGCGATAAATATAGGTGAAGTCAGCTACAGAATCCTCAAACCACTTCTAAGTGGGCTCGGGGAACGCCGAGGAACGCCTTAGCGGGGTCTACTTTCTTTTGTTGACGCAGATTGGGCAGGTTGTCCTGACACTCGGCGCTCTACCTCTGGCTATGCTATTTTTCTTGGTCCCAATCTTATTTCATGGCGCGCCAAGAAAGAACCTACAGTCTCTCGTTCTAGTGCTGAGTCTGAATACCGCTCGCTTGCCTTTGCTGTTGCTGAGTCTCACTGGATTACTCAGCTACTTCGCGAGCTTTGTCTCTTTCTTCCTCACCCTGTTCAGATCTATTGTGATAACATCATCAAACTTATATGACTGCCAATCCTGTTCATCATGCTCGCTCGAAACATATTGAAATTGACTACCATTTTGTACGGGAAAAGGTTGTCAAAGGTGACATTATTGTGCAATATATTCCCACATCCGAGCAACTTGCTGATATCTTCACGAAGGGCCTCCCCTCTGCCCAATTTCTCTACCTTCGCTCCAATCTTCGCATCCTTCCACCTTGCTCCGATTGAGGGGGAGTCTTAGTGTATCTAGGTTATACTGTTAATTGTGTCGTATGTATTCGCCCAAGGGCTTAATTGTAATTTGACTTGAAGAGATCATCTATATAAATAAACATCTGATGCCCTAATTAGGGCTAAGCACTGAAATTTTTCCTAAAACCAATTTCAGAAACATTTTGTTATGGTGGGGAGTGAAAACACCAATGCAGCAGAGAACGACCGTATGAATCGGAATCCACTTATATTAAGACAGACGACCGAGAAAGAAAAGAAAGGCTCCACGTTCTCCAAGTGCTTAATCTTAGCGTGCTAGCCGCTGCTTCATTTCGTTTTCGTATAGTGAGAACGCTTTCTCTTTCTTAGCGCTCCGCCCCCCCTTGTATAGTAAGGGGAACTCTGGTTGCGCGGCTTTCTCTTATAGGGGTCTATTTTCTCTGACTTGACTCAGCTTGACCTACTTGACTCAGCGGTTAGAGTATCGCTTTCATACGGCGAGAGTCATTGGTTCAAATCCAATAGTAGGTAAAACCGGCCGAAACCCCTGCTTTTTCCAGCATGACAGCAAGCACGGACTGGCAGCAAGGATGAAACTGAATGACCAAAGCATCGGTTGCTTCCACTTGTGGCCGACCACCTTGACACCTTACTTAATATCAAGGCAGCCCACATACATGAAGAGAAGAATTGGGTTTAGCGGTAATGGCATAAGCCAAAGCTAGATCACCGGAGTTTAGGCAAATGGGTACGAGAGAAAAAGGTTTTGAAATGCATCTTCCGAAACCAGATAATCAACCGAAGGAGATTCCCCTGCAAAAAGGAGATGGCTCTAGTTTCATACTAATCTTCGATCTTCGAGATTCCCCCACGGAGCGGTAAGGCATCCCAAGGAGCGAAGCGGCTCAAAGGATTGGCAATGAAGCTCAGTCTGGTCTGAGGGGATGGGCTAGGCTACTCTCCCCAGACATAGGAAGAGGGGGAAGTAAAGTACCTAGAGATCTAGATCTAAGATCACGCCGCTTTGGTGGTAATATCCGGCATAAAAGAAAGCACCAAAGCAAACAAAGTCGATTCTTTGTTGAGTCAACTGGCAACTGGGATTGCAGCGGATCTAGTGGTTCTCCTATTCTATGGTCTTGCTGCTGAGAGAGAGTAAGAATAGAAAGCAGAAGCTCGCCTCGCCCGGGCGAAAGACAAGGGATGATTCTTCTAAGATACGAACTTGCGGAAGGAATGAAAAGGTATTCGACTAAGACGGGGACGGGTATAGGATGATCCTCCTTGGCAATGAATTGCATAACTAAACTCTTATCAATGAAAGATGTAAACGAAAGAGAATCGGCAGGCTTAGCTATCTAACATGAATAAACCAACAACAAGGCGTTCCTCGGGAGTATGAGACTGAGCCGGCTACCGTACTTCGTGCTGGAACAGGAGAGGTATATTCCCACCTAACAACAGTAAGGACAGAGAACAGCTAACAACAGCATATTAACAGATAACAACAGTAGGAATATAGCCCTATAACAACAGCTAATAGCAGTAAGGAGATAACAAACAATCCATCAACGCTATAACCATACTATAACAGCCAGCACTCGGTACACAACATACAGTAGCAGCAGGAACTAATATAGGTTAGTCGTCAGAGAAAAACCTATATTAGAAAGAAAGCTACTTCTCGGCCGGAAAGTACACTTCAAAGAGAGGAGAGCAGAACAAAGGTAATGCTACCCGAACATTGAAGCCAGTCCTGGACAACCAACAACGGAAGGAAAGGGAAGAAAGAACGACAATCACCGGAGGGATACGTACGGTATACGGGCCCTTCTCAGTCCGCCCACAAAGAAGAAAGGAAAGGAGCTGCAACAGCTCAGCAAATCATAGTTGGATTCGGGGATACAACTATCAGGAAGAAAGCAGCACTTCCACGCAACAACAGAAGGATCGAGAAAGCAGCCTGTAATACAGACACAACCAAGGAAAGGGAAGCGGACAAAGGACGCATTCCCACAACTATTAATCAAGCAAAGCGAAAACAACTGTTTGAGCAGACACAGGAAGATTAAGTTGTTGGTTAGGTAAAGGGGACCCAAGCGCAACATTCCCATAACAACAACGAAAGAAAACAGCTTCACTTGTTAGTCACGCCCAAAAGCACAAGGAAACCCTAGAGAACAGACGCACATTCAGCAACATTACGCGCATCCGATCCGCTCAAGCAAAACAAGGAAAGAAGCCCGCCAGAACTACTTAACAATACATAACAAAGAACGGGGCGGGCAAGACATCACAACTCAGCAAAAGAACCCGGAAAAAACTCGATGACCACAGTCATGCCACATTCCTCAAACGAACAGGGAAGAGAAGGGCAGATAGCGACAGAGTAAAGGCAGTCCCTCCTCTCCCCATCACATTACAGACATTGAAACAAGAGCAGCAAGAACAAGTGAGTGCTACTTAACGACAGAGGCTCTTCGGGACGAGAAAAGCCGCCCACAAGTAAGGAGCGAAGAACAACTGTCGACTTAGCTTCACCTCCTCGACACCAATTCAGAACAACCAGAAGAGTATAGCCAAGTGGTAAGGCAAGCAAAGGAAGTAGCATCACTTGACGCTAACCAGGGAAAGGATGGGAAGAAAGAACGGCACGCCATCCAAACAAGCGGCACATCCGGTAACCTTTCCCTCTTCATTCCACAGCCGAACAAACAAAGAAAGCAGTATCACTTGCTTATTAAACAAGACAAGCGAGGGAAGAAGCACGGAGGGATTCAGTCCCGATCGAACGAGCAAGCAAAGGAAGAAGCACGCCCACCCCACTTTACGAACAAATACTAGAGAATGGGTGTGGGCAAGCCATGCTAACTCGGCAACAGAAACCAGAGGAAACTCGCAGACCAGTCATGCCTATTCCAAACATACGGACAAGCAAAAGATAGTAGTTCTACGGACCTAGCGGTCCTGCCTTAGCAGCAAGTGCAAGGGAGAGCCAGGGCGCTCGGAGTGCTTTCCTCGCTAACTCCAAGGGCGGAAAGCTCACATGAGAACACGGCAACAGAGACCTAGGGACAATAGACGAAACTTCATGACACCTATTCCCGTACGAACAAAGCAAAGATAGGAGTTCTACGGACCTAAAGGTCCTCCTTTAGCTGCACTCGCAGAGGGGTTCCTCCACCTATTGAACAGATAGCCCGGAAAAGAGAGGGAATTGATGCAAAGGTCGACGTCGACAGAACAAGCTTCCCCCTCTTTCTGGGTGAACTCATTAAGTATTTGATGAAGGACGGAAGGTACTCGACGGAGAGGGAAGAACATCTGTGTATTTGCTGCAAGGCGGATTGAATCCTTTTTGCTTTCAAAAGCTACGCTCGATCCGTACCTCTCCTTTCAGTCGAGTTACTAAAGTACCTCTACAAAATTATATAGTTTTCATTTCCTCATTCACCATCTCTTTTGGGGAGCTGCTGTCGGTATTGGAAACGTCTTCAGTTCTTATCGGGCTTGGTGATGTGCTCCAGAGTGAGTGAAAATCGATGCAGAAGGGCCGGCCCGTTGCGGTGGCGAAACAAGAGGCTTCTCCAGATCCCAGATTGTCCAGTACGAGTTACTCCAGGCGGGCACCAATGAAGAATGAGACGGACGATGTTTCAAGAATCAAGTATGATCTGAGTTGTGGACCTTCGTCCGAGGAAACCCATGAGACCGCCTTGTTCTACAAAATTGGAGGGGGACCACTGGGAGCTCGCGGAGAGTTATTGACCAATCAGTTCTGTGGAGATTAGCTCTTTAGTCTTGCTGAGCTTAGAAAAGCGCTCCTTTCTCACCTATGTACTCTGTTACCTTAGGAATATCAAAGGGTTGGACCATTGTCTGGAATGCAGGTATATAATTGTCGGGAGTGAGCCTAGCTTCCCTTCCCTTACCCAGACCCAGAACTAGGAATCTTATAACTAGGAATGTGAGTAACCCTGACCCTAAGCCAGAGAAGTTGGGCAAGTGAATTAGAAGAAGTTTGAATGAAGGGAATGTAAGTGAGTGAAGCAAGAACAATGCTAGCCATAGGGGTTCCTCCGCAACTAAGCCAGTGACCAATGAAAATGAGGGGAGAGTAGCTGATGAAATAAGGGGTGAGTACGCAGATTGTGAACCAACTCATGGGCTATGAAAATATTGTCAGATATAATCCGAAACAAATGCAGACTGTGTAGGAGACACAAGGGAAGGCAGAATCGGTTTGAGTCTGGCCACCACGATCTTTGATATGATCTTATACATGACTGAGCAAAGACTAATGGGTCGCATCTCTGTCATTAACCGAGGATTGAGCTGCTTGGGGATTAAGCAAATCTGAGTCAAATTCCAATCCACCGGAAAGGATCCTGTCCGAAAAAATTCCTGAACCTAAGACTACCTCATGACAAGGGAATTCTAGTCTTTGCTGGTCATAGAATTGCTCAAACCACATTGTGAGATTGATGCCATTTTGATAGAAATCGTCGGTATATAAAGAGAAAGTTTTGGATTCCTACTGTCCTCCGTAGAGCTCAAATAGGGTTTCTTACTTTTTCCGGTATATAAAGAGAAAGTTTGCGATGTAAGATGTGCTCTTACGAAGGAAAATTTGATTGCTAACTTTTCCATCTATATAAAATGAAAAGAAAGATTTGTGTTTAGCTCGCCTACACAAGCCAGGGATTCTACTTGACTTTTCAGATGTTGCTTATCCTTATCCAGGCTTGGTGGTAAGGGAATGGGTTAAGCCAGCTCGTGACAAAAGTACCTCTCGGTCTTCTGGTCGAGACCGATCCACCCGTGCTTATCGATTGATAGAATAATACGTATATAATCAGAAGGCTGCTTTGTGGAGTGATCTTTCTCGAAATGAATTAAGTAAGGGCGCTATGTTCAGATTCTGAACCAAAGCACTAGTTGAGGTCTGAAAGCCTTATGAGCAGATTGTAGGCGTTCCTCTCCTATTAGTCGAGTAATTGGCGTTCCTCGGTCAGGTCAGGTTCGTTCCTTTCAGCAGTATCGAATAAGCCAAATGAAAGTGAGAAAGCAGGCCATCTATCCGTTCGTTGACTTGCCCCGGAGTGAGCTGCATCGACAGAAGAGAGAAGAGAGAAGAGAGAGTGGAAGCGGTAAGTGAACTTTACTTGAAAGAATTCCCACTTGACGCCCGAACCGAACAGCATTTGAAGAGGGAAGATATCGACCATACATAGGGAGAGAGCTCAAGTTAGACGGCGCCTTAGCGAAACTTTCTCACTCTACATTCATTCCCTAATCACACATGACTTTGAACGTTGATTTGACTTCACATAGCTTTTCGTCTCCTTGATAGCTGGAAGAGAACGTTGAGAAGCTGATCTGTCTTTCCGCGCAGAATCCTCTTTATCTAAAGTCAAGAGCAGAGTTGCGATAGAGAACCTATTTGCTTTCTTCGACTCCCTTGCCCCTGTCCTTGCAGCAAATTCAAAGAGTTGTGTGGCATTGACTAACTCACTATTCCTGCCTGAAGGAAATGCATGAGCGAATCTTTCAGTTGCAATTCCCCTTTCCAAATCTGAATCAAAGAACGGAACGGGTGGCAAATCTAAGTCGGCGATGGGACTGATGCTCTTTCATTGCTTCGAGGATCACATTTCTTTTCAGGTCAGAATCTGATTGATGCGTTGTAACATCCACTGACTCAAATAACTTTAGTAAAGAAATCCCAGGGAAAGTCCATTTATGTTCAAATCTCTAGTGTATGTAGTGGCTGGTTTCTCTACAACTACATCATAAGAAGAAGCCAGGTCTGAGGCCAGCGAGCTCAAGATCAGGAGCCAAAGCGGACCGAAGAAGGCTTCATCTGCTCCAAGCCCCTAAAGAAGTGAAGGGACTTGCTTTCCTAAAAAAAATGAAATGGAAAGAGTTCGTTTCTTCCTCAAATTGTAAACATGGGTTGTCCAACTGGAAATGATAACAGAATGCATAGGTCAAACGAAGGAGATCCGCGGAGTTAGATATGACATGAACGGCAGAAAACCAAAGGGCAACTAGACGGACTCCTCATACGCATTCCGACCATAACCAACGGAAGGAGATGGGAAGTCCAAGTCTAATAGATCTAAATCTAAAGGGAAGAAAGGCACTTGCTGGTCTTGTGGTTTAGAGGGTCATTACAAAAAACAATGCCCTTCTAAGAAGCAGTACAAAGCCAAAGATCAAAGTCTTGAGAGAGGGGAAGCTGCTGTTGTTGGAGGAAATATGTTACATTCAGATGTACTTATGGGGGAAGAAATAGAGTATAGGACTGGAGTGTTGGTATTCCATTGCAGTCCACATTCTCTATTCGACTAAGTATGGGTTCTTCTCCCCAGTTTATCGGTAGTGTTACCTAAAATATGACTAGAGAGGGTAAGAGGTGTCAAAGTAGGACTAGCGGAATGGGTGTTAAATGGATAACGAAGAAGAGAGATGTCTGGGTTGTGAAGTCTATCTGGTTCAGATGACTAGAGAAGTGAGAACTATCGAATAGGTGTAAAATATGAGGTATGCCGAGGGTGGACGCTGGTTCGAGAAAGATCGATGTCAGGTCTCTGTCTTTCCTCAGTATGCGTTCGAAGGTAGTTATATGCCGGTGAATAGGTCGAGAAAGGTGGCTAATGCCTTCTCCTACTTCACTCATAGAGTATTGCTTTGTTTGATAGGGCAATGGTAATTGGTTCGACTCCAATTCAATCCAATAGTAGGGAAAACTTGGGCAAAAACCTGAACTCCTTGGGAAAGATTCCAACCTTTGCATGCCGATACCAAGAAACTGGTACCAACAAACTGAGCCTTCCTTTAATCTAGGAAACGAATGAATGAAAGGAAACAAAGGGCCGAAGGAACTCTCTAGGAAATGCATCTCTGTAGCAGGCCAGTCCACAGCAGGTTCTACTGGAACAGATAAAGCGGGAACTCTAACAACTGGTGACTTGACCAGAGAATTATAAGAAGTAGGAATTGCATCCCGGATACCTATTATATTAGAAGGAGCCTATGACTTCTTTTCTTCGCGGAGTAATAAGATTATTTCAGGTGCCTTACCACTTAAAGGTGGCGTGTAAGGGTTCCCAAGAAGTAATCACCAGTAAGTCACCAGATAGTCACCAGATAGTCAACAGGAAGTCATGACCAGGAAGTCAACATGACTAGGTTTTCAAAAGGAGTACGAGCCGAGTTAGTACAGTAGATTTAGCAGAACTGGATCGAATAAAGCCAAAGGAAATACTCGCGGTACAGATGTGCATATGAGGTAAGAAAGACAGAGTTCTAGGTTTCGTAGAACCAGGTGGCATGAAAAGCTGATGGTGAAAGAAGGGCTCCCTCCTGCCAATTCTAAATTAGATAGATTAGATAGAAATCCATTTTCAAATCTTTAGGGATTTACCTTGGGGATGGCGGGGTATTGAAAAGAAAAGCAGTGGTTTTGGTAAGAAGGGCAGAGGTCAAAGCAGTAGTTTCGGAAGCATAAAGATTTACCGTTTCAAAGAAAAGAGTTCGATTACAGCGACCAGAAGGTAGCACGAAAAGCGGAGTCAGTAGATTTTTTCAGAAATCTATTTCGTCGACCAGAAGATAGCGAGATAAGCCGAGTCGGGAGATTTGTCCGAATTCGATTTCGGCGATCGGAAAGTAGCATGAAAATCGGATGGTAGCGTATCACTCAAAACTCCCATCGATTCTAAATTAGATCGAGATCAATTATCAAATCCTTAAGATCCATTAGAAAATAGAAAAGGAGTTTAGCAATGTAGCTCGCCAACTAATCATTTTAGGAATCTAGCTCGTCAACTAATCATTTGTTCAAGAAAGGGACGAAGCTCTCAGTCGAAGGTCCCCTGAAATGCTTTATTCTGTAGATTCCGATAAAGTAATTGGGACGCTGTAGAGCGCGAAGATGCGTTGGTCGTGAAGGGCCAAGTCCAAGCCCTTCTTTTTTGATTGTTGCTTCTCCAAGGCCTGGTGTTTTGTTTGAATGAACAAGCCTGTCGGGAGTGGGATAAGGTTTCGAGATCAACTGGTTAAGCGACAGATGGAACTACCGAAGA
>OZ053314.1:130000-132500 GCA_964056655.1 Arabis hirsuta | reverse complement strand
AACAATGGGTGCTGGTTTAAGTCTAGAGATGGGATCTTGAAGGTCATTAAAGGATGCACAACAGTGCTGAAAGGAGAGAAGCAAGAGAACCTATACTTCTTAAAGTAAAGGGAACAGCACTAACTGGAGAAGCTAATGTCACTGAAAGCTCAACAGATGAAAGAAACTTGTGGCATAGCAGACTTGGGCATATAGGAGAAAAGGGACTGCAGATACTGGTCAAGAAAGGACATCTCGACAAGAGCAAGGTGCGTAGCTGGCTTGTGAAAGCATGGAAAGGTATCCAGAAAGCACAGTAACAGCTATGATATAGGCACCCTCTCACCTAATACCCACTACTTCCTAAGGATTGAAAGTAGCACAATCGGCTATAGAACTCCAGATCTACGAATAGCCAGAGCCTAGCTTGATTACTGGAACTAAAGAGCAAGCTGCTCCTACCTTACTTATCGATAAGGAGTACAGGGACTGAGTCGACTTCTTGTAGTTCTCTTTCCCCTAGCAGCCTTTCCTTCTTGCTTAGAGCTTCTATTCCTTTTGCATAGCCCTTCTCAATCCGACAGAGAGCTCATCCCTGTCTAACTCACCTGGAACCCATCCTAGGCCCGGCTGGCAAGCAACACTTGATACTTTCTGTGCAAGGAGTGATAAGAAAGATCCTATAGTTGGCAAAGGCTAACTTGTTTCGAACGGATTCAATCCATATCGTCAGTTATATGGTTGCTTCATCCAAGAGAGGGTAAGAAGGTTCGAAATCATCAATGAGAGCAGGCTATCGCTTCCTCCTTACCCTCATCGACTGGGGGACCTAATGCTGGTAGTTGGCTGACTTGGTTGATGGCTTTATGTCATATGTGTGCCAAGTTAGGAAGGTTAGACCGACTAGTTGAAAGGCTTTTTCGTTGAGAATAGTTTGAAGTTCCCTTCTTTGTAGCATTGTAAGTTATTTCCTTCTTTAGCTTATGAATTTTTTTTAGGGAAAAGAATGAGAAAAGTGACAGTGGAAGGAGGAACCCCTTGAGCCTCCTTGCTCAAACCTGCCTTCTTCGGGAACTAATGGATGTCTATTCCGTTCTCCAGCTCCATCAGTCCACTAGCCAGTACCACTTTCAAGTAAGTCTTCAGTACTAGTGTCAGCGGGCAGGTTTGAAGATGTCTTTCCTGGTCTATCTCCAGACTTGGCCAGAGAGTCAAATATGCGTTTTCGCACAGTAAGGCACTTTAGACTTTGATTTCTTCCGCTAAATCTTCAAGAGAAAATGTCTTTGCCTCAGCTTCACATATGGCTTACCATCCTCTTCTAGTAAGGAAGTCCTTCCCGCCCGAGGAACGCCTTACCCGTAACCACGACTCCCTTTGATTATCATAAGTGAATATTCAAAATGTGGGTCTTTCTCGTCAGGTCTATGTTCTTGCTTTCAATTCAATCTTTCCAATCGGGTCTAGAATGACAATTTCTCCCAGACAAACAAGTCTCCTCTAGCTTAAGGAGTAGTCCATAGCTAATAATCTATGGTACTAGCTTATTCCTGTCATTGGGCACAACTTCCCTTTCTGTTTACAGAGAATAGGAAGCTTCCTCTATTCCATCCATCTTCTTGGGCAAATAAGATGCTCGCTCACTCCACTACGCCACTTGCTGTGCAGTCTCCAATACGCCACTTGCAGTTCCACAGAGTGTTTCTAATCTTCTTGAGTATAAAGAAAGAGGCGTTCCTCGGGTGCTAGCTCCATTGCGGGAAGCACCACACGCCTGCTTCCTTCTCTAAGCAAGCAATAGCCAGCTCTGAAGCTGAAGTGAGCCAAGCTCAACAATCTTGAATGCTTACTCACTCAAGCAGTAAGGCGACTCCGCGGGCTCAATCAGAGGTTCCTATGCAAAGCCAGCTATGAAGCGAATAAAGAGCAGTTCGCACTCTCGGTGGGATGGGTCGGGTTCGGTCAATGAAATGCCTTTTCCAAGCACGATCAGGCTTCAGGGTAGCTTCTGGGAGTGCTCTACGAGAAGGCATATGTGTTACATCTTGAGATATTTGTTTAGGGCAAACGGTCACCGCCATTTCTCGTATGAAAGGCTGGACTGTCGCAATCAAACTCTCCGCCTGCCGGATCATCTCTATCAACCGTCTCGGCCGCACCTTCTTCCGCATCTGTCTCAACTGCTCCTTGTGCGGACTCTGGATACCTATAAAGCTCCTCTGGGCAATCGTATTGGTTCCAATCAGCATTCCTAACCTCCGTCTTCCCCTGAGCGTCTGGACTGCACTTCGTGCCTGGACTGAAAGGATTCTCTTTCGCCATTTAGAACTTCCCCGTGGTAGCATAGCATAGTAGTGCAAGTGAAAGTCAATAATCAAAGACGTTGGTTTCGAGACCCTTGTGATCGATGTGGGACCTTAGATAACAAAGTAGCGATAGGGCGCCTAATTCTGGTCATTTAGAGCATCTTCTCTTGATTCACTCAGAAATGACCCTTTCTCTGAAAAGCTTCAACTCAATC
>OZ053314.1:107500-125000 GCA_964056655.1 Arabis hirsuta | reverse complement strand
TGGGAATCACTCCTTTAACAACCCCGGAACAACCCGTTGTTGACTAACTACAACAACCAGAGAGTCCAAACCGACACAAACAAACAAGCCTAACTATATACTCCTCGGGGGCAGAGACTGACCACCTAGGAACAAGGGAAACAGCACGGTAAGAACAACACATGGAATCGCAGGGACAACGCTTCGCTCACTTACTGGCTTAGTCATGCAAACTGTTCCCATCCGGACAAAGAAGTAGTTACTTTTATAATGACAGGAACGCACGGACAAAGAAAAGCAGCAGGAGCTAGTGTCGCTTAGCTGCACATGATACCTCGGCAACAACGCTACGCAACACTATAGACGAACATCCATGCAACTTACGAACAGAGGAGGAATACTCTTTAATCATGACAGGAATGACAAGCAAACAGCCGCTCAATCGGACTAATGGCCTCGGCTACGCCTTCACCATCCCATTAGTCCTCCTTCACTACTATTATAGTACATGCAAACACAGGAAAGCAGCTACGCCCGCAGTCCTGGCTTGCTCATGAACAACAAATTCCCATTAAACAACAATTGTTTGGTGAGCCAAGGAAGGTTGCTTCTCTGCTTCTCTTAAGACTGGTGCTTTGTGTTGAATTAAGTAATTAAAGATATGATGGTTGATCAGGTTGACTCTCAAAAGTGAGAAATTGGATCAAGAAAGCCCCGCCCATAGTAGCTTTGCCAAGAGCGGATCAGGTCCTTATAGGCGATCCCGTGAAGCAGGTCAACGGTGTCTAAGATCTTATCTGACTATTGGAAAAAGCTGATCTTCTTATCTTGATTGTGCTTTGCTTAACACAAGTACTCGAAGTGAGATCATCAAACGCAACGTAGAGAGAAACATCTTGCGGGCAGTCTCGAGGAACGCCTCGGTGGTTCCGTCCTTTAAGCCGGGGAAAGCGAAACCCCCAATGAACCGAGCGCTTCGCCATCAGTACAAACCAAGCAGGAGTTACTAAACAGCGAAAGCAGCACGGAAAGCACAGCTACTACATGCATCAACAGCAATAACAACTGCAAGCAACCAGCTGGCCTGTCCATGCAACCTATTCCCATCGAACAAAGAGATATATTCTTTACTGAAGCAGCAAGCAACAGGAGCCGTTCACTCGGCCCACCGGCCCGTCTACGACTGTACCACCCCGGTAGGCCTACGCTCTCTACAAGGAACTAAGACCGAAGGGATGCAGTTCCCACCCCAGCAGCCCATTCCGAACAAGGAGAGGAAGAGATACTAAACCGCAGCTGCACTTGTTGCTTTAGCAGCACCGTCAGGGGATAGCTGCACCGTCAGGAATCACTCACCGGTAGGAAGAGGAATCCCTAGTACAGGCCCAGGCAACCACCTAGTCTAGTTGAGTTAGGACATATCGGCTAGAAACCATGCTTCACACTAGCTGCACATGATGCCTCGGCAGAAAACCTAAGGCAACTAGCCGACCTTACATGACACATTCACAGCTCAGCCGGACAACAAGCAGTAGTTCATCTACCTTTCCTTTCTAATGGGCGAGGGAATGACAACTCGTTGTTGATTACGTTGAGTAACTAATAGGTGAGTCGCCGTCGAGTAACAAACCGGGGAATCCGCTGACCCATTGTTGATTCCGTTGGTTAAGCATCAGACAAGAAGAGGTATGAACTCTTTTAATAATGCAAAAAGTAACGCAAAATCCCGGGTTTTCATGACTTTTTGACACAGTTTTGTGAACTAAAATGGAAAAACATACTTACGCTAAAAAACATACTTACGCTAAAAAACATACTTACGCTAATAGTAAATGAGAGTACCTCCTAACTTTCCTGTTACTAGTGATTCATCGAAAAAACACGGGGTTTTGTGACTCTAAAAAACGTCAAAATGTTGATTGTACGAGAATCAGAGTTCCCCCTGTTTGTTTACCGATTTAATCGAAGGCGACGTAACAACTGTTTGTTTATTTCCCACCTTCGCCTGAGACGGGGCTTCCTTAGAGTGGACAGAGACTGATCCTAGCTTTATGACTGGGCAAGCAGCTCCTAGTAAAGAGAAAGAGATAGTTATGCCATTTTGACGATCGAGATTTCTTCGTATGATAAAGATAAGAACAAGCGTTTGAAGCTATCAAATAGGCCTTTGAAAGAATTAGCGTATATAAGAGAAAGAATGAGCGTATGCTCAGGAAGATAGAAAATGCCTATCAACTTCCCTACAAGGAATTAACCTTTCCTCTGTGGCTTTAGTTGCAAACTTGTAGTAAAGCGGAATCAAGCAGTCGGGCTATCACCTCTTCTTATTCTTAGTCGCACGGGACTTAGAGTGCTTTCAAAGTCACTATGAGAATATACAGAGAATACTAATATGACCTCTCTCACTCTCAGGTAAGTACTTGATCGATTTAGTGATGAGAAGGTTTATATCTAATTAATAACATCTCCGTCTAGGTATCTTTCTCGTCCTTTTCCACCTACCAGGCGTTCCTCGAGAAAGTCTACTACATAAAATAAAAGACTATCTAGGTAAAAAAAACCTTTGAATCTTTCTTATTGTCTTTCCCTTTCATCTTGATTAAACTATGACATTAAGAAAGCATCGAGCGGGCAAGCTTTCACATATTATGATGAAAGAGACTATCGGAGAAGGTCCCACTCTGCTTGCGCCCGCTAGCTGACGACGAAGAAAAGCATGCTCCTCTTCCGCCCTTGGCCGACGGGAACCTTCAGGTCTCAACGAGCCACACCTACCTAGGAGATTTGATCCCCGGGAGCTTTGATCTTACTCTTAATTAGATTTTTATCAGAGCTCTTCTTTAGCTTCTTCTGTAATACCGATAGTTAATAGCTCTAGCGGCTACTTTTGAAGATAGTCAATCTATTATTGGGTTCATCTACGACCAACCTCAAGCGGAAGTAGTTCGGAGCTTTCCGTGCTGTTATGATTCCATGATCTTCATCGCCACCTCTGTCCTATAACGCCTTCCTTTATAGCAGTTATTGCTCCGGTTCCTGAAGGTATAGCTCTTGCCGAGGAACTCACTCCTTTGAAATCGGAGACTGTTCCAATTTCCTACCGAGATAGGCAAGCGGAGGGAGAACTAGACGTATCTTGCTAGGCAAAGAAGGTTAGAATGTATAGCTCGCGGGTGGGATTGACGGGATAGATCACTCTTGCAGAAGGAGGTAGAACCGGGGATCTTTATAGGAGTGACTTGGGAAGTCCCGAGACCGGGGTCAAGCTACAACCTGTGAATTGTCAAAAAGGTCGTTTTTCTGCTTGCATAAAGCCCTTTTCGGCAATCTCTTTCATGAATGTGAGGGTGGAAGACTTTTGAATACCAGATCTTCAATTTGATATTGAAGTGAAGCTACAGGACGCTCTACGTAGCGATGGCTACCTTTCGTCTTCCATTTTGGAACAAAGGGAAGCCCATTAGGTGGGCCGCCTTTAGCCCCGATTCGCGTACAGCCTTTCTCTCTGTCAGGTCACTGCAGAGAATTTTGAACTGCCCGGACATAAGATCTACTTCATGTTATGAAAGAGTTGTGAAAAACATCAACTTGAACCTAATTCATCTACGAAAAAGGTAGTTTCTTTGCTCTGGGCAGGAGCGCTAGTGGACACGGGGAGGGAGCAGGCGAAGCGTGTCGTTCGTAATGGAAAGAAAGAGACCACTACTTCGCCTCTTTGTTGGACCGCCGGCGCGAACACAGTGGTCTCTGATCAGGACCAGGAACCAATTCGAATTTGGATCTTGACATGTTGGTGGTTTTTAACCGTAGGCATCTTGCCAGGAAGTTGGTGGGCTTATCATGAATTAGGTCGGGGTGGCTGGTGGTTTCGGGATCCCGTAGAAAATGCTTCTTTTATGCCTCGGGTATTAGCCACAGCTCGTATTCATTCTTTCATTTTACCCCTTCTTCATTCTTGGACCTCGTTTCTTAATATTGTGACTTTTCCATGCTGTGTCTCAGGAACCTTTTCAATACGGTCCGGATTGCTAGCTCCCGTTCATAGTTTTGCTACAGATGATACACGAGGAATCTTTTTATGGTGGTTCTTCCTTCTAATGACCGGCATATCTATGATTCTTTTCTACCAGATGAAGCAGCAGGCATCGGTCCGTAGAACGTATAAAAAAGAGATGGTTGTGGCGCGAAGTACTCTTGTGCATCTACGTCACTCGGCTCGCGCGCAACCCCGCCCCGTTATGTTATGGAAGAATTGAACTTCTTGCTGGGCTGGTTATTCAGAGCCAGCAATTGGCTGCCGGATTTCGTCCTGCACTGCAATGAGGCAGATCGCTTCGGGGGGTCACTGTGGCGTGGCTGAATGTAGAGCAGTCCGCCCCTACAGCGTTTGATCAGTAGATTATTTAGAACTTCGGAAGATGGTCAAGGTACGAAGTGACAAGCCACTGCGCTAGATGCGCATGTGGTCGTAGTAGTCGGCTCGTCGCTACTTTTATCCAAAGAATAAGGCCTATGAGCTCTCTGTTTGGAGACAGAACAACGTGAGAAGTTCTGAGTCGTATGAAAACTAGCGGTTTGGGGGAAATAGCGATTTATCAATAACATAGAATAAACAAGCTTGCTTGGCAGACTGGAAGATAAAGGCAAGCAGCAACATAGAGTACCTTGACCTGCTCGCTGGGGACATAAGGATTGACATGTGCCGAGACAGCTGTCCCGCGGATTAAGGAATCCGCAAAGGCTAATGCCATAAGACGAGCAAGACTAAAGAAAGAGAAGATCGGTCCTCGTCCACTCGGAAAGCTTTTTCTCATCATAGGGGGACGGAGACGGTTAGTCAGCATTCCACTACCAACGAGCAGCAAACTCCTTGCGACTCTAATTGAGAAAAACCCAACAACGGCCACCCTCCCTAGGAAAAAGATAATAGGGCTTGATGCCTAGCGGCTTCCTTTTACGGGTTGTCTACCGATCTCACAGGTTTACACCTTTTAGGAATGAATGCTCCACGAGTCGTGATGCTTTGATTGTCGTCTTTCGAATTAAGGATTTGTCTGGCTAATAAACATCATCCTTCAGTCCGCGCCGGCATTCCAGAACGAATTCTTATCGCTTAGCACAAGCGCTAACCCTGACAAGGCCCTACATCGCATATGCAGTTGGAGTGGTTAGTCGATTCATGAAAAATCCAAAGAAACCTCACTTTCGACGAATATTGAGGCGTTCCTCGAGGGGTTCCTCCTTGACTATGGTCTTCTGTATAAGAAAGGAGAACAGTGTAAGATAGTTGGCTATTGTGACGCCGACTATGCTGGTGATCACGACACGCGTCGATCAACAACTGGAAACGTGTTCAGGCTTGGTTTAGGAGCAGTTTTTCTTTGAAAAGTAAGCGGTGTTTTAGCCGTAACCCTTGTTGGAAGAGAATACCACGTAGGAGTTCAAACTCCCCTGCTCATCCATCTTCATTCCAAAGGCGAACATTTCAATTGAGTGACTGTAACTGCTATCTATGGTTTACAGTCAGTAGTTCTTAACCAACCGCCCAGCTTTATAAAGCTTTAAGAGGGAATAGGGAGTAAGGGGGACCTTCGCTTCATTATCAAATTGACCTGGACCCTCTTTCTTCTCCTGCTGCAGATTTTTCCCTGCGCGGATTCTGGAGCTTCTTCTTTAGTCTAGGATTTCAAATAATAATCAAATCAAAAGAAGCGGCTGGACGAGAACAAGAAGCGGTCGTCGTACGCCGGCCTACTAAGCGAAGAACCGGGAGGAACCCCTTTTCTTTTCTTCGCGAATAACATGTGGAGTGGAGGTAGCCTAGGCGTTCCTCGAGCAAGCTACCTTCGCCTACCTCCCATCTAGAAGCGGCAATGGTAAGAGCTGGTAAGCATGGTAACTGTATCGGCTAAGGGGCCGGCGCTCCGCGTTCTATCTAGGTTCCGCTCTGACCTTTCCCCACCTCACATAGAAGAAGGGGAAGCCCTTCAATAGAAGAACCCGTGTGAGTGGGAGGGGATTGAATCATTCATTCATCGGATACGTCTTTTCCCGTGATCCATTTCATGTCAACTCTAATTAGTTATCAAAAGGCCTACCTTACAAAGGGAACGTCATTTCCCGGGAACCTTGCAACCTTCCGGTTCCCCGGAAACGGCCGCATCGGCCCGCTTCGTCACCGTCGGTTCCCGCAACCAAGCCTTTCTCTTATTCTTTCTTTCAGAAGGGCTTGCGGTTCATTACACCAAAGGCTTTCAGTTAACTATTGAAGCTATCGAGAGAGTACCAAATGCTGACGGTGACGAAGGTTACCGACTTTCGGTGGACGCGGAGCCAACGAGTTAAGTCGAAGAGCGTAACGAGTCTAAGGTTACAGAAGCGTTCGCCAACTTTGATAGGTATAGCATTGCGAGCAAATAGAGCAGAGAGCTTACCCTTTCTTTCTATGAGAGTCGCGAGCTTGTTGTAGTCGGTCCTAAAGAACCTTGCTGCTTACTTGCTATATTCCCGCGTTCTTGCACGGCTCGCGCCCAACCCCGCCCTGCTTCTCCCTTCCCCCTCCCCCCTTACCGTCCAAAACTCAGAGGCCGTATGGAGTATAGCCAAGTGGTAAGGCACCGGTTTTTGGTACCGGCATGCAAAGGTTCGAATCCTTTTACTCCAGATTATGAACACCCGATCGGATCTGTCAAGAACGAGCTGACGACTACAGGGGAAGCTCTCATTAATTAGTTTTAGTTGATGAGGGGAAGCGGCTGACAGCAGTCCCTGAGCTAAGCCTTGGAAATCTTAATGCCATAATGCCTTTCAAATCCTCCTAGCCATTATCCTACTGAAATAATTCTTGCTAAGAAGAACGCCCATGTTGTGGCAATTCCACCCAGAAGGTAATGGGTTACTCCTACAGCACGTCCTTGTACAATGCTCAAGGCTGACGGCTGAGTAGCAGGAGCAACTTTTCATTTATTATGAGCCCAAACAACGGATTCAATAAGTTCTTGCCAATATCCACGCCCGCTGAATAGAAACATGAAACTGAAAGCCCATACAAAATGAGCACCTAGAAAAAAAAGACCATATGCAGATAACGAAGAACCATAAGACTTAATTACCTGGGATGCTTGTGCCCATAAGAAATCGCGGAGTCGAACAGAGGGCATCTTCTGGCGACAACCACGCCCTAATGCAACACTATTCTGATTATCTACAGGAGTGGAGGCATCTGTTTCAACAGGCGTTCCTCGAGGAGGCTCCGTAGTATCAGCAGGTGCTGTGTTAATGTCTGTGGTAGCAGCAGACGCAGGTTCTGTGTTAATGGCTGTAGTAGCAGCAGGTGCAGATTCGACAACAGGAGTGGCTGTGTCAATTGCCGCAGTATCAGCAGAGTCAACAAGAACAGAGACGTCATCTGGGAATGTCTGAAACTCAGCTGCTGGAAATCAGAAAAATAGTCGAGTTCTTCCCTCTCGTTTTTCGGACCTCTAACTATCACTAAACAAGAATATCATAAGAGAAGAAAGATCGTTTTTAGAAAAGCAAGTGGTTACAATTGCTCCGCTGGTCGGGCACGGGACTGTAAATCCCTTTTTCGGTGGTTCGAGTCCACAAGCCACTTCTAGCTCTTAGACTTTGAGAAAGGGGTTCCTCCGCTGACTAGCCTACCACGATCGAGTTCCCCGACTCCCTACGCTACGGTCACACCGCCATAAGGCCGACCGCACTCCACCTTTCGGTGTCTACGGGTCTGGCTCATCTCCTACTGGTGCCTTTGCATAGCAATACTCTCTTTAGGCCCACTCTATTACTCGAGACTCCTCTCAACATTTCTACAACCACAATCTCGACTCATATACCATCTAATGTTCTCTGCCATGTTCGAAAGCATATGAACCTTGCCTGGTCGCGAAGCAATTAGAATTTCTTTATTTATTAGTGTAGTGATCCGTGGAAAAGAAAGTATGAATGAAAGCGTTTTTCGGAATCAACTTCACTTCTCTTATTACACTCAAAGAACTCTTTCAAAAAGAAAGCAAGGCTAGTGAACAGCAAAAATCGAACTAAAAACAACTACTTATTATATTGTGTTACGCCTACTTTTTTGCTGCGCTATTCCTAAATTCTTATTATTCGCTTATAAAGAGTGAGTGAGCGAAGAAAGAAAAATAAAAACGATCGTTTATTTCAAAATGGTTGTCGCGAGGTAACCCCCGAGGTACCCTCCCCTATCAATCGGTCGAAAATGAGTGGATTTCGTCCTGTGCCTAAAGCGGAGGGTGCCCATTTCCGTGAAAGCTTTGATAGCGACCTACTACGCCCTATTTGTTCATGTATCTCATTCCGGCAAGAACCCTACCTTACGACTTCAAGTTCGATTCCCAATGTCTTGTTAGAAAGGGTTTTTTTTCGTCTTGGATCGAGGAAATTCTTTTTTCATAGCCGCTCCAGTTACTTTTTATTCCAGCTAGTGCCAGGCGAGTCATAATATACTCCTTTTTCCCAGCCAGCGAGTTATCCTCCAGACAGTTTCCTTACAGCCAGTCTAGAATGAGTTTCAAATTCCATTCCCACTAGTGCAAATGGAGCAGGAAAAGCAAGAGTTGTTCAAGCAGAGCAGGCGTTCCTCGGGCTAGGTAAAGCTATTTCTATCTAGAAAGTTTGAAAGCTTGAGTCGCTTATTGATAGGTCGTTAGAAAGACCTTTTATTTTGAGCAAGTTCTTCTATTTTAAGGTCATCTAGAGGGCCAGTGGAAGTACAATCATATAAGATTTGCACCTCTTCCATTCCAATAGATCCTAGTTCCCTTCCGAGGGGTTCTTTCATCAATCTCTGAGTCTTTCTAAGCCAGTTCAGTTACTTCTACTTAGGATACATTTCCAGCCGATGGAAAAAGAGTATTTACTTAGGAGGGCTAAGACATTGAAGGATAGTGTCCACTCCAGACCTCTCCTGGTGTTTTGTTTACGCCCCTTCTGCGACTTTCTTTCTAGGTCCAATAGGCTCTTTGTCGGTCTTGATGCCGAGAACTGGAGTTCATCCTAAATGCAAGCCGTGATCTTATATAGGATGATACCACCAGACGCGCATTCCTTGGGATCAGAAGGAAGAGTTGTCAACGGGAACTGGCGAGACACTTCTGACGTTAAAGAAGGAAGTCCTCCCCGGGAGGTAACTAAACAAGTTAATGGAAGTCTGTCTTCCCGAACTAAGCAAGTTAATGAGTTCAGCAAGCACACAAGGTTTTTTGTAGACATAAGTTTCAGTTGTTGTTCCCTAAAAAATAGATCTCTTTGGGAATCAGCACAGAAAGATGAGCTTAGTGATTCCTTCGGGAAAGCACTTACAACAAAGCCAGAATGTTTAGCTGTGAGAGAAACCCCTGGGAACTTTAGAAGAAATCTGTGCTTAGTGATTCCTTCTTTGAATTGAAATGCTTACTATAGCTAAAAAATCATACGAGATTACTTGGACCTTACCACGTTCCCTCCCCTCTCTTAGTATGGGTCCTGCCCCGGACGAGCAAATCGCTTCAAAAGGATTTATTTGTCTCCAATCTCTTTAAAGGCACTATTAACTCTTCGGTCTTCACTTGGAATCTGTGCACTACTAGGAGTGCGTTACAATTGTTCTTTGAATACTGTGGCGCGCCTTTCAGGTGCTGGTTTCCGGGTGAGGGCAAACCTTCAATCAAGTGTGTCCAAGAAATGGACTAGATTGAGGACAATATATTCTAAACCCCCGTCATCGTCTCAACTACCTTTAGAGTGGTGGATTGCTGGAGACAAAGTCCCCTCTCTCCATACATAAAGGGAATTCTAGTTGAGATGCTGAAGAGAAAATTGAAGCCTAAACGACTTCAATTGCCTCCTCAGGATGTCCGTCTTTGAAGGGGAGGCAGCTATGAATGAGTATACTTTCTATCGTAACTGGGTGGAATCCTGGTTACAGCACATCCGTTCATACTACCTTCTTTTCATTGATGGAGATCCTTCTCTTTCAAAGTTCTTTGAGATTGAGATATGTGCCCACTCTTGGAAGCGTTCGACTTTCGACCAACAGGTCTTTAAGTTTGGCCTTCTATGGGAGTGTGTGGATATTGCTCGCTCTAGAACCGTTTATTGGCAATGTGCTTTAGGCACAGGTCATATACAGGAAGATAAGGCGTTCCTCGGAGGCAACAAGCCCCTTTACCGATGACAGTTGTACCAACAGCGTTTATCAAGGATGACTGGACAATAAAGAATGGGAACTGGGAAAGTCACTGCTATTGGCGGATCTTTGCCTAGAACCGAAACTGATCTTTAGCTAGCCGACCATGTGCCAGAAGTTTATACTGGCATTGCAATAGGTCAAAGCAAGTCTGCTGGCAACCCTGTAGCCTATTGGCTTCTTCCTATATCCCTGTTCGGGCAAACTTTTGATTCCATTACCGAGCCAAAGAAGATTCTTCCCCTAGTTCTACTTATCACCTTTTCATACTGGGCAGCATCTATTGAGAGTGGATTGACGGTGTTGAGAGATTTCCAGCATAAGCAGTAGTTGAACCAGCATAATGAAAAAGCTAGAAAAAGGGGCAAGTAGGTCGGCTTCAGCCAGAAGAGCTTAACCGAATTTTTCCAATACAACTTAAGCTCCAGGAAGAAAGCAAAGCCTTGAGGGAGTGAGCTTAGTGACTTTTTTTCGGTCGGTTTGCTAAAGCACCTCCCGGGCACTAAACAAAAAGTAATACTTAATAGGTCCCGAGGAACGCCTTTCTAAGACAACAGATCGAATTCCTATACTCCCTTCGTTCGAAGACCACTCTTGAAGAGCTTTTCTTTACCTATGCCCCTTAGCCAATCAAGCCTGACTTTCCCTTTTTTTCTTGCCTCGGTCTTTCTTTGGTCTATTTCTGCGGGTCACTAAACTAACCTTCTCTGGTCCGCTTTGGCTATTGAACTAATATTCTTCCCCCCACCCCCCAGGCCCCAAGCCAGTCAGTTTGACCAGGAATGCCTGCGAACGGTATAATCTAGAATAAGAAGAGCAAGCGGTAAACGAGTGCGAAGGGAGCGAAGCGAGTTTTTCTTTTTAAGGAAGTCTAGTCTCCTTCAGGCGAGTTGAACGAACGGTCTACTCAAGCTCCTGAGAGCGAGCGGAATAGCCTGGTCTTTCAAATCAAATAAGTAGTTAACCCGCGATTGACCTTTATCTTGTCTACCTCTGTCTCGCATGAGAAATCGAATTCGGGGTGATCAAAACTAGCCAACGAACTCAGCTGGCGAGTGTGAGGCTATAGATATAGTCTATAAAAAAAAAGAATTGAGCTGACAAAAGGGAAGAAAGAGTTGTTACGCCGCCTTCGACAATCGTGAAACCAACCAACAGGTGCTTGCTTTCTTTTGTTGTGTCGCTAAATAAGCAGGCTTCCGTCAAGCGAGGTCAGCCAAAGGGAAAGAAGAAAGAGTGAGCGAGAAAGCGGTGAGCTTACTCTTTCAGAATTGATTACCGTTGATGGCGGGGAGCGGAAACCTTTCCCTTTCTAGTTGTGAATTCCGTATTTTTGAAAAAAAAAGTGCATAATATTGGATTCAAACCGACGGCCCACCCTTTCTTTGAACCTTGTCAATGATCGAACTTAAAGATATGAACTGAGTGCCATTTGATGAGTAACTGAGAACAAAGGAGAGGGGTATAGCAAGGATGAAGTAATGAAAAAGGAAGTCATTGCTAGTAGTAACGACTTATTACGATCCATTGGTTCATATAGAATCCATGTCCTAGGTGTATCAAAAAACATTCTTTTCGCTAAGCGTATATAATAAAATAGAGTGAAAGGGTCCACCCCAAAACCAAGGGGATACTAACTAACAGCTGAGTCCTCTCCAAACCGCAGGAGATAGTTGCCCATCATACGGCTCACCAACTTGCCTCTATGGGAGGCTCACTCCGGGCAGGTTCGGATCACTTATAATACAAAGCTCGGAGAAGGAAGGGGTTGGGTTAGGAACGCAGTAACTCGACCCCTCATCAACTAATTAATGAGACCTTATCCTTGGTGGGAGAGGGCCGAAGGCACTCGACTAAAAGGTTCAAAGATCTCGACTGAAAGGTTCAAAGATCTCGAGCGTAGCGAGAGGTGCTTTAGCAACTCGACTGAAAAGGAGAGGGCGAAGTCATGACTCGAGCACTTGTCTAGAGAGGCACGGAGTGACAAAGGAGCTCGACTGTAAGGCGTTCCTCGAGAGTGAAACGAGAGGAGAGGTGAGGTTTCAGTTTTCAATATGATTCTTTTTTCATATTTGTTCGATGAGAAATGCGAGTCAGTTTTGTCCATTTTTTCTATCCCCCTCTATCAAACAAAATGATCAAAAAGGAAGTTTACTGGCTTCTTATTCTCGTCTTTGATCTCTTCCATCTCTGCCTCGCTCGTTGTCACCTATATTGAAGAAAGAAACCCTGTAGAGAATGAAGAGGGGCCTAGGATCTTCTTCTCAACAGTGCTTCTCGAGGCTCCCCCCCGAATAAGTAAGGCCCCGTTAGCCTGGGCGAAGATGGGGATAAGGAATAAGGATTGAAGCCCCCTTAGCTCCGCCAGGCACTGGACAGGGGTTAGCTCGGTAAATGTGTAGAGCCAAGTGTAGTATGGTGTAGTAGTAGGCACTTCTAGGCCCCTTCCCGGCTACTGGATCACTCCAGTGCTTTGGGTACTACGGACCCTCTGCCATCCATTGCAGCAGAGCCGTTTCATGAGCGGGGGGGCTAAGCGCAGTTCTTTGAATCAAACGTTGAATGAAATCGATTCTTTTTTAGATATCAAAAATGGAAATCGGATAGGATAGATGGATGGATCTATCTTTCCATTTATATATTACTAAAGGATTGATTTTATATAGTTAAGTAGCGTAGCAAGAAGCCCCAAATCCTTGATTTGGCCAGGAAAGACTGCACTGCTTTGGGCCCAGGATGCGAAGGGAATGAGCTCGGCTGCTTCTCCTCCACACTGATTTTTCTCCGTGCCTGCTCCGCATGCGCTTCGCGCGCCATTGGCGCTTTGCTCTCCTCTTATTCTTCATTGGACGGTTCGGTTCGGATGGACTTCGCCGTTCTTTCCCAACTAAAAAAGAAAAGGCTGTATCACATCGAGATGTCGATTCGTTTTCCGACCCCAATGAGATGGGGAATTTGTAACCCCCTATTTCTACTTTGGGACCCCTCATCTTTCTGAATCCAGGCCCGTCCCGGCTCGCGTCGTTCCAACAACCGGCGGGGAGCACCTCAGTATACGATCGCGCGCAGTAACTGGGAGTCCTATTACACCTAAGGCGAACTTCAATTCACCAAACCAAGGTTCATCTCGTGTAGTGATTGTGGACTCTACTAAGGATATTGAGTAGACGGTTGATGTATCAGACTCGACCCTATCTTTCGTAGCATGCATTCCCATCGGTGTCGCAACTGATTCGGTAAGCTACGTGTCCGGTGCACGGAGAACTGCCCTCGGTCCTCCAAACTGACTTATTCGTGGCAACCTTCCGGCCGCCCAACGACCTATAACGCTAGTCACTACTCCCACTGGGGCTAGGAAGTAAGCCCCACAACCCAAAGCGGCGAAGAACAAATAGAATTTGCTACAAAAGCCGGCTAACGGGGGTATTCCTGCGTATGAGAACATAGTAATGGAGAAGGTAATAGCCGAAATAGGATTCGTTTTGGCTAGAGCGCCCAAATCCGCTATATATTTGACACGGGTTTGCCGTAATGCTGAAACTATGGCGAATGCATCCATCGTCATTAATGCATAAATAAAGATACCAATTAGTAGTGATTGAATTCCTTCTATGGTTCCACATGAGAAACCAGTACGAATATAACCTACATGTCCAATTGAACTATGAGCTAGAGGTCTTTTGACTTTCGTTTGGGCCATGGCGGCCAGTGCTCCTAAGATCATAGAAGCAATGCTGCAGAAAAAGAAGATTTGTTGCAATGTAGCTCCATAGGAACCATAAATAGAAACACGTAAAATATTAGCAGAAATAGAGATTTTAGGCGCAATAGAAAGGAATGCTGTAACCGGGGTGGGTGAACCCTCATAGATATCTGGTGCCCACATATATAGAGTCAAAAGGAATATGGAGTCCGAGGGGGAGGGGGTTTTCTTCGGGGCTCGAGAGATTGAATAGACCCACAAGTTTGAAATTCTGGGGAATTCACACGAAAGGGAACGAGGAATTCTCAACGAAAAAAGTGCTCTCTGAACCGAACGTGAAAGTTTTTTTTCCATCAGACGGCTGTTCCTGTAACTCCACTCTCGACTTGGATTATATATCCAAAAAGGTCCGCTCTCGGCCATTCCACACGCTGCCTAGCCGAGGTGTGGTTATCTGAAGTGGATTCTCTCTTTTCTAGTAGATTGCCGAACCTGCTGCCCCATTGACTAAGAAGAGGGGCGGGCGCAGCAGCTACATGGACCCCTTCCTTTCTGTTGTTGCCAGCGCTTTCCCGGGCCGAGCCGGAATTTTTGATTCTATTCTAATGGGCAGGCAAAGCCCGCAGGCTGCTATCCCAATAGGCCAGCGGGCGGAACGAGGAGAGGCTCCGGCAATCATAGCACCGCGGTCGAAAAAGCGTGCTCCCTTCAGATAACACGCACCGCAGGGGTTCCTCCTTCTTCGTTTTCGATGCAAAAGAAAGAAAATCTCTCGATCTCCGAAAGCCTTTTCCTTCCCCCGCCGCATCTCCCTCCCTTCGTCGAGCCTTTCCGGGGCTCGTCGAGACCTTATCAGAACTTGGCGGGCATTCTTTCCAGCCGGGGGATGGGATGGGTTTTGTTTGAACATAGGCTCAAAAAACAAACATGATTTGAAGGTCCTAGCTACGCCATGCGTTCAATACAAAATCTGGAAAGCTGCAGCAGAGATGACAAAAAGAGGGCGCTTTCCTATGTTGCACTGAAAAAAGAAGGACCTAAGAGCGTCTTCTCTTAGGTTTTTTCCTCCCGCGCCCGCCGCCGCCTGGCCCCCCGTTAGAGGGGAAGGGGAGGATTAGCAAAGCGAAAAAAGACAGAGGGAGGGGGAGCGGCATCTTATTCTCTTCGCGAGAACTTCCGGATCGAAGAAGCATTCGGAACGGGCGGAGCGCACCTTTGTCACAGTAGGGCGAGCTGTTTGATAGTGACTTCTTGCGTTTGGTAGGGCGACGAAAGGCTACTTCAATCTAGGAAACAGCCGGAAACTCGAGAAGGTCGCCTTTGGAAGCGTTCGCCGGTAACCAAAGCCTCACTCCTTCCTTTTGATTATGTCGTGACGCTGACTGAATCCAATCTATAAAAAAACCCGGAAACTCAACAAAGTGCGTTCCCTTTCGTCAAGTAGGTAAAGTAGGCATACGAACCACTTTTGCTTTGCGGAATCAAACAATGAATGAGGCGGAATGGAGAAAGGAAAGGTCCACAGGTATTTCTTACTCTTATAAAAGAAGGAACTCGAGCTTATTGCAAGAGGCACGGAGTGACTCGACTGAAAAGGAGAGGGACAAGGGCGGTCTTGCTTGGCGCGAAGGCTGCTGGTTTGGGGGTACGGTACTAAAGGTCCTCGGACTTCCAGGCGGTTTTGATTTTGGGCAGCTGTTCACCGTTGGATCTCGCCAATACAGCCCCCTATGGTTTTTGTTACCGAGATATCTTTTTTTTTTCATTGTTCCCAGGGATTTTTTGGGTAATCTGCTCCCATGCTGCAAACAGTCAAATCAGAACTCAACCTTGTCGCTCTTCTTTCTTTCCTCGCGGGCAGGAAGCACACCAGCAGCGTGCGTTGCGTGATTCTACTGTGTTTTTTGCACTTGACTGGGTGGACAGTTGACCGGAAGAGAACTTCGATTCGCCCGGCCAGCAGGCGGGCGGCGTGCTTATCTTGTGTGACAACACTACAGAGCGAGTGGCTCTTCTAGGCGGGCAGCTGTGTGACAACACTACAAGGTTTTTTTTTCCTCGTGTAACATGCTATGGTCTCAATGCCCTTACGAGGTAGTGATGAGTTTCACTCGCTCTAAGCCCGGCCCGCGCGCGGTTAGGAAGATTGGCCGCAATCTGAGCGGTACCACCCACCCTACCCTACCACCTATAGGCGGCCGTCCGTCCTACAGCCGCCCGAAAAGGAACTGCAGTGATCTTGAATAGGAATCCTACAGCGATAGATAGAATCCCCATAAAAATACCACTAGATCGAGCACCAGTGATTTCGTATCCGGTCAAAATCTTGGCTAATTGATCGAAGTGGGTAGCTCCAGTAGACCCATAGATCATGGAACAAATAGGGTGGGTAGGCCCAACCACCACACTACACGTATAGACGCGAACCCCCCTCGTTACCGTACGTGCGACTCTCACCGCATACGGCTCGCACAAAGACTCCTAAATCCATCCCGAGCCTTTTCTTCCCACCTCTCCCTTCAGTCGAGTTACTAAAGTACCTCTCCAATCCTCGATCAAACTTGCCTAGGCGCTATGAAATAAATGGGGGTCTTTCCTTCGCCTATCGTATATTGTATGTATCGGCTTGGCTTCGTCCAAAACTAAAACAAGGAGGCATTCCGGCGGGCGCGTGCGTGTAGGAAGGCCGACCATTACATAAGCTAAAAGACTAGGACTACAAGCCAGCCGGAAGCGAGTCGCTTCTATTCCCCGTTGGGATTGGATATAGATGGGGGGGAATTTATTGATCGTAGTAGTTCGCCAACCTCTCTAACTAATAACATACGATCAAATTTTCGGCACGGCCAAAAAAAGAAAGAGCTTCGCTCGGTGGGCCTTCCTACGCTGACGAATGCCTCCTTTCTCTTCTCTTCAGTCTTACAACAAGTGGGAGAGGCAGGATTCGAACCTACGTAGAAAAACTTCAACAGATTTACAGTCTGCCGCTTTTGACCACTCGGCCACTCTCCCCTTCCCGGGCCTAGGCCCCCTCAATGGGTTCTAAGAAGGAGGTTTTTTCCCTGAATAAATCAAAAAAAAAACAAACTTATTGATTTGATTGAAGGGAACTAATACTATTTCTTAGCTTAGCTAGCGTTCCGGGAGAATCTAGTCATTTAGTCAATTCATAACAATCTCTGTAAAGCAAGGGGCAAAGCTTCTACGACAGCTTCCCCCTCATGTAGTCGTCGGCCTTCCCCAGCCCCCCTTCGTCGCTTCTGGCGAAGCTGCGAGCCTACCCTTCTCGAGCCTACTTAAATAGCTTACGCTTACCAAGCCTAGTCTACTAAAAGAGGGCTACAGTAAGCAAGCTTTCCCTCTTTGTTTTTGTTGTGGGTCGCGCCTCACCGCAGGCACTGAATGAATGAAATGAGTGGAATGGTTCACCTTCCCCCTTTTGAATTACCAAGAACTTCGTTTCCACTAGTGGCGAAGCAAATTTCAACCATCCCACCCGAAAACCACTCGTAGCCTAAAGAGAGTTCAGTCTACAAGAAGCTGGCAGAGCTTTAGCCATTGGACTACATCGTACTATCCTACCTAAACCCTTTTCTTGTTTGTTGGGATTC
>OZ053314.1:55000-105000 GCA_964056655.1 Arabis hirsuta | reverse complement strand
CTGTCAACAGGTTAAGCCAGTTCTCATCAGCATCTCGTACAGCCCAGATGCAGGCAGTTTACAAGGTTTTACACTATGTGAAAGGGACAGTTGGGCAGGGTCTTTTTGATTCTGTTACATCTGATCTTCAGCTCAAGGCTTTTGCTGATTCTGACTGGGCTTCTTGTCCCGACACACGGCGCTCTGTAACTGGCTTCTGTTCATTGGTTCCTCTCTGGTTTCTTGGCGCTCTAAGAAAGAGCATACTGTCTCCAGGTCTTCTGCAGAGGCAGAATATCGAAGCCTTGCATCTGCTGTAAGTGAAATGGTTTGGCTCACAAATTTCTTGCAGGAACTTGGCATTCAAATGAGTTCTTCTGCTCCTCCCTTTTGTGATAACACTGCTGCCAGACATCTTGCTATCCTGTTTTCAGCGTACTAAACATATAGAGATCGACTGTGTGTTAGAAGTTGGTTGCAGGTTTATTCAAGCTTCTCTCCGGACTGATCTACAAATTGCAGATGTTCTCACAAAGGCATTACATCCAACTCCTTTCCACAACTTGGTAAGTAAGATGGGTTTGATCTCTATTTGATCCCGGGGGAATTTTGTGATGTAATGTGATGAATTGTATAGTTGCATCTGTGATTGTGATGAATTGTATAGTTGAGTCTGTGAACCGGTGTTGTATAAACCGGTGTAGGTACTTTTCTCTCCTTTGGTTAAAGCTCCGTAGCCTCCCTAGTAGTAGCTCAATACCCTGAGTAGCTGCGAGAGTCTTCCTTCTCAGGTCGGAATATGAATAGCCAGGCGGTTTGCGTAGCCGCTCTGCTCCTGCCGATAGACTGTTTGTGTTGTCCTTTGTTGGTTTCCGTTCTGACTTCCCTATGGTCCGAGTGGAAAGAAGCGGCCAAAAGGATTAGAAAAGATTCCACAACGGGAAGCAAGGCAGCCTTTACCCAGGTTACCGAACCTAGAGAACAAGGGAGAGCAACTAGCGAACCATTATAGTATTAGCACAATCACTTTCTCTGTCTCCAATCCCTTTATGTCCACGTAGGAGGATCCCTAGTTATGGATTTCCGTTTCCCTATCAGAAAAGTAAGACAGGAGCCATAAGTCATTAACATCCTTTTAGTAAGAATTCTGTTCTGTTTACAGCCGAGTCTGCCTTTGGAAAAGAGGTGCTTTCTCTTGTTTGATTAAACAAACCAACCGGGGAATGGAATCCCGTACAATATTTTGACGTTTTTTCGAGTAAACCCCGTCTTTAATCACTCGTAGCAGGAAAGTTAGGAGGTCCTCTCTTTTACTATTTCCGTAAATTATCCTTTTCTAGATACGAGGGCAAAACTGTGTCAAAAAGTCAAACCCGTCTTTTGACTTTTTGAGACTTCTCTTTGCTCACCTTGTCTGATGCTACCCGCACTCATTAGGTAATTGTTCAGTAATAGGCAGAGGTACGGAGTAACTCGTAGTAGGGGATATATCTAAGAGTCAGACCTTGGACCCTATCCTCTCTGATAGATGATCTTGCTTGGGCCACTGAAGAAGAAGAATATTGAGGAATTGGACTTAGCATTCTATCTAATGCTTTGATCCATCTAAGCCCATTGACAAGCAGGAAGAGGAGAGGGGGACTTTTGGGATAATTATGATACTGAGCCCAATGGAAAAGCCCACGCCTCGTATACCGGTAAAAGTGACCAAGCCTCTTTCTAAGGTACAGCGCACATCGGAGTCGAAAACTTTCATCTGCCCACGGGCAAAAGTCATAAGCCCGATTTCTAAGTTAGAGACCGAGAATTTTTTCAATTTTGACGTTTTCCCGGTGTTTTTGTCCTCGTTTACTGAAATCAATAATTTTAGGAAAATTTGACGTTTTCCCGGGATTTTCGACATGCTCCCCTAAAAACCAAGAAATTTGAGACTTTTTCCATTTTTCCCGTAAATTTGGGACATTATGTCAAGCTATCTTAGCTCGAACGCATCAATCATCACCTCCTCGAACTTAGCTTGTTCCGTAGTCAACCTCAAACGCAGCAATCATCCGATCTTCCCTAGCGAACTAACCTTGGCCAAGAAACCTGACAATCAACCGATGTGTAGACATCCCGACTAGCACACTCTAAGAATCAAACCTTGAAGTGGTCAATTCACTACCCAGCCAATCTAGCATATTAGCCCAATGGAACTACTCGATAAGGGCCTCTTGCCTATAGCAGGAGAAGTCCTACGGTATAAGGCTCTCCAGAAGCAAAGAAAAGACGACCTGGTGGACCTTACACTCTACACAAAACTTAAGTGGTACCTGGAAAGTGATATTGGAGAGTGATCTAGCAAGATTTGTGCTGATGCTTCCCTTCCAACTCTAATGTTCTCTTCAGCATAAGCACACCCTACTGACTAGGACATCTGGCATTTGCTGCTCGGTCAGTGTTCATACTCAGCCACGCTTATTGAGACATAACATAGTGTTTAGCTGGAGGAACCCCTTTGCCATAGACCACCTGAGAGAGGCTAGAGGAGTGTGGTAGAAGCTATAAGAAAAAAGCATTGACTTTTCTTCATTGACTGATGTTGAGGCTTCAGCAGCAGCTAGCCAGCCTTTACAACTTCCGAGCTAAACCCTGCACACTCCTTTCGAAGCAAGTCCAGAATGTTATCTCAGGAGCTAGCAATGAACAAGTCTTGCAGCACACTCAACCAAAATATATAGAATTGGATCATCAACGGGTGTGCTAAAGAAACGCCTCTACGTAAACGGATGAACGGGATCATCATATAGTGAGCTTCGTTTGGGATACTTAAACCCACACAAATTAGCTCTTTAGCTGATATACGACCACCAACTATCTGGCTATCGAAAAGATCTAATATGCAGGGAAGTAATTCAATAGAATAACGCAAGGTTCGATAAATCAATTGATGCAAAAGCAGGGAATTAGACCACTCCATCCTTTATTTCACCTAGGAGCTAGCAGCAGGGCTTTCGACTCTCGAATGTCAAAGAAGGTCCTTTTTCTATCATCTGAGCTTTCTCACCTGTGCCCTCAGCCCTCAAGACTTCGCCAGACCTTGATTTTCGATTGAAGATAATCGTTGCTTCGCTATCCCGATACCAAAATGGGAAGATCTCCCTTCTGGGTTGGTAGATGAATTGTTCTGGGTAACAGGCGGTGGACATCTTCGTTGACAGATTTGAATTATCGACTTGGTCATATGCCCTAAAGTTACCCTAAGCCCTCGGGGCTCCATCCGAACCTGTGACTCAACCTTCTCTTTAGCGGAGGAGAATAGTTCCGAGTGAGTGTGCTCCCGAACCAACGATTTGTATACTCTTTGCCCCGGGTACCAATACCCATGTCTTCCTGCTTCTTTTGATTCTCTTACTCTTATGAAATAAAAGCAAAGCACACCGCTAAACAAAAAGCTGGTATTACCAACCTTCTCAGAGGTTAGGCGATTCATTGAGTCGATCAGTCATCTTTTTCCCAAGACAACTTTATTGTGTGTAGGCGCACAAAGGAAGATCGTAGAATCAGGATTACTCGTCCACTTTCATCGCCTTTTGTTGATCCGTGTCATCCTTGCTGCTTCATCCAATTATTCTTTATTCCTCCTCTCACTTGGGCGAAACACTAGAAACGGCCATTAATTTACGGATCGGTCATACAAGGAGCATACCTACGAATACTTCGGCGTGTGCTGCATTCGAGTGGTTAACAGCATACATCTATTCCCAAATCCCAACGGAGATAGATAGATAGATAGTATCCTTCTGTGCTATCCCCTATATCCTCGTAGTAGGGTTGAGGGTAGCGAAGTCTCCCGTTTATCCTGTCTCCTTCTCTTGGTTAGTGCGTACTACTTCCCAACGTATCTTATATAGAGACATTGGAGGAGCCTGATCTTCCATCTACGCAGAAGAGATGCTTGAGTTCTTCCATCCGCGAAGGCGGTGTGCTCAAATAAGTTAGTTTGTTACGAGACTATCAGGTCCACCAGGATAATTCGAGGTGGATAGCCCTGACTGACAGGGGACTAAGATTAGGAAGCATCCACAAGAGCGAAAGAGCCCTTTTATATTTGTTTCGCTAATCTTATAGATTGGAAGTTTGCCCAGCACAGAGTAGTAGGGTTATGCTTTCGAAAGTCTTTTCGGAGTATAAGGGAGGTCCATCTTTAGAGATCTGAATGAAAGTTCTGAGCTTAATGGATTCCCGGAACCCCAGGACTTTAGAGAGTCCCAACCCTAAGAAGGCTTGCTCGGGTTGAAAGATGTGATGCAGCACAGACAGAGGTGCGATAGTAAGTCAATTGATCAGGAGAGGTGGTAGCTTCTGGTCTCTCAAGCTGACAATGGTAGTCTAGATAGATATAAAGTTCTATGCTGTTTGCTTGCTCAAGGCTAGAAGCAGGAGTCTGTTATTGATAGCTCCCGTTGCCATTGGCTGTTCCGCCCGTGGTCTTTCAGATAGACGTTAAAAATCAAATTTTTTTCATCCTCTCCTCCTGGCTACCAGTATATGGAGATGGTTTGATTCTGAGAGTTGAGGAACACCAAGATTTGATTGACATCATCTACGGCTTTGCGCCAATATGAATTATGAATATAGGTTAAGTGAAATCTGACAACCAGCACACTGCTTGATCTCATTAGCAGCTCCGGCGAAGCAGCACAGACCAAGGTAAGCACAGGATAGGCAGTATCTTTATGAAGTCTCGTAAGGCTCAGATCTTTAATAGAAGTAAACTTCAGGTCTTTGTTCTAATAAATAGCCATCTTCGTCCTCAATGGCAAGAAAGAAAGGCTGCTAGGAGTAAGTGGGAAGTGCCAGGGTAAAGCCCCTGATGGATCGATCAACGGATTCTGCAATTTCATCTCTTTCATAAGCGATGAATTCTTGTTTAGCCTTAGTTGGGATTTGGACTCAGAAGCCGAACACAGTTCTTAGATCGATTAAAAGCCTGCCGCTTATCGACACTCTTTTTCTAAGGATCTTAGGCAGCGGTTGAAGTTACCAGGGATGGAACCATAGGTGCTTTAGCAACAGCAACTCGACTATTAGAACATGCGTACGTGAGGAGCAACTCGAGTGAAGAAGAAGCAAGTTATGGTGTATTGTCCAACCCGCTTTTCTCCATGCTGAGGACTATTCGACTTGTGAGTAAGATTCCGATTTAGTGGAGGAACTTCCTTTTGAAGGCACCCGAGAGCCCATATAAGATTTACCAATTTCCTCAGCTAGATGATCAAAGTCTTGGATGCAGAATGGCTCCAATCTGACAGATGTGGCACCAAAACCTAAAGATTCCTTTACTAGGGTTTGGTGGAATGATAGCCCAAAGAAGATGAGTTGGGTGGGAGTGTGCTGCACAAGCCAGCTCCAAACAAAACTCTAGATCTTCTGGATTCAAGTGATTCTTTTCCACTTGGGTGACGACGTTTTACTTAGTAGTGTATGGAATCTCCAAAAGGGAGTCAAGAGCAAGCAGGAAGGAGTATGCAGCACACCTTCGAAGTGAGGCTGCTAAGCAAGTGAAGAGAGCAGGTGAACAGGTGAAGAGCACAGACCTTGAGTCTTTTGATTAGTGAAATGATAAGGGTACTCGAGTTTCAATTTATACTACGGAAATCCTATCGGGCATACGACCAGAAAGTAAGAAGCAGGTCTTCCTGGTGAGGCAGCTTTTCAGCCCGAAACTTCTTCAGCTCTAGCGAAGCAACCCTGAGCTCCTCAGCACACTTCTAGTATAGCAATCTGAGACCAGCTTGAGGACTTCGAGTTACTGGTTTCATCTTCTTCTGATCGACTGGTTTCACCTTCTGGAGTAGGTGGAAATGCCCTGGTTTACCCAAAGTTGGTTGACACTAGCTATTCCTCGTCCTTTTAGTTTGACTTTTCTTTTTTAGATGTGTGACATCTCAAGGTTTTCCAAACTCAATTTCTTTAGTTAAGAAGGGCCATAGAATCCGTTTACTAAGTAAAGTACATGTGACAAATTCCCAATCTCTGAGTCATCTCTCCTTTCAGAGTAGGACTTAGATTCACCTGTCCAAAAAGCAGCAGCAGATTAGATTAGCTACTTCAAAGGAAAGCAGAGGTGTGCTAAACCTCAGATCTGGAACGGGAAAGCTCACCCAACTTCTCCTACTTTTCAGGGATACTTGACTAGAGTTGCTCCAACTAGCACACCCATCCGACCAAACCAACTAAAGCAAGGAGATTTCCTGTCCTGCTCTGTGCTAGCACACTGGTCGATTAGCAGCACATTGGTAGAACAAAGGTACAGATGAGAGAAGAGTGAGGAGTAAGGGGAAAGTGAAACAGAGGTGTGAGAAAAGTGTGCTAACCCCAACCCAACAGCTAACAAGAGCTAACAAGAGATTCTCCCACTCAGTAATTAAAACAAAAGGGGACGAGCTCACCTTCCACTTTACAGGCAAGCTTGAACTTCCCTTCGAAAAAAGAGGGTTCCTCCTTGAAAACTCTTTCCGTATAGGCCAGAAAACAGCTTGCTTAGAGAAAGACTGACTCTCCTACGGACCTGGTGGACCTTACAGTCGAGTTATTGCATCCCTCTCACAAACTATCAATTTCATAAGAGAAGCAAGATTGTTTTTAGAAAAGAAAGAACGTTTTGATTCGAGGCGGATCCCTTTTTTCTTTGCCTTTACGAGTTGAAAAGAAAGTGGTAACAGGTAGTAGCTCTGTTAGAGTGCAGGACTGTAAATCCCTTTTTCGGTGGTTCGAGTCCACAAGCCACTTCTAGCTCTGACGTAAGTTCCGCCTTCATTTTCAAGAATTGAGTTGTTTGATGAGCCTGCGTAGTATTAGGTAGTTGGTTAGGTAAAGGTTTCGTAGCGTTGTTTCCTCGAGTGTTCCCCTTGTTGCTGTTGCTAAGAGGCTCGAGTCTTCATTTGGCGTGGGGGACTTTCCGATTTCTCCTATTTCTCCGCGGAAAAAAGCCCATTTATTCCAAATTTGTGAGAAAAGCTATCAGACTATTATAAGAGAGAGAGAACCCTGGCCAACTTGAATCGTCTTTTTTTTTTTATATTTAGAGCGAATCGTCTTCCTTCAGCAAATGTGCCTATCATCTCGACCAATTCCTCTACCCTTAAGCCTTATAAAGACTGGTTAAGTGGTTATAGCCGGGTAAGGTCAACTTAGTCCTGTCGGGGTCCACATAACAATTGATACTATCTTTAGAGAGAGAAAAAAATCCAATGAACGGATTTGATCTCCAATGCCCGGTTCAAAATTACAAACTCAAATTACACATAACAAACATGATTTTCTTACCAAAGAAAGGAAAATCCTTAGCCTCCAAAAGGATCACATTTCTAAGGCAGCATTCAGTAAAAGCGAGGTATGTTTGTTCTATTATGTCAAACTGTAATGCTCCTTTCAGTCGAAATTTATACAGCATTAGTGATTCAGAAGTGAAAGAAAGTTCGAAAAAGATTGACGTCGATTTGAGTGCTGCTGTTAAGAAGTTAAAGTCTTCTACGGTTCGTCCCTTTCTACTCGTCACATTAAGTCACTGTGAAAGACGAAATATTTCTCAATCTGATGTAATTGAACGCTTTAACAAACTGTATTCGTGTCGTTCTATTTTGGTCAGCCGAGAACCACATGAGCGCGGCGGATTTCACTATCATATTGGTCTTGAGACCAGGAATGCATCTAAGAACAATTTTCAAAAATTGATTCGGGCTGCTTTTCCTGAGTTCGATGGAAAGCAGGTGAATGTGCAGCAGGCCAGGAAGGGCTTTGGTCCAATATGTTCTTATGTGACAAAATTCGACAAATCTCCTTTGATCTGGGGGGAATATAACTTAAAACAAGTCTTGCAAAAGGCGAAAGTTAGTGAGCGCTTTATCAAGAAAACCCATCTACCTTTAAAAACTCCATCTTGGGTAAAAAAAAAACTTTTGAAAAGGGCCCTGTTTTCCAAATTGAAGTGGATTCTACTATTTCAATTCATAAATCATCTTTTATCTTTAGAAATTCCTGAACTCTTGATCTTTCTTTGGGAAAAGATTTCTCTTCTATATAGATATATAGAAGAAATCTGGGAGGGGCCCGAGGCTGAGCCAGTGCTGAACGTACCGGAATCTCAAAATCCCTCCCACCAAAATTCTTTCATTATTTTGATGGGTTTCGGATGTATTGCTGCTTTTTTCATTGTGAAATCGCTATTGAGAAACAATACTTGATAGCCTACCTCAATGACCGATAGCGTACAAGTACCGTGAGGGAAAAACAAAAAGTCCAATATGGCGGGAGATCACGAATTTGATCATTCGCTTTCGATCAAATTAGATTATCCGGTGCGAAAAAAAGTTCTGGAGGGGTAGAGGCGAATATCCCACCGAAAGGTGGGAGGGGGGCCGAAGATCCTGCTGCCCAGCAGATCTTCCCATCATGATCGACTAAAGGGAAAGTCGCCGGAGATATTGGTTCGAATCCAATTCATGATTCCAGTTCAGAAGGACTTCATTCAATCGAAGTTTAGGATGGAACGGACTAGTCGTTCAGTAGTCTTACAGAGCGGTTACTCAATGGTCCAGTACAGACGTCTTTGATCCTCCCCTTCTTGGTTGTTTACGGGAGGTGAGGTTGAATAAGTCGTTCAGATAGCCACACAGACAGAATCGAATCTTTTTGTGAAAGAAAATGAATCGGCGGGATAGGGGAGCAGGCGATGTCGAATTGAGATCCTACCTCAGAATCTTTCTATTTAGAAGTTAGGGATAGAAGGTGAGTACCAACTCGAAAAGTAGACTCACTTCCCCTGTCTTTAGCCAACCGTCTTGATTGAATAGATTTCCTGATGGCTAGAATTCTTTCCTGAAAGAATTGTCCTACTGTGGGATAGGGCGGGAATCCTATTTAGAGTAGACTCACTTCAATGAAAGCTATTCCTTAGTCGGTCAAAAAGATTGACTTTCACATGAACGTCAGCATCTTATCCTATTAGGGGAAATAGGCCATACTCAACTTTGGCGTGGAGCGGAAGAAGGCGTTCCAGCTCGCTTCGTCTGCTTCAGAGTGGGAAAAGAAGAAGGTAGAAAACCGAGGTGAGCAAAAGGCTCTTTCTTCTTAATACGCTTAGATAAGATAGTTCATTGACTTACGCTTAGATTAGATAGTTCATTGACTACGAGACTGGAATCTGATGCTTCTTTATGGTCCGATCCTAAAAGCAAGAGGAGCACACTAGTAGAAGTTGCGTCTTAGCGCTGTAGCTTTCTTTCTCCTCCAACCGGACCCTTTCTTATTCTTATTCTTATTCGCACGAGCGGAGCCTCCCTTATAGATAGATCGGGAAGCTCTTGAAGGTGGACCGAACTTTCTTGTCCATGTCTAAAGGTCAAAAAGGAAGTGGAATTATTGTGTTCAGGCTGAACTCTGACTACTGTCACAAATGCGGGGCTGCTTCTAGCTTTCACCTTGAATCCTGGCATGATAGGCTAGATTGCTAATTCCCCTATAGCCTATAGATAGTAAGGTGCTTGACTTCGAGGAACGCCTTTTTCCGATTGGTTCAGTGTTAGGTAAGTAGCGGAACTTCTTCCTGTCAGGCAGAGCTTTGCCAAGAGTTCAATCTTAAGGCCGGTACCTATAAGGTAAGGAGTGAGAGGTTTCAAGCAGATGAGAAAGGTAGATCCTAGCCGCTTATCCTTAACTTAACAAGATGGCTCGGAGCAAGCTAAGTCTTACGTTATATACTATAAGCGCAGAAGGAGAGTAAAGACAGAATGAAATAGGTGGAGAGTCAAATTTCTTAATAATGCCCAAAAGCCTTATAGCTCTTCGGACTAAGACCATAGGATCTCACAGTGTCGGAATGAGTTGAAGACGAGATAGGGTATCCAGTCGTATTGGCAGGGATCGCTATACCACCTGTCTTTTTAGGCGTACTACTGAAAAACAGTAGCATAAGGCGCTTTTGCCATAGGTTGGACTGCTTGCTAACGCGGACTGCTAAACAGAAGCTTAAAAGCTGTAGTAGAAAGCCTTTCTCAATTCTCGTTCTCGAAAAACCAATCGTCAGCCAGTGTACATGAGTAGAGGCTGGAACATCACTTGATGACAGGGTTGATCAAGAGACCGAAGCCAGTGAGTTTGCGTACTCGAGTGATTGGTGAAGAGTACTTCGCATTGTAAAGAGCACCTTCTTAATAAGCAAAGTGTTGAGTCCACCGGCCTGGATGCAGCTCGAGGAACGCCACGCCTTAGGAGGAACCCCTGCTGATACATGGGCTGTGTTTGCTTGTGCGTGCATTCCTGCCATGATAGAATCCCTCTTCTTTGTTCTTATTGGGAATGGTTTGTCAGCGAGAAGTTAGGAGTTGGGGCATCTGCCTGATTCCTATGGCTAGCTGTGGATGATGTCCCAGCTGGAGAGTTTTTCATATTAATGCCTGCCCTATTGGAGATTCCAACTATAAAAATTATGCATTTATGCATTTTCTTTTTATTCGACAGGTATGTGACCTTACGAATTAGGTTTGGGAGTTGCTTTAGCAATTTAAGCTGGCTTCAGGCGTCAGTAATAGAAAAAGATTGTCCAAGACCATGGAGGTTGAAAAACCAGTGCTTTTTTGGGAAGCCTCTCATCGAGAAGAAAAAAGAAAAGAGGACAATAGCTGACTAAACCTCTGGGCTCTTTTTCCTGTAAAGATCATTCTCTTAAAGGGAAATTTCTGCACTCATTTCAAATCATAGAGGTCGGGCTTCAGTCGAACAACCTTCTCCCTCCCTTCCACCGATGAAACTACTCTTGCAAATTCAAGGTTCACGTCTTCGTAACTAAGACAAGCATTAGAATGTAAAGGTGGGCTTACAGGTATATATACCTTGTTTGTTAATAGAAGAGAAGACCTGAATGAGATTCGGTCGGGGTGGGCTAAGCTAATCAGCAGTCAGAATGCTTATGGGTAGGGGCAGTGGGCAGATAGCAGATCTTGATTCAAAACTCAAATCTTCCTTAGTGGCTTAGGCTTAGTAGACCTACCGTTGTTGAGGAGCTAAAGACCTTAAATGGCATTGCCATATATTGGAGTTTCCCTGATGTTCTACCAGCTATAAGCCGAAGATGGTCTCAGTCAGCTAATCGGAAGGCTTATCCGCACATGATAGCGGCATTCTTACCTAACAGGGCGTTCCCTGCGGGGCCTTACACACTTGCAGTCAAACCGTGTCCTAGGAATGGTGAATATAGTCGCATAAAGGCAGAAAGAAAGAATAGAATGCCATGTTTAGATAGATAGTTAAGCGTTTAGGGGAGTCTTACCCAGTTGAAACTTCAATGCCTGCAGTCAGGCAGCCTGGACGAACCGCCGTTGATGTAAGTAGCCCTTAAAGGAATAAAGAAGAAAGAGCTGCTAAGCGCGCTATAAGAGGGAGACGGTTGACGATCTTTCCTATACCTCTTGGCCTTTTTCGAGTTCTCTTTCGCTCCTTCACCAATAATTCGATTATATGAGAAAGGTGACCGCTAAAGAGCTTCTTTCGCTTTTCCTGTAACTTCATCTGGTTTATAAACGTTCTTTGGCGTAGTCTTTTCTTTTTCCTCAACCAGGACTGGCAGCTTCCACAACTCTTTCAAAGCGGTAGCAAAGCTTGGAGTGGACTGAACCTTTGTTCGTACTGGAGGGCGAACCCCTCCCCCTCCATGGAGGCCTTCAAGTTTTCCACTAGAAACAAAGCGCATGAACTAGCCCTATTCTATTGACTTAAAAGGTGAGCCCAGTCAGTGCAGTCTCGATCTTTATGATTCCACTTCTCTTTGCGAGCTAGCCCGGTTTTTCATAAACCAGCTCCTCTCAGAACCCGGGGGAGAGACTCAAAGCTGTCTCTTGAAAAATCCTTCTTCAATTGAAGTGAAAGACTCACAGGAAAATAAGAAGTGGCTGTCTGACAACAGATGCGGATTCTTTAAGAGATTGATTTGTTAGCGTAGCGAGTGGACTTTGCCCCTCCCTACCTAGCTAACAAACTTCCTTTCCTTGGCTCGCTAACAACTGATACAGAGGGGTTCCTCCACATTCCCAGAAAGGCTCGAAGACATAGGGAATGAAACTCCAACCACGGAATATAGTCAAGTGGTAAGCAAAGAGATTTTGAAACGCGGCTTGCGCCCCTGCTTCAGCTACACCTGCAAAGGGAGAACTCAAGAAGTAAGCTGCGATTAACCAGCTCACTTCCTTCGTTCGATAGGGCTAGACGCGCCTTACACAAACGAACCCTCCGGTAACGAAACAGGAAGAGACAGCAAGCCATGACGTTCCCAGTGATGTACAGATTCCTCTTCGCTAAACTAAACTATGTACCATTCCGAGTGCAACGATTACAGACAAGAAAAGCAGCACATAGAGTAGAAAATTTTACTAATTTGCTAAATTTTTGATTCTGACAGAGCAGGGAAGGCAGAATGAAAGCTAAACAACAAAAAGTTCCCAAAGAGTAAACAGGGAAATATCGAAAGAAAAGCAAAATCTCATTCCAGCTTAAATAATAAGTAAAACTTGACTCTTTTTTACCTTTGTCCGTTCTCTTCTTTCTTTATATAAAAAATCTCGTAAGAGAAGAAAATCAGATGTCAATCTAATCGAAGAATATTCCCATTGATATCAGCAAGTGAAGGATCGGAACTTGATAGAATGCCCCACCCGGGCTTATCGATTGATAGAAAAGTATATAATCAGAAGGCTGCTTAGAGGAGTGATCTGTTCATCTAACTCAAAATCTTGTAAGAAGAAGAATCTTACGCCCAAAATTCCCATCTCTTTTTTCTTGGTTGGACCAACCGGCACCAGCCATTTCCGTCTTCCTTAATTGGGAGAGTCAGAATCAGTCTCTCTTTGTTTGGGGGGGAGCAGAAAATGAAGGAACTTTTGCTTTGAAAATGATTGTTCTAAAACGGTTATTCCTCACAATTTCTCCTTGTGATGCAGCGGAACCATGGCAATTAGGATCTCAAGACGCAGCTACACCTATAATGCAAGGAATAATAGACTTACATCACGATATCTTTTTCTTCCTCATTCTGATTTTGGTTTTCGTATTATGGATCTTGGTTCGCGCTTTATGGCATTTCCACTATAAAGAAAATGCAATCCCGCAAAGGATTGTTCATGGAACTACTATCGAGATTCTTCGGACCATCTTTCCTAGTCTCATCTCGATGTTCATTGCTATACCATCATTTGCTCTCTTATACTCAATGGACGAGGTAGTAGTAGATCCAGCCATTACTATCAAAGCTATTGGACATCAATGGTATCGGACTTATGAGTATTCTGACTATAACAGTTCCGATGAGCAGTCACTCACTTTTGACAGTTATATGATTCCAGAAGAAGATCTAGAATTGGGTCAATCACGTTTATTAGAAGTGGACAATAGAGTGGTTGTACCAGCCAAAACTCATCTACGTATTATTGTAACATCTGCTGATGTACCTCATAGTTGGGCTGTACCTTCCTCAGGTGTCAAATGTGATGCTGTACCTGGTCGTTTAAATCAAATCTCTATTTTGGTACAACGAGAAGGAGTTTACTATGGTCAGTGCAGTGAGATTTGTGGAACTAATCATGCCTTTACGCGTGCGCCCGGAAACATAGGCCGACTGTTGAGCCCACTCTGGCTCAGCCGCACCACCCGGGGTCGGGGTGCGAGCCACCCGAGAAGCAAGCTATTACAGCGAGCGGCTGGAGCTGTAGGGAGCCGAGGAGCAAGGCAGTAGATAAGATAGAAGAAGGGGCCAGGCACCCGGTGGAGCAGAGGGGACGGTTAGGATAACGAACTTGAAACGCGGAGCCCGAGCGGCTGGCGAGCGAGTGGTTAGTGGCCAATAGCGCCCTAGTTGATGGCATTCCTCTCTGCGGCTGGCACTCGAGGAACCACAGGGCACTCCATACAGAGCAAGCAAGTCTTAGGGATGAGACGCCCGCGCAAGGACCTCAATTCTCATTAGGAGGTCGAACCAAGGACCTATGGAAGTCGGGGCTACCCCGTCCCCATGGGCAATAGTGTCCTGAGGGAGGAGTTTAGAGGCCTTATAGTAGCATGGACTTATTTCTCTTTCTAGGTCATGCGAAGGGGGCCAGTCCAAGATCGTACTGTTCCTCTCCTCTACAAAGATAATAGACGCTCTCAACGGCTAGGCGCCACTCTCTTTCTGAGTTATTCCAGCTTCTTCATGATTTCGTGCCGCGGTGAACAAACAAAAAAAGAGGGCCGTCTCAGCGGAAGGAGAAGGACCTGCAACGGCAGAGACTACTGACCCTCTTCTTGTTCTTAGCCGTCTATTACGAGTCCGGGAAGCCTGGAATCATAAATATGAGGGATCCAGAAGGGTGGGCAGGGCTTCCGCAAGGTTTTTTATCCCCTCTTCCCGGTCAAGATAGATGGGAAAGGAGTCCTATCAGTCCTATCAAGTAAAGGCCATAACCAGCCTCTTTTTTTATGTACATGTACACCTTTCTTTGTTTCAGGCTCTTCAAGACCTTCCTCCTGCTAATCCGGCCATTTCCGAACCTGTCTTTCCCACCCTTCTCAATTCTTGCGATTCCTAGCCAGCCCCCTTAGCTTATTTTGCTTTATAAAACCACTTTCCCCTTTTTTCAGCTTGCTGCTCGCTTTCTCGCTTCCGAGAGGTGCTTTAGCAACTCGACTGAAAGGAGAGGTACTGACGTGACTCGACTGAAAGGAGAGGTACTGACGTGACTCGACTGAAAGGAGAGGGGTTACTACGCCTGACTTACGGTTTCAAAGCCTGGCGCGAAGCGAAGGGATTGGATTTCACCTATGATCAGATTAGTGGGCATGTTTACTTTTTTCGTGGTGTTGTTGACGTTGTTGAAAGCTAATTTCGAAGTAGGCCTTGCTTTTCTCCGCTGGGAGCAGCTCACACTATGGTGGAGGAGGTGCCGTGAAGATCTAGGAGTGTGAGCAGTACGAGCTGAAAGGCTCCCATACTGTTTGGAGGGCAGGGGGCATAGATGCCAAAGAAAGCTGACCCCTATCTATCGTCGTAGAAGCTGTTCCTAGGAAAGATTATGGTTCTCGGGTATCCAATCAATTAATCCCCCAAACCGGGGAAGCTTAAGCGGAAATTGAAGAGTAAGGTGAGGGAGGGGGAAGAGCTATCAAACTTTAGAGGCTTAACTCGCTCGCTCTAACGCTCGTTTAGTAGACAGCTCGTCAGTCAAGTAAGTACGTAACGAGCCTTGTCTACGAAGCTCCGCTCCCTCGTCTTGCTTGCTTCTGGCGAAGCTTCTAGCACTAGAAAAAATAGGCTTGTATGGCAGGAATACCACTTTTGAGGCCGATCACTACATAGGAGCGATAGCGAAGCCAAGCCGTATAAAGGCGAGCAGCCCTTCTAGCAATAGCAAATGGCCTACTTATAGCCTTTTCCCCTTTATTCGGGGACTTCAACGGGTCTTCCAAGCTCATAAACTTTTCATTCTTCACGTTTTCTTCAGACAGTGGTAATGAATTCTATTACTTGATTGACATTGACAGATATGTGTACCACACCGAACAAGCAATATGCCGATATGCTTGATGTACCAGCCAAGCCAGCTCGACCGTATACAGTATAAGGGATTCGCCTTTGCCTCAGATAGAAGAAGAACAGAAGTACTACCGGGAAGGGAAGCCTGACATGGGTAGATATTTATTTGAACAAAGGAACTCAAACCGGTACCAGAAAGCAAAGAAGAGATGGAATTCCTGATTGAACAGATGACCGACCTACAAGAAGACGAAAATCAAATTCCTAATTCCATTCTCTAAGACGAACTAAAGGGATGTCTCTAAGCAGCCAAGGCCAAGAGCAAGCAGGAGTAGTCCTATCCGCCCATTCATTTTGAAGTGACTTATAAGACGTGAGAGATACTCTAAAGTCATAACGGGGAAGGCCAGAGACTTCGTTCAAATGGGGGGCGGTTTTCTCTTCAATAAAATGAAAGGCAGGTCTTTTTTTTTTTATATGAAAATTGAGAATGAAATAAGAAATGTTCACTTGAGATTAGGTTCGCGAAGAAGAAGATCACAAATGAGATCTTGAGCTTGAAGCTTACTCTCCAGAATCGAAAGATCTCTTATCCCCGAGGCGAGGATGGCTTCATAAACTTTTTTTTTTGCCGAAAAAAAGATAGATAAGGGGTTTCATCCATATTTTTCTCCCCCATTTACGTATCACGTTCAGAGATTTTCATTCGTTGTCCGCTCTTTCCGTTTTGTTTTGTACGAAAAAAAGAATCTCAAAAAAACGTCTGGCTCTTAGAGGTCTCGATTGGTATTTTATACATGGCGGTCGGTAACGTTGGTGAATTAGGTAAAGGTACGGAAAGAGAGGGATTCGAACCCTCGGTAAACAAAAGCCTACATAGCAGTTCCAATGCTACGCCTTAAACCACTCGGCCATCTCTCCTACATTATGACCCAGAAACCTCGAGTGAATAGCGAGTCATTTATATTCTTGCAGTAAAGGTGTAGTTCTATATTTTTTTTCTTTCTTTATCAGAGGGGGCCCCTTAGGCCTTGGGGAGAGGGACCCTTTTTGATTTTTGAAGTACAGCCCTACCCTATAGTGGAGTTATCTTTTCCCTATCTAAGCTATATCAACATAGCAAACTAGAAAAGAAAACTTATCCGCTTGTCAATTCTTGGTGTAATATGTAAATGATTGGTGTCAGAATTTTTCACTGATCAGGTGTGATCAGTCTCATCCGTGTAAGAATTAGGAATTCCTCTTCCAACTCGTCCCAGAATGGGCGTTATGGCAAAGAACAAGAAGAAAACCAAAGGAGAAATTTGTCCAATAGTAACAAATGGTGCCTCCACAGGTTGACATCCGATCCAACCTAGTAGTAAGCAATCCGCCAAAAGCAACCAAAACATTCCTTGGTGAATCGGTCGAAAACTTGAACTACGCACATACATACTTTTAAAAAAAGGTAAAGCCAAGAGACATATAAAAACTGGTGCTATTGCGGCTACACCTCCCGCTTTGTCAGGTATACTACGAAGAATGGCATGGATCGGTAGGAAATACCATTCCGGCACAATATGAGGCGGGGTGGACATCGGATTAGCAGGTATATAATTGTCGGGATGTCCCAAAACATTAGGAGCATAAAAAATCCAAATAGAAAAAAAGATAGCAAAAGCTACCCAACCAACTAGATCCTTGACATAAAAATAAGGGTAAAAAGCTATTTTATCCATCTCAGAATGTACACCCAATGGATTATTTGATCCATATTGATGCAATGCGGCCAGATGAAGAAGACTGGCGCCTACTAAAATAAAGGGGAGTAAATGATGAAGACTAAAAAAACGATTTAAGGTGGCATTGTCCACGGAGAAACCACCCCAAAGCCAAGTCACTATGGTATCTCCTACTACAGGTATGGCGCTAGCTAAGCTTGTAATTACTGTAGCTCCCCAAAAGCTCATCTGACCCCAAGGTAGTACATATCCTATAAAAGCTGTCACAATCATTAATAGGAAGATTACAACTCCAAGACACCAAACAAATTCCCTAGGACTGCTATAACTCGCATGATATAGACCACGAAAAATATGAAGGTAAACCACAATAAGAAACATACTTGCCCCATTAGCATGCATATAACGGAGCAACCAGCCCCCTTCAACATCTCTCATAATGTGTTCTACGCTGTTGAAAGCTAAATCCACATGAGGTGTGTAATGCATAGCTAAAAAAACGCCAGTCACTATCTGAATGACTAAACAAATACCAGCTAACGGACCGAACCCCCACCAATAACTAAGATTGCTCGGGGTTGGATAATCTACTAAATGCTGATTAAGTGTGGAGGATATAGGTTGTTTAAGAAGAGAGAATCGTTGGTTCCTTATAGTCATTTCTCTTTCCTATCGTGACAACTCTTGTTCACCCACCTTTTTTTTGCGTTCTAGGGCCCTAAAATATCCTCAAATATATAGATTGATATTTGAGCCTTTCTTTGACTTTTGAAGGCGTTCCTCGGGGGCGAATTAAGCGTCGACGTTTTTAGAATTCTTTCTCCTACACACCTTTGCCCTCTTTCACCGAAGAGGAAAGAAGAATCTTTCAAGCGGGCAGAGACCTAAATTTCTTAGATTCATTCCTAAGCTTGCTTTGTCGCAGCAAGATGGATTGGATGATCAGTCCGAGAGTGCTGTAGAGAAGAGAAAGCGGTCAAAACTTCTCTGATTCGGTCACCGAGCAGTCGGACAACCCTTCAGTAACCCAGGATGACCCGAGAGAAAAGATCTCTTCCACCAAGCGGGACAGCGGAGTGCGATCCTTAAGCAATTGGAGGTTCTCGCTCATCTCTTGGGATCCATATCATCTGAAAACTTTTCCTGTTACATTAGCATAGCTAAATTTGAATAGGATGACTCAGCGTCAGGAAAAGTAAGCCCCCCTTTGCCTTGATTGAATTTGGCTTCGCTGCGCTCTGAATCAATCAATAAGCTTATTGATTGGATTCATCCCATTTCATTTGGGCGAGAGAGGTCCGAAGGAACAAAGGAGCTCGACTGTAAGGAGAGGTGCTTTAGCAACTCGACTGAAAAGGCGTTCCTCGAGAGTGAAACGAGAGGGAGGCTGGGCCTTATCCATGGGACTTGCCTTGGCGGTTAGACTTTATTTTAACACATCCTCGAATTCGTCTCGTCGGTTGGTTGATTCTCGAAATAACCTCTTGAGAAAAAAAAGGTCCATCAGGTTTTGCCCTGCCATCTCCGGCGAGGCTCCATATCCGTGAGACTGGATCACTGTAATTCACGGAAGTCCATTTGGACCTTTTCAGTCGAGTCACTCCGTGCCTCTCGGGAGTAGGGGCTTTGTTCTGGGGGGGGGCCGACTTGCGCTTCTTTATAAAGGAGAGAATTTCATAAAGTAACTCTCTCTCTATCTATCCTTAGAAGTAGGGCGATAGAAAGTCAATATGAGATTTGCGTTGGTTTTTCCAACGAAACAAAGCATTATCATTCGGAAGGCTCAGCCCCAACTCGGACTTCCATGATGGGTTCATCCCCCCGCACTATGGCGCTCCAATGAACAAGAGTTCTCCGCCTTAGTATATTTAGAAGAGTGGTCGGGAGTTACATTCGTAACTTAATGTTATGTTCACGCATTATATCTTTCTTTCCAAGAGTACTACCTGTACGTAGTCTATGTCTGGGGAGCATACTTGACAGGAAATAGACACAAGCGGTAGAGAGGTCCCCCACTTCGATTCCCGCCCCGTTCGCATCTCCGATCCAAGATAAGGGATTACTCTGTTAGGTCTTTTCGGTCCGGAGCCGGCTGGTAATGGACTTACTTACCTTGCTTGTGGACCAGCTGCGGAGCTAACCTTTCTGTGTTCTATTGGGTTTGGTGGTTGCTACCAAGACGATTTCTTTATGCCCATCAAAGAACCTCGAGATGCTAATCCACGAAAAACGATACGAGAAATTCGAAAGAACTCAGATACAGAACGAGGGCGACCCGTGGAAATACATCGGTTTCTTACTCGTGCAAAGGAACTATTTCTTGGCAACTTGGACAACTTATAACGATGTTTGTCCCGCATATCACTAGGAAGATCGGGATCTTTACAAAAGGCTTTATAAAGCTTTCGTCTCAATTCAAATTTAGCCGCGAGCAATCTACGTTTGTGATCTCTACTATTTCGCTTCTACGACATCTTACTGAGTTTCCCCCTCATCTTTTTGCAAAAAGCCGCTCCACGGTGGTAAAGTCTCATCTTGTGTGTTGGCCGAAGTGACAATAGTCACATTGAACCCTCGAATATGTTCGAAGATCTCGAAATGATCTTCCAGTTCCGGGGAGAATTCGCAAAACTCCGTTTCCATCGAGAATTGAATGGAGTTTTTCCGTATTTCGACCGGAAAATCTAACAGAGACATTACTGTCGAGATTCTGACCGAAAAATTAGACATTCCATGCCCTCGGAGAGTGCTTTGTCGTGCTAGGTCACTTACATATCCTTTGTCTTTATTTGACCCCAAGAATGGATTAGATCGAAAGGACTTTCCTGTCGAACCCCTTTGTGTCTGTATGAATTTCTGACCGCGCGGAATCTCCATAGCCAATTTTCCATTTTTTATTATGAAATTATAGGGTGCCTTTGGTACTACTCTTATTTCACACGATCCAGGAACTTCCATAACGTTGGCGTGATTCGGTTTGAGCAACGGATCTTGACGTGATACATCTTCGTAATGAAAATTGAGTGGAAACATGAGTTGGCTTTTACAGTATCTATAGAATAAGCTGACTTCTCCTACTCCTCCTTTCCGAAAAGATCATCCTTGGTCCTTTTGACATAAGATTCTCGGCCCGCTTTCTCCCCATTAACCAATTAGTTACGACCACTGAACAAACTTGGTTGACGAACATGGTTTATGAGCCGCTAATGTAGCGGCTTGTCGAGCATTTGCCAAACTCACACCATCCATTTCAAATGGGATTTGTCCCGTGGACACACGAGCAATCCAACCCGTAGGATTTCCTTTTCCTCTTCCCATTCTTACTTCTGTAGGTTTCCCGGTAATAGGGAGATCCGCGAAAACTCTTACCCATATCTTACCATTTCTTCGGAATTGTCCGCTCATAGCACGATGGAAGTGTCCGATTATAGCCCGACGCGCTGCTTCAATGGCTCGATATGAAAGACGACCAGCTTTACAACTTTTAGTGCCATATCTTCCAAAACCCAGTTTTGTACCATCCGGTTTGCAACCCCTACTACATCTGCCTTTACGATATTTACTATATTTCGTACGTTTCGGATATAGCACGTCCCCCTTTTTTTTGACTATATGAAATCCACACTTTGACACCTGAGATTCCGTAACGAGTAGATACTTCCGCAGGAGCATAATCTATTTTCTGGTTAAATACATTACGAGAAGTTTTTCTATGCTTATAGCATTTAGTTTGAGCTTTTTCTGCTGCGTCTTTTAATCGACCGGAAAAACATATACGGATTCCCTCCACTCTTTTTGGAATCTCCTTCACTATTTTAGCAAAAATGGAATGAAATGATCTTCTTTTGTTCTTCAGTTGAAAAGAGATGTCTTGAGCAATCGGAGAAGCGCTTTGATAAACAGATTTGATTTTGACTGACTCAATTAAGGTCTTAGTGTTTGTTCTATTAGACAAGAAAGATCGCATTTTTTTGACTTCGTAAAAATAAGAGTTGTACCTGTACGGAATTCCTCTCTTTCTCAGTATGATCTCTATCATCATATCTATTACCTTTATCAATTCTTCTATCCCACCTAGGTTTTTGAATTTCTCTATCAATTCCATTACCTTATCCTTACCCATGAGGTTCCAACATTTGACCCTTAATTGATTGAGTAGTTGTTCCCGGGCATCAAGGTTATTATACACCCCAACCCCATCTCTTAGAAAGAAAAAGGTAGCACCGAAGAATGGAAAGAGCGAGATGGTGGTTTTAGTTGTTCCCGCGAAGCGAAGATCATTCGCCAAGCGAATGAAGTGGGTCAACCTATTTTTGGCTTCGGCCAAACACTTTTTCTCGCTGGTCGAGCTTTCTACAAAAAAAGCGATACGAGAACGTATTCTCTTCTGTAAGCTTCTTCCCTGTGCATTCGCTCTCCCCATCGTAGATGGTTCAGCCGCGCCCGGTGCCACGAAATGATTGAGAACTACGACGGGGTCGAAATTCATTTGGTTCTTTGTATTAAAAAAGTATTGCATGACCAAAAAATTCAAGGAGGGGCGCACTGCAGGGAGGGTCCGTAGATAACTCGTCGGGCCGTCGGAGCGGGACTTCTTTGGGAAAAAGAACTTGAATAACTTCGTTTTTCTGAAGGAGTCGTCATTTTCTATATTTTCTATCAGGAACGCTATGTCATTTACAACCCCGGCGTATTTCGGATGCTTGAAGGCCCCGCTGATCCGAAGTGATTTAGAAAGATTCTTCTTTATCGATGGTGATCGGTCATGGTATCCATAGCGTTGTTTTTTTTTCGGCCAACCCCGGATTTCGTTTTGCTTCTTTCGGTCGTCGAGCCTGATCGACTCGACTCTTTTCCTTGCCCCCTGGCCTCTCACTTCGTTTCGTTCTTCTTCTGTATCGTCGCTTGAATGAAGACACCCGATCGGCCCGGCTTTCCCGAATGTCGTCCACCACCGGCCCTTCTCCTTTCCGGGTCTAGTTTTTTCACGTCGTTTCAGTCGTCGTGGTCGACGGGGAAGAAAGAAATGAATGAATGTTCTTTTAGGAAAATGTAGAATAATACACCTACCGAGACGAAAGCCAAAGGTGAGTCTCGTAGGTGGACGTATCGAACCGAAATAAGATCTCAGATTGACATCTTGATACACAAATTTACCATAATAATAAATAGAGTCAATAGTGACCCCGCCGTAGAAAGAGCCGCTTCTTTTTTGCTTGATAGGGGGGCTTCCATTCACCAACAAAGACTAAAAGTGCTCTCCGAACCGTGCTGGATAGTCACCCATCACACGGCTCTCAAACCCAACCTGTGGTGGATCCCGGGAGACAAAGTAAAAGCGCTTGATCCTTTGCCCCATACTTTGAGATGCTCCTCCCCGCGCAGCGACGCTGCTCGTGAGAGGCTTAGCTTTAAGCTGCTATCGTTCGGTTCGGATAAGTCAAGTCCCTTTGATTGGTTCGCTCAGGTGGTCTTATCTTCCCTAACGTTCAGAGTCGTTTTGGTTTGTGAGAAAGGACCGGCCGAGCGCCCTGAATGAATAAGAAATGGACAGGAGAGAGAATCAATGATTCTTATTCAACCGAGTTGAAGCTAGCAACATGTTGATTACACACCGGAGGTTAGTAAGAACTGAGGGGTTCCTCCTAACCTAAGTAGGCTACCCGCGCTGCGAAGCAACTGGTACTTGATTGGGGCGGGGGGCGGTTTGGTTTCGTGCAAGGCCCTCGCAACAGGAAGAGGCAGTTGTCATTTGAAAGGAAACGCCCTTTGTTTTGTATAGATAGGGTTCCAAACCAGCGCACCCTGATTAACAAACAAGCCCTTTCTATCTTATTAGTTAAGCCTAAACTTATGAAAAACGAAAGTGCTAACGCGTCTTTATAATATTCAAAAACCTTTCGCCTTTATTGATATAAAACAAGCTTACTTACCGGCAACAAGCACCTTTTTTTCTCAAAGTCAAGTTTGGTTCTTTAGAAAGATTGCAGCCTTAGCGAAACAACTTCTCCTTTTCTACGAATCTTCCCTTTATTGAGCAAAACTCTATCTATATTTCTTCCCGGGATATTTTCTATAATTTCAATTCTATCATTTGTTTGACAGCTTAAACTAGGCTTCATTTTAGATAGGTTTTCGGGGTCTTAATCAAAATCGGTCAGGGGTGCGTCGGAACGGTCGGTGGCTGCTTAGTCTCATCCGAGAGTCTAATCTCTTTGTACTGCTTTTTTTCAAAGAAAAAAAAAGAAGGAAGGGGTTGATTTAGGCTCCTTCCCTTCCACTGCATAGCTGCGCTAACAGGTACTACGAGCCCTCTGTCCCACACATCTAACCAGCTCGCGTGGTTCACCGGTTCCACCGAAAACTCTCATTTGTTAAAGCATAGTGCGCTTTAGGCGCCGAGCGAGAAACCTCTCTTCTTTCGTTTCGGTTTATTCACTATCTGAAACTTAGCACTTGTTTGATTTTTCTTATTGGGGCGTTCTTTTTTTGAAGTCTATCCGAACCGAATTAGCACTTCTCAGATCAGACTAGGCCTCCCCCGCGGAGCTGGGCGCCGGGGACCTGGATGCGCTAGCGATCGGCGCATAGGGGGGGGGTTGGGTTGCCTGGGTTTCTCGGCCTGGTATCCTACACCTCGCGTTAATGATATCTACATTCAACTGTGCCCCGGAGACACGGTCGAAGCACGCCCATCCAGTGTGCTTCTTTCACGACATGCTCTGGTTCCGGGTGTTTTCCAGTGGTCTTCTAGCGTTAGAAGAAGTCGTGTCCGTCCCGGACATCTGCAACGTCCCTCCCACGCTTTTTTTTAAATATAGGAAAAACAAACTGAAGGAAAAGACTTACCCATTCGGTGACTTTCGCGGTCGCCCTCACTGAACCGACTTGAATCTGAACTACGATTTTTTCCAAGTCTTACCGAAATCGGATTTCCTTTTCGTGCCATATTTTTTGACTTTATGGATTTCTGTCCCTTTTTTCTTCCCGGTCCAATATTTGTTCTCGAAAGTCTGAGTTTCCGTGTACTCTCCAAATTTATGACCAACCTTCCCCTCAGTGATCTTAGAACGCTACTACGCATCTTTACTATATAGTGGTAAGGTAGGTTTGGGTATAGCAGGACTTGAACCTGCGACCATTAGGTTAAAAGCCCAATGCTCTACCAACTGAGCTATACACCCAAATAAAGATGTAGTAGTCAATTAAGATTGGTGCGGAAAAGAGAAGAGGTCTCAACGAGCATTAACTAGTTGATGCTGATCGAACCCTCAGTTCGAAGCTCTTCGCCAACATGTTACGAGGCTCCAGTCTTAGGCGGGTCACCATTACTTGACTTAGCTTAGAAAGGCGAACATCTGGGCAAGGGGTTCCTCCGCAGTGCGCCTGGTCCTTTCGAACCAGTCTTTATAAACCTGGTGCAAATGGCTTTTTTTATGATATACCAATCAGAATTGAAGGCCCTACGTACATGATTGATAGAAGCACTACGTATGGGGGGGTCCACTTGATGCGGGAGAGGCATGAGTGCAGTTCGATCTTGTGGTGTATTCGTTTGTAGTGAGTAGGGCCTCTTTCTCGTTGATCAGTTCGCCCCCGCTCTATTGAACGGTCTCCATTCCTACGGCGGTTTTGTCAACGAATGCGTCTCGGGCCGGATTGACTAACCTAACCCTTAAGGTAAGGGGGCCTTGCCATAGTTGGGTGCTCTGCTTTAGTGTGATTGACGAAGGCTAGGCTAGGTTTGGTAATACCCAAAACAAATGAAAAGAGATTGGGGTCGATAGTTGGCAAGGAACTTTTCCCCCCTCCCCCAAAAAAAAGGGGCAGCTGCGGTCGAACTCTAATTCTGAAAATAAGTCGGGGCCCTTTTACCAAGTCTACTAGATAGAAGATGATAGAGGGCCACAACCATGGTTGCGTTGCACAAGACGGTGCCGCCTCACCTCGAGTTCCTTTCTTCGTAGTCAAATCAGATGATAGGCTTCGGCGATGTTACCTACCAAATAAAAAAAGGCCTGCTAGGTGATCGAAATCGCTCAGGTCAGTGAGGACTCACTCACTCATCTACGTATTACTAATAATTTTTTCTATCTACTAAATTAAAGACCCGCCACGCCGGGCTATAAGATACAGCTGTTGTACTACTTGACTGGTAAGAAAAAGCTAACGTAAGAACTGGAAGAGTCTTGTATGTACAGTACCCCTCTCTTCCGCTATTGGTGGACTGTTGCACAGAAAGGCCGACAGAAGCAACCTTTCTTAGCGCGCTTTTCAAGCGCTTAGCTTTTGCTTAGCTAGGCTAGGGCGGCCATAAAGTAAGTGAAGTTGGAAGCCTAAGCCAAGAAGGTACGAACGAAGTGACGGGCCCCTTTAGAGATAGGATAGGGGGCTCTTGTGGTAGTAATTGCGAACATCTCTCTTTCTTAGTTTCATGCTGGCCTAATGAATGAAAGTCAGTCTTTTAGTAAGCGTATATAAGCAGCAGTTTAGTGTATAAGCAATTCTTTAGTGGCTGCACACCGAAAGTTACGTACGGTGGAGGTTGGTTGAAGATGATGTTACGCGCGGCGTTCAGAACCAGCCTTGAAGTGAATGAATTAGAAAGAGAAGAAGTAAGGAAATGAGACGACTTTTTCTTGAACTATATCATAAACTGATCTTCCCCTCCACACCAATCACGAGTTTTTCTCCATTCCTCTCGTATATCGTCGTAACGCCCTTAATGCTAGGTTTTGAAAAAGACTTTTCATGTCATTCCCATTTAGGTCCGATTCGGATCCCTCCGTTGTTTCCTTTTCCTCCCGCACCTTTTCCTCGAAATGAGAAAGAAGATGGTACACTCGAATTGTATTATTTAAGTACTTATTGCTTGCCAAAGATCCTACTTCTACAATTGGTGGGTCACCGGGTTATTCAAATAAGTCGTGTTTTCTGTGGTTTTCCCATGTTACAACTTTCGTACCAATTCGGTCGATCCGGAATGGATCGGTTAAACATTCCATTAGGGAGCCTGGTCTTGACTCTTCTGTGTGGTATTCATTCTCGTTCGGCTCTTGGAATCACATCCAGCAGTGGTTGGAACAGCTCGCAAAATCCAACCACTTCACCTACTTTATTGCCCCTAACCGTTTCTCGTACCTCTATTGAAACAGAATGGTTTCATGTTCTTTCATCGATTGGTTATTCCTCTCTGTTCGTATCTCTTTTTCCAATTTCGGTCTCGATTAGTTTACAAGATTAAATGGCCAATTCTCTTCTGGACCCTCGATTCTTTAGTTTTCCAAGAATGTTGGGCCGGGTATGTAAGCCATGTATCTAGGCGTTCCTCGAGAAAGAAGGGCTTTTGTTTTTTTTTGCATCCTGTATTGGTCTTGCAGCTATATATTAGAATAATAAATATTATTCTTGTCTTATATTATATAATACATAATAATATTTTCAAGATGGTACATAATATCTCATACACGTACATAAAGAAGTTCCTGCATATCCTCTCTAATAATGTAATTAAGGGCTAAGGGAGGTTTCTTGGGTACATTAAGACATAACTCGACATCCCGAAATCAAGTCGGCGGCTCTATTGCTCTCCCTCCAACAATGTGTGACTCTAAAAAACAAACTGCTCTGGCATTTTCAGTGAAGCTCAGCAGCATATTTCGCGCTTATGGGGCTTGGAGTTAATCATCTTGACTGCATATAATGAGTCAGACTCTACCCAAAGGTTCCCCGAATGCCCATTCGCGAAGCCATCTCCCCCGTATGGCGGATTGCATAAAGTTCCACCTTCAAAATCTCTCTCCACTCAACCGTCTTACGGAAAGCCCAAAGAGGCCGATAAAGTCTCTTGCTATCACAGCTAAGATGTACGATGTCTGATACCGATTCAAGCTCACTCAGAGATATGATTTATGTGTTCTATGGGTTTGAAAACAGGGATGCTACCCAGAAAGCTCCCTCCTGATTCTCGTTGTTAGGTATTTGACCTAGGAAAGAGCAGCACTAATGGGATATTTCTCTTAATGGTATTCTGCTACCCTCTCCTTTTAGTCGAGTAATAAATCCCTCTCCTCATCAACAAGTGGAAGAGTCACGTCTGTGCCTAAAGGTCAGTTTGAAACTCCTTCTTAAGAACCTCTTGAAGTAAGCCTTCTCTAAGAACTCCAGAAGCTACCCTGAAGCCTTCTCTCGTTGACAACCATTACGGGATAGGATTTCATTTGAACTATTTTCTTCATTGGCTTTCTAGTCTTTGCAGCCACTTGCGCCAGAATTTCTAAATCTAGTTAGTAGGGAGATGTTGGCACAAGAAGGCGAACTTTCACCATATATCAATAAGTCCTCTGCTCTGGCTGCTATTGACAACATTGTCTCACTGAGCAGCAATGTCTTTGTACCTTCTCATGTTTCCTCCATGGGCCTTCCTGGCCTGGCTATATCATATATCGCCTTCACTCTACGGTCTTTCTTCAAGAGAATGCCCTTTCGGCTGGGAATACGGGAAATAGCTGCTTTCTGGGCTTTCTTTCGCCTTACTTAATTCTATCTTTAATAGCTTTCAAGTCCGGTAAGTCACTTCGTGCCTCTAATTCTAGAACTGCAACTCCTGTTACTGCGAAAACTTCTTTACCGACTGTCTTCGTTTACTCGCTTTCAAGTCCGGAAAGGTCTGCAAGCCTTAGAGCTTCTAACTCAAATTCTTCCACTCCTGTAGCTGAGGTATTCGCTAGCTCATATGTAATAGGTCTCTGGCTTGCTCCTGTCTGCTCTTTGGTTATCTATCGGAGTCGTAATCTTTCCTTAGTACAAGCACTAAGTAAGCAAGCTACCTTTCTGTCCACAAAGAAATTCTTTCTATTGATTCGCGCGAATCTGGAATCTCTGTAACTATGGGCAAAGGGTCAAAGCGTTCTGATAAGGGAAGAAGATACGTAAGCCTCTTTTGTCTCGAAAAAGGCCTTTCTATCTCTTGCATTCATCTTATCCTTATTGTTTGTTGTACTCTTTCTTCAGTGTGGGGGTAACCTTGTTCCATAGTTCGCGGGTGTGCTCTCCATCAGTCTTTCAAATCTCCCTGTCGCTAGTCAGTCAAGTAGTTCTTGAGTGGACTCGAGGGGAAAAGAGGCTCGAGTGAAAGATCTAACCGCCGGCCACTTCCACCCGTTTTCTTCAATAATAGTGTTGACTTTGGCATAGACCGGAATAGCTGTATCATAACAGATTCTACTACTATACTTTTGAACAATGGGACCTAACGGATGCCTGTTGTCGAACCAAAGAAAAGTACCTTTCCCATTACCGACCGGATGAAAGGTGTCCCTCAAGTTCAGCAATTTCCTCCAACTCCAGGAACAGTCATTGGGAACGGGGATGCCCCACAACAAATAGATGGGAGCAGGAAATAAAATCTTTCTCATTCAGCGTAGTGCTGCTTATATAGAAAGGACAAAGCGCTGCTTATAGATATGGGCACAGCTTTCTTCTCTGTCTGTAGAGATTTTCATTGATCGTAGCTAATTAGGCGGCAACAACCGAAGAAGCAGAAGAAGTAGCTGCTACCGCGAATAAGCTGGGTTGGCTTCTTCTTTTTCTGAGTCTTAAGTAAGAAAAGAACCATTAGTTGGTCGCTGGTCTTATGGTAATGGTGACTATCTGCTTCGTTTCCAATGCGTAGTAGTTCTCAAGTGTAGGAGGTGCTTTTAGGTTTTACCGTGTTTTGAGCTTGCCGGTGTTTTCACTCTTTGAAATCATAACAAAAAGTGAAGAGTTGCGTTTTACCGGGAATTTTGGTTGTAAACTCAATTCATACTTAGAAAGCCGATCAAAAAGAGACAAGCGACGCAAACCCCGGTATTTTGGCTATCGATGAATTTGACTCTTAGGAATCATGGAAAAATGATCAAATTTGCTAGGTTTTGGCCATGGTGGAGTTCAAACTTTTTGGTTTCTCATGTGGTCTTACGAAGTCAAAAGGGGTTGCATGGTTTTGCCCCTATATGAGATGGAAAAGTTTCGTTTTCATGCGCTCCATAGAAGTCAAAAGGGCTTGCATGGTTTTGCCACTATATGAGATGGAAGTTCTTCATTCCAACAGAGGTCTTACGAAGGAAAACAAGGTTGCATCAATTCGTCGCTATATGAGATGGAAGATTTTGGTTTCACCACGGCCCCTACGAAGGGGAAATAGGAAGGCAGCCGAAGTGTCGTTCGCTCGAAACAAAGAGTCAAGAAACCTGGGAACTGGGGAATAGCTACACCTCATTTTACAGCTACACCACATTTATACAATATAGACTATCGAGCTAGTGAACTGGTGAACTGGTGAACACATCTCATTTGATCCATTCAACATTCCCCACATTTGACACCTAACACCAATACCAATACTCTAATACTATCACTGTACTACCACTGGACTAACACTACTCTACCTCATCTTATACCTCATATCACACCTATCACACATACTTACCTCATACTTACACATATACACAGGGAAGGGTTGTGAATGACTGGGCGAGGATAACCCGATGGTTTTTCTTTCGTTTGCTTTCAGCCTGATGTGTTTTCTGATGTGGGTGGCCGAGTTCTTCACGATAACTAACTATTTCAATAGTGAGGAAGGAAGTGGTGACCTCTCCCGAATTTCCATTGATGGACTGGCCTTCAGCCACGGGTTGAGTGCCTTAAGCCTTATTTAATGAAATAGTTGGGTCCGGGGAAAAGAGAGAGTGACTGCTTTCTATATAATAATGGTTGGATTGTTCATCCGATGGTAGGTCTGCCTTCAGCCGAGCTTGGGTTTCAAATTCCTAAATGTAAGGACCGGTCACCAATATAGTATCAGCTAGCGAAGGGAACCCTAAATGCTTCTGTAGCTCAGGCAGGACCTATTATTAGGGTTGGGGGAGGCGTAGCCGGGTCCATGAGTCTGCTGAGTGGCTAAAAGCATTGGTTTGCTAAATCGGCATACAATCAATAAGACTATATCATGGGTTCGAATCCCATTTCCTCCTTCCCGCAGAATATATCTCTTCTAGTTATTATCTCCTCCGGTTTCTTCTCACGGGTGGATTCTTATCTAAAGTTGTTGTCTTGGTTGGAGGTATCTCTTTCAAGTATAGGCCGCAGGCGCCTTTTTCTTTTCTTCTAAATATCTTGAACGTTAGGACCCGATCCTCATATAGTATCAGCATAAGAGGAAAACCGGTCTGGTATTTCCTACGACGTAAAGGCAGCCGAAGTGTCGTGAAAAGGTTCGCAAGAAACCATGATTTGTTGATCGGCTCCTTAGGTCTCAATCGCCGCTTCCAGAGATTGAGACCTAAAGATTGATCCTCTCCTTTCAGTCGAGTTGCTAAAGCACCTCTCGCTTGACTGACACATGGAACTCTAAGCTTCAAGTGACACATCCATCTCAGTCAAACATCTCTACCACTTTATGCATCTAATGAATTCCAGGGTTGGGTCATTATAACCACTTGATCGACAGAATGGGTGGGAAGATGGAGTGAAGTTCGTTTTTCGATAGCTTCCATCGTTTCAGGGTTCGAAGGTCTGGATCCAAAGTAAGATAAGAATGTTTTGCTAATGCGGCCAAGGACAAAAAGAATGGAAAATTCTTTCTGTACTAAAGATCTCAATTCAATAGGGAATTCATTGCCGAGATACAAATTGGGTTATTCCGCTTGTTGAAAAACAAGACCGAAAAAGAAGCTACCTCCTTTCGTGCGCCCCTCACTTCCTATCTTCAGATGGACAGTGAACCAAGACATGAAGAAGTGCAAAAGAACGAACTTATCCTTATATAAGATGAATTTTCTCTCTCTTCTACCTATGATCAGTAGATTGAAGACCAACAACATCTCGAGAAAGAAGGAAAAGAAGTAGAATCAATAATCAACGGCACCTAGATCATGAAACGGGCATCTCTTTCATCTACCCCCCCTATCTCTCTTCGATTATTCAAGTGATTGATAGTTACAGGACAGGGAACATCTCACTCCGCCTTGATCTTTCTTTTTCTACGATACGACCAAAAGATCTCCTTAAAAATATCGAAGAGCGTATAGATCACATTTGAAGTCGAAGCAGAGGGCATAGAGTCACCGACTAAAGCAAGCCAGGAAAGGTAATTGCTTACAGACAGACCAGATTTTTGAATAAGCAGCTTACTCTCAAACACCGTATTCCGCCAAAACCATTTACTACGCAAACAAGACCGGCAACTGGTTGAGCTGATAGGACCACAGCTGAGATTGACTCAAGAGCGTCTGTGGCTAAAAGACTAGCAGCATATTCTTCTTCAATTGCGACAGGAGCTCATTCTTTCGCAGCTTATTCGTCGTTTGGGCAAATGGATGTGGGATGGAGCTTGAACTAAGGGACCTGGGGCGTAGCCTTGATTCAAAGTGTCTAGGTACCAAGAGTAAAGGAAGGAGTCCTACTAATAGCCATGCTGAGCTGTCCTTATCGTAGTCATCTTTTCCTATTATTGAAAAGTTTCAACTTGCATGTGTTAAGCATAAGCTTCAATCTTTCGAAGCTCCACTGATTCATCAAAATGCATCCAAAAATCCCGGGATATTAGCACTTTTTCAGGCTGTTTTGACCTCGTCAATCAAAAATAATATTTGACAACATTCCTAAAATCGAGGATCTGAAACCGGGTCTTCACGTACTGATGAGGCTGAAAACACGGGATATAAGGAATTGATTCAAGTCGAAAAACCCTAATAAAAATGCGGATTTTCGTGCTGCTTTTATTCAACATTTCAGGGGATTAACGTTTTGTCTGGATGTGCTGGAAACAGATGAATGAAAACAGATGAACGGATTCCCCACCCAACCAATACAGATTATGCTTCGCTAACAGAAGATCAAGAAAAATCAAAGATGGAAATGCCAGAAATCATCCATCCATATCATATGCACTATTGATCGACCATCACTCCTCTGTGCTGGATATTAATTTCTCACCCAATCGACTCGTTTCATCTGCTAAGTCTGTCTGGCAATGGTTGGTCCAAGGACCCGCTTTTATATAGTATAGAGATATAGCCCCTCTTCTCCGAATAGCAGCATTCTTCTCTACTATGTGATTGAGAAGTCAGTTAAGTCAGTCTACTGTCCCGGCACAGAAGGCATTGAATACGGCTGTTCAGGCTAGCAACTGATTCTCCGGTAAGATAGATTCAGTAAGTTCGGCATTCAATAAAGAAAAGAAATGGGCATTGAGCTAAGTCAAGCTTTTTTCCAAGTGTTGTAAAGAACGGGCTACAACGAAAGTCAAAAAGATGAAAACTTCCGTCACTGCGCACCACTTTGGGCTCTGGTCCACTTTCGCTCCGTTTACGCGAATCGGTTGTATCTGCCCGCTAGGAACGGAACGCTGGGATCTGTTGACAACAGTCCCGCTAAAGGCCGCTGTCTCTTCTCGGCAAGGTAATAAGTTAGTTAGGAATCATAGCAGTCGGTGAAGCTTTTTCTTTGTTATGCACAGATGGTTGGGCGCAGCTGCTAAGGAAAAAGTGCTAAAGCTTTAGCTGCTTGATTGTCTGAAGAGCTCACTGAAGTTTCTAGCTCTTCTCCTCACGCTTTGTCATTCACTTCTATTGCTCCCCTGCCGGCCCCCCTCTGCCTCCGACATGCTTACTGTCGAACTTTAGTTGTGCCTCCGTTCCCCCGCCCCTTCGGAGTTCGTCAAAATCCGATTGGATTTGACGGAAAAAAAAACTTTCTCTCCCCTCATTTTTGAGGCTTTGGAGAATGGATCCCAATGCCGCTGAACCGAAGCGATCATCTAGCATCTCGGCGAGACGTTCGGATTGGAATCCGCCTGGAACCCGTGTACCTATAGCCTTAAAAATACCCGGGATAACCTCGCTAAGCTCTTCTTGCCGGTCTAATGCGAGTCGGAAAGCGGCCATTTCTTGCGGGGAAGGCAGCGCAGGGCGGCTTTCTGCGGTAGGTTGTGTTTGAGGGGGCAGGTAAAGCAGGGCCAGGCAAGGCTTATCGAAAGGAAGAGATCTTCGGACCTGAGACCTATCTCTATAGATGGTCGGACTCACTCGAGTACTTGCTAAAGGCAATCACAAACAAGAAGCCGTGATTAGAACACTCAAACTACAAGCTCAGTCTGTAGGTAATGCAGAAAGGAAATACTCCCCCCTTTAAGAAGACAATTGTACGCTTTCACCCAGGATGCTAAAGAGATGGCTATGGGAGGGCTTGACAGTAAGAAGAGTCTAAGAGCTGCTATATGCTATCCCGCTCATCCAGATAGGATTGGGAACGCATCCTTTGATACCTCCTACCTGATTCTTCTTCCTGACTCCTAGCGAAGTAATTGAGTTATATAAAGGTGTGCGTGCTGGAGGAAAGAAAGACGGGGACCTACCGCTCAGTAGTTCTCTCTGTAGCCTGATCTCTATAAGAACGAATAGGATCAACTCAACTTAATAGATTCCAGGGGTACGGTACCTTTCTTCTTTTGCTAGGCCTTTGCCTTCTGGTCTTTCAACCCTTGGATTGGTGTGATTTCAACCATTTAGCTATGAGCCAATCGACTCGGTGTCCAGCTAGGGCTACTCATCCCGCCTGAGGTCAATTGACTGATGATCCGGTGTCCAATCCCCACTCTTGCCACCTACCTATATATGATTATCTTTACCTTACCTTTGAGGCCAATCGACTGTGTCCAATCCAGCACACCATAGCAGGTTCGACCGGCAACTCATTCCTAAGTAACCCTTGAGGGTAGCGAAGCAATCACGAGAAGTACTCGAATGGTTCATATCTCTCTAATGGTGTAACTTCCGATACCTCGATAGATAAAAGTGAAACCTGCTGCGCTAGGAATTCAATCATCTATCTCATATGCACGGGAAGAGCTTTAATCGCCCAATGAGGGCCCAGTACCCAGGAAAGTAACTACTTTCGGGTTAGCCCTGACAACTGTTATCCCATCCAAAGGCAAAGGAAGAACTGCTTTTGTTTAGCGTTAGAAAGACTCACAAGCCGTACATCCTATCTAGTCATCGTACTTCCTACTCATAAATCAGAATTCTTTGATGCCCTGTGCTGGCTTTTTGCTTTGGTGTGCTCTACCCCTGAAGAACTAGAAAGACAGCCCTGTCCAAAGAAGAGAATAGGTGGTTGGCAAACAACAAAGAAAGGAAATTCCATAGTTACCAAGGAATGAAAGCTTCTTTTTCGCTAGGCGAAGACAGTGAGTCTACCTTTTCTTCTTCGTAAGATCTGTCTTTGATGAGCACACCCCTGTACACAGGGTGATGCGCTTTCCTCCCTTCTTCGATCGTACTCAACTCTGTCTTAGGGCAGCACACCTATCTCTTCTTTTCTTTGGCAAGGCCAGATTAACGAGAGGAAAGGGTGACCTGCTTCACTGCGCAAAAGTGTGCTGCAGAGGTTGTGATGTAGGACCCCGACTTCTATATGATCAGCCCCAAGGTATAGACCCTGCATTCGAAACCAACTTCACAAGAGTAAGAACTAGAAATGTATGACATTTGCTCACGGCAGCGTGCTAAGAAAAGGTAAGGGTTTCGGGCTTTGTATGTTAGCCGGTGCAGAGTTGCTGAATCAATATCGACTGACTTCAGCGGAGTGTGATAAGAGAAGCTTTGTTAAGGAACCCTAGAAGGCAAATACATCGATCACACGAATGCGATCACACCAATCTTTGAGTTTGTGATTTAGTAATAGTAGGTATGGGGTTGGCAGTTCCATGACCATATCCCTGGCGCAGCAACATTTCATAAGAATTCAGGTAAATAAGACTTAGCATAGATCTGTTCACTACAGTTCTCACTGACCTAGCGAAGCAAAGCACACTACTTCACTTGGAAGAGTAGTCAATAACCTTTTCTATCTTCTTTCCTCAGTAAACGGAGTAGGCATTCCTTTCTATTACAATGGTAAAGGGGAAGTCATAGAGTGATTCCAATAAGGGATGAGGTCGCAGGTACCGAGGGTCAACCAAAGGCCAACAATTCTCCTTTATTCTTTCGCGGGTGATAGACTTCTGTTTTGGCTTCAACATAGATACGAGCCAGGCATCCCATCTAAGAGGATTCTTCGTTAAATTGATTCAACAGAACTCCTAAGCTTCTCCTCAGCACACAGATGCAGGTCTTCCTGTGCCCTATAACCCGGGCTATCCACAGCACATCCAAAGGTATTTATAGCACACACTCCTGCTTAATTCTCTTTGTTTTTTCTTTCCTCCGTATCTTTCTTTCTGTGTTGACTGTTTTTCTCTGCCGCTTAGTTGCTCTAAAGATATTAATATTGAAGGACCCATCTTTAGCACACTACTTGAGAACTTTCTTTGCGAACAGCTTTCTTGGTTGCTTTGGTGTGCTGCAGTGTTCCTCGTTTGCTGCGCTAGGAGTCTACTTCTATGGAAATGTTCGGTAGTCGGTATGACGACAAGTTCATCAATGAAGAAAGCCAATTAATTCAATTCTATAAATAGAATATACAGCTGAAGTGGAATCCACGGCAACTTCCTGGTACTCATTGTGCAGCGCTATAGGAGTGTGTGTGCTTGTGCAGCCTTATCTATAATATTAGGAATGAAGCAGTGAAAGGAAGCAGATCGGAACCAACAACCGCTTTGAAGCTCCTAGAGAAAGACCGGACTCTTTGTGCTTCCCTCAAAAAGGAGTGATTCGACCAAGTAATAGTGCTATAGCCCGTACACCCCTTCCTCACATTCTTTTGTTACTACTACCCGATCTAATACTTATCCCGACAGAGGATCTACTTCATTGTTCGGACTGGGAATTACGATTATCATATTTATGAAAACCATCGTCCTTCAGAATCCGTACTTCTTCCAATGGAACCTGTAATTCCATAATTTTTAGTTCAGAAATAAGTCCTCAAAGCAGGATTCTTTCAAACCTTGATGCAAAGCTAAGGACCCGAGCACCTGTTGCCTAAAAGCACACACCAGTGATCGGTTCAATGATCGTATACGCTCAATAGAATGGGCTAAAGAATGAGAGAATATATGAGCGAAAGAATGCTGCTTCTGACAGCCTCTGCTTCTAAGCCTTTGTCACCCTCGCTTATTCGTTGGTGTGCTATGGTCTACTCTGAGGAGACTAGAAGGGCGGTCGGGCAAAGATAAAGAAAGGGAGATTAGGCAAAGATAAAGAAAAGGAGATCGCTTACCCGGGAGAGTATAAAGTCTCAGACCTGCCAATCAGATTCTTTGAAAATTATCTCAACACAAAGAATCGGTCGAAGCAACCTTGGCTCACTGAGCAGCTCTGCGAGTGGAAAGATGGGCTTGGCTATAACAAATATCGCCTGAACTCATCAGCATATAGAGGAAAGGGAGACCGACCTTCTGTACCATATCCTGTTCCCCTGGATGGCCCTGATATAGAAATAAGAACTAGTAAGCCAAGCAGTAACTAATTTTTTAGTGAAACACTCAGGATCTGGGGAATATCAGATAGTACTAACGCAGCACATTCCTGTGTGTAAGACTTAGCTTACCGATTCACCATTTCACTTCTCTTGCCTCCGGCTTTTCTAAGCGAGAGAGATTGGCTAAGCGCCATAGTGCTAAGGGTCTATAGAAGATAATTTGGGTGGCCTCGGGGCTGATCATCCAATATCCACAAAAGATAGCAGTTTCGTAGCATCTGATTCAAAGGCTTCTCAGAGTTGCTTTGCTAAATTATATCGAGCCCAGCCTTTTCCCAAGCGACCAGTGGAACCAGTCCAATCCCCTTAGGCGATAAGTAGTACTAAAGCAGGTTCGGCGCTGGTCCGCCTTACACGGTACTAAAGCTCGAATATCCCTCTACGAGTTACCTCATTCCTGTGGTTGTTCTCTTCTGCTCTGAGAGACCGGTCAGTCTCTGCTCGGTTAACAGGTATGGGGGAGACTCCTGGTAAGGTCCCGTCTGAACATTTCTTCCGAGTTGGTTCGTTAGGAAGGGTCGGCTCGCTCTCTAAGCTCGCTTCCTATACTATCTGAGTTTGACAGGGATGTGCTGAACAAGGAACTAGTACGGTGTGCTGCAAAGCATCAGAAGATAGGAACTCTGATAAAGCATCCGTAGATTACCTGGTAGGTATGACACTTGCTCACGGCAGCAGTGTGCTACAAGGTAAGGGTTTCGGGCCAAGGCATTCCCGACCTAGCAGATTATCAGAAGAACCGGTGCGCTGCACTTCCTGACATCAGCAGCCGAGTGTGCTGAAGAGTTCTGTTCCTTCATTCCAGCACAGAGGGTTGCTTTAGGATCAGATCACAAGGAACGAGCGAGGGTGAAGAAAAAACAGAGGAAGACTCAAACTTGTCCTCGGATTAATCAACCTACTTCGCAACTGCCAACCAGCTTCAAATAAGGATTCAAAACTGCTAGCGAAGCAACCTCAGAGGCTATAGAAGCTACCATCTAAGATTAGGGCCTTCTCTTCTGATAAAAGAAAGGAGAACTCCCTGCTTATCTAGGAATCCAGCAGTGTGCTCACATCGGTGTGCTAATCTTCCATCTCCAGTCAAAAGTAAGCAAACCTAGGAAATACAGCTGGGTGTGCTTTAGGATCAACAAGGAAGAAGGGTAGAAAAGTGTGCTAAAGAAGGACCTCGAGGTGTGTGCTTGTGCTGATTGAAATTATATTCAGATTAGCAGCACACCCCTACTACTCTGTGCTGGGCATACATCCTAGTAGGAATGGAACTCGAAACAAAAGAGTAGAGCACACTCCTAGCGCAGCAAACGAATTAACTCCACCTGGGAATCTGAGCTATCAACTGACCGATAAGAGTGAACTACAGAAGTTCACTGCCTTAGCTCACTCCTTTCCCTTCTCCAGCACAGTGCTGGTTTAGAATCTCTTTGCTAGTCTTTGTGGGGTTGCTGTTTTGCTTCCTCTCTAGCACATCCCTAGGGTTCCCAAAGGAGATTAGCTCCTCATCACTTTATTCAACCGTTGACGAGAAGGACTCAGAGTTCTCAACTCCCAGCCAACCCTAAAACCAGGAACTCGAAACCCGTCAATCGCGAAAACAAGGAATCGTTGTGCTTCAAAGCAGCGGAATCGGAAGATGAGGACTTCGAGTGGTCAAACACCTATTACCAAAGGAGATTAGCTGCTCAGCTCCTAAACAAACAAACCCTGAGCTTCGCTAGGAACCGGTCTCGGAAAAGGCAAATGAAGAAATTGCTGCGATAGGAATCGATAAGACAGAAGGGATTCCTATCTTAAACAAAGAGCTCAACTCCAGCACACTACTCTTATAGTAGGAATGCCTATTAGATTGGCTTTTCACATCTCGAAACATACCAATCCTCTTTGTATGGCCATTCTTCTGTTAAGAAATCGAGTTGAGAAAACCCCTGAAGGTCTGTAGTATCTAAGAGTTTTGTCAAATGGGATTGAATTGCACACAAAACAGAAGACCTTGACTTATATGCGTACTATAAAAGTAGAGGAAACCGGGAAATACCAGAAGAGTGTGCTGAAGGAAAGAAAGAGGATGGCACCTGTCCACTTACTACCTACACTTGCTACACTTGTTAGACTAAACCAGCACAGAGAGACAGAGAGGAATGAGGGAAATAGTGGATTGGAAACAGAGTGAGGAAAACCGGCACCCTACGCATAAGAGTTATCCTTACCCACTGGTACATGAGAGTGCTAACTTAGGAATGGAAGAGAAGGAAGACTAGCTAGTCATGCAACTGTCAGCCCAGCAAAGAGTAGAGCACACTACAGTAACTCAACTACCCGGTTCAAGCTACAGATGAGACAGACCACCGAGGCGTGTTCCTCGGCGTTCTATCGCCTCCACGCTATCCCCGTGGATTCGAAACCACTGACAGAAGGATTTCGAGTCCTTGGCTTTGCTCTAAGGATTTCGAGTCCTTTGCTTTGCTCTAAGGATTTTCAGTCCTTTGCTTTGCTCTAAGGATTTCGAGTCCTTGGCTCTAACTAGCTAAGCATCATCGGCTTGGTCGGCCTTTACCTAACCAACTACCAAATACTACGCAGGCTCATCAAACAGCGTACTCAAAGCTTTCTTCAGGATTGAGAACTTACGCCAGAGCTAGAAAGTGGGCGCGGGTTCGAACCGCAGACAGAAGGATTTTCAGTCCTTTGATCTCCAGAGCTACTACCTGTCTCCCACTTGATGATCTATCAACGATCTTGCTTCTCTTATGAAATTGATAGTTTGTGAGAGGGATGCAATAACTCGACTGTAAGGTCCACCAGGTCCGTAGGAGAGTCAGTCTTTCTCTAAGCAAGCTGTTTTCTGGCCTATACGGAAAGAGTTTTCAAGGAGGAACCCAGCTTCTCCCCTCTCAGCGGAGAAAGAGGAACCAAGCTTCTCCCCTAAAGGAGAAGGGGGGAACCCCTTTCCTTCCGTCAGTCTCCAATTTTCGTTAGTTCTCTCTCTTAACAGAGCGGAATTCTCCCAGGTTTCAGTCTCTTTCGCTTACTGACGAACGGAGCACTCGCATGTCTTTAATACTAAATATATCCCTATTCACCACATAGGAACCGGCCGGAGCTTTACTAATTACGAATCATGAAATGTTGACCGAACAGTAAGCCATTTACCTGGATCCCATTTACCCGATGCTGCAACCAGGACTTTATTATTGACTGGACTCTCCTATACTCGGAATTGCAGGTGGAGTTTCAATTCTCTCGTGTAGAGCTATTACCAATATATCGATCCTTCTGATGTTCACAGTTTGACTTGTGGTTAGACTCTTCCTCTAAAAGAGTTCAACTGCTTGTCCCTTCCGAAAGTGGTTTACATGGGGCTGGTAGGTCTCTGGTTGTGACCCCCGGAGGAACCCTGGCTCTAAATAGCAAGACTCGGTTTTGTTCCGTTTGATTGATTTCTAGTTGGGAAAGCATAAGTAGCTGCAACACATAAGATTCTATTTCACCAGTGCCCGGGGCGAGTAGTTTCCCGTTGCAACAAAGTAAGTCGTTTTTGCCACTTCTAAGGTTTATTCTAGACTCGATCTCTTCCTGTAGCTCATGAACTCTCATTCAGAAAGATTTATATCATACAGCAGTGAGCCCTTTTGATCCCAAATACATATAGCACGACCGGGTTGGTTCTTCTTTTGTAAATCGTGTCAATAAATAAGGGTGAAGAATCTCCTGTTGCGTGATATCAGATATCACATGGAGGAAGACAAGCTGTGGCGCCCACCTGCGCTGGTCTGCGTCTGACTACTGTTCCCTAACTTACATTCCATTCTCAGGATTTGCTTTCCCTTACAAAACTATCATAAAACTGTACAAGCATAAATAGTGAAAGATTGAGCCTCCTTCGGACCCTCACCTCAATAGTTATCTTACTAGCCCACGGAACTCATCATATCAGAGTAAGCATAAAAGTTACCTCAAAAGAGAGTAATGCTTATAGGAGGTCTATCCCCCTTCTGTCATGCCCTTCCCTTTAGTAAGAAAGAGCTGCCTCCTCCTTGCTGCTCGCGCTAAAGCAATTGTAGCAGCTACAGTAGGAGAAGAATGCCGACGGCTTTCGTTGTTTATCCAGCAGTTGAACTTTCGGAATAGAATAGGCTCAATGACTTTGCCTGCTTTCTTGCTTGCCCCGCTCTCCTTAGAAGCGTTGGTTGAACCGCTGGACTCTATCTCCGTTGATTACTATTGGAGGGGAGCTATAGAAGCTATTTTACCTACGTGAACACTTCAGCTAGAAAGAAAGTACTATTTCTCATTATATAGAAAAGCCTTGAACCGGGTAACCCGTCATGGGAAACTTGGCCGAGGAACACCTCTCACAGAGTCATCGGTATCCCTGATAAAAAGAATCAAACGTCGAATGGTCCGAATGAATGCTACATCAGGAGCCGAGTTTACTTCACTCCCGGTGACCCGCCGTCGTAATAGCACTGTGGGCGGAAGTTACTATGTGATCACGGCTTCCGACACTGCATTCATCCAGACAAGCCCTTTTAGATAGGGCTTTTCGAGTAGAGAAAGGTGGAAACTCTTTTTATAGAGAACCCCTTCTGGACCAAAGATGGGCATCCCAATCACTTTTGTCACAACCAACTCTTGGCAAATTGTGTTCATAATATATTCAATAATGGTCTCGAGCTCATCTGTAAATCATGGCATGGGTAGAGAAGAATGGCTAGCTATCCTTGAGTGACACATCGCAATGATTGTATCGAAGACGGGCGGAGGAACCCCTTACTTTACTATATTATTATATGTCACCATCCAATCTTGGTTATATTATGTCAATTCTGCCTCATCGTGAATGAAACGTTTTCTTTGAGTAACCCATTCTGGACGACGAGAGGAATGGTGAAATATACTTTTTAATGGGTCTCTTCCGAAAAAAGAAATCTCTGCTTCGTTGCCAATTACCGTCCTGCTACCAACCAAAAAGCCACTTTCGTATGAATCTATTCTAGTTCCTTACCTGGCGCAAAACCTATTGGATATCCCGACTTGACGATTTATTCTATTGGCTTATCAATTTCTCACGGGCTGGGGAAAAGCCAAACAGAAGGAAAAGGTACGGAGGAGGAACCCCTGGCATAAAGGCCGGAGATTAGAATAGAATGCTGACTTCTAGTTTTTAGCCGGGTAGGAGATCGAAAAAGTCTTAAAAGTGAGTGCATCAGTCTTATCCGATTACTTAATAGAAGTCAGTCTCATCTTTGAATTGCTGAGAGGACTTAGGAGAAGCTTATTCGTGACTATGAGCAAAGACCCGCGGTAGTGATGGCTACAAGTGGGCTACGAGACCAAGGTGGGGTTGCTAGACTGAGTCAGGGGAGAAAGAAGTGGAATCAACGGGAAAACTTCATTGCGATAATCAATCATATGGGGGCTTGCAGACCTTCTTCCTATGGGAAGCAAGTTAATAATGTATCGGGTAAGGCCGGTCCTAGGTACATAGTTACATCATAAATGAGTGCTCTTCGTTGAATTCTGACTTTACGGGCAGTTAGAGGAAATACGTTTTCATTGCGTAGATCGAGGCCGTGATGCAAGAAGACAAGGACTCCTTGGAAGGAAAGAGATTACAAAAACTGGCGCTTGGCTGTCAGGCGCAACCCTTTGACTTGGTTTCCTTGTCGAGTCAATTCGTTCTTCCAGTTCTGCAAGACTGGTTATGTCGCAGAGCTGCGGTTTTCCTTTTTCTTGTTTTTCGCATAAAAGCTGTTGCTGTAATAGAAAGCGCATACAAGCTAGCACTGACAAGTAAGCCTGCTCACAATCGCATCTATTATTAAAGCTTTCTTTCGTATAGAAATATCAGCTGTGACTATACTGGCTAGTTAGAAAAGCAATCCGGCACGTAAGCAAACAGTCCTTTCGACGCTTAAGCATATCAGCTCTTCTCACTATCTTTGTATCAGCTGTTCTATCATTTTCCTTACTGAAAGTCCGGAATAAAGAAAGCGGTTACTGGCGCTGTTACTACTCTTCCTAAAAGCCCTGTTGGCGCATATCGTGGGAATGAAAGCAGTTCCTAGTAATTCCTTACTTCGACGACTGAAGGCTGTTGTCGATGTTGCAGTTACTGTCGCAACATCCGCTGCTGATCTATATTCAAAAAGATTGTGTACTAATAGAAGCTGTTCCTGAATCTAGCTTAGTCGCATTTCTCTATCCGCATGTCGTCCAGTGGGAGTGGGAAATTGGGGAAAAAGCCGAAACGGAACTAACGGAGATTGAGGTATACTCCGTGCTGCGAAACGGATTCGGCCAGTACAATACTGAGTATTATTGAGGCCATGAAGACGGACAGCGCCGAGGAACGCCTGCCGGCTTTCTATATAATAGAGGGGCTCTTTGTTCTCGAATCGGAAGGAGTGTTACGGGGCGCCCATGCGCTGGAGGTCAGAATCACGCTTACGAACGTCGGGATCTCGCTCCCTATGGCTACAGCTACTGGTCCTTCTGCCAGATCTCTACTCCCCGAAAGGTTACTCTCCTTTCTACCGAGCAAGCTCCATTCATGCCCAACCATCGCACACAAGAGACAGCCCTTCGGACCTATGGCGAACCAGTATCGTACTCTAGGGCGGGCTAGTCCCCGAAAATGCCCGTTAATCAAGTTGGGGACCAAATCTTCCTTATAATCAAATAAGACTTCCGCGTTGTAACAAGCCTTCTGAGCCAGGATCAAACTCTTCTTTTGGAGGAAGCTAACCACTCAAAAAATCCGCATTTTTCATCCGGAACAACAGAATTGAGTTTATCTGTCTAGTAAGGTGTGAAACCTGCTCTTACTTACGAAAGTGAAGGAGTGGAGGTTAGATGAGTTAAGAGAGGAATTGAATAAGCTGTTGAAGCAATAGGAGTTCTTGGTGTAACCGCAGTTGAGTAAATATCCGCCGTGGTTGAATCACTAAGCTGTGGTAGTGCTGGAGTACTCCTATCCGCTTCAGTTGGTAAAAGAAAGAACTTCAACGGCTAAAAGACTTGCAGCTGATGAAATAGCTAAGGTTCCCTCGGGGACGGATCTCCACTTCTGATTCAATTGTTCGAGGAAGAGGTCAAAGTGAAATAGAGAGAATTTAGTTGATAGCTTCAGTAGTAGTTGCTTAATGGTGTGTAGTGGGATGACCTGGTAGCGATCATATTAGTATGTATATGAGCAGGACTTTCAAGATCTGATATCTTTCAAGAAAGTCGGACCATTTATCACATCAAGGTAACTACGATAGGCAAAAGAAGACTCTTAGGTCGTTGATTCAAATTCTACCTATATTTGCATTCACTTAATGGTCAAACCTACAATGGAATTGACTCTAACATCCGATCCGGCCGGAGGAAAGACTGACTACTACAAGGGCTTGTGCCAACCAACAAGAAGGGGGACGGAGCAAAGACATCTCTTGGCCAGAACCGGACATTGCCCTTTACCATCTCACCACTAGGAGACTGGGACTCGAGGCGTGGTTAAGTATTCCCTTCCGCTCTGGAAGTCAATTTATTTCCTATCTTTCGGTTCCAAATATTTTTTTCTTATAAAGAGTGTATTGTATGGTCCAGTTGGTGTGGAGAGATGGGTCACTCTTGCGCATCTCGCGCTGTGGTGATTGGTAGAGGAGCCGAGCGTACGCAAGAATCAAGTGCCTCAGGGCTTCCACTAGGCAATCGGACCACTACATCGAATGAAATAAACTGGTTTCACGCTGCCTGAGGTCAAGTCTTCCCCGCTATTCTAACTCTAAATCCCGGTCGCACCCTTCGCACAACAAATCCACTTTGAGGCGTCGGCTGAACCTTCGATCCTTTAGGAAATGACCAGCAACAAGAGGATGAGATGCCGAGGAATTTTTGTGCTAATCCCAGGACCAATCCCGTTGTTTGGGCCAGCCGAGAAGACAGACAGCGCACTCAGGACTAGGCCCGTATCCAGAACGAATAGAAGGAGGATAATTGCCATTTTTATGCTAACAGGCTGCTCAACTTTTGGAATGAGAACCAAAAGAGACCGATTAATCTCCGCGTACTGTCTCGGATCACTCATGGGAACGGGAGTGGGTGGTCCCTTAGGAACGGCGGAAAGGAAGTACTGGTTCAACCAGATACGAGTAACGGAACCGGGGTTGATCAAAGACATGCGCCGAGTGCCAGGAATGACTATAAGCCGATAGAGTCGTTGTGGCATGCCATGAACCGATAATTTGACTAGTGCCAGGTACAAGAAAGAGTTGCTATTCATGGAATGTGTGGTTCCTTTGTTGTCACTTTCTTTCCCTTTGGTCTCTGGATAGCTTGTTTGTTTTGTTTTAATAATAGTATGAGTTTTTCTAGTATTGGTAGTTAGACTGGGAGTATAGGGAGTATCGCTGCTTCCCTCTGCCAGCTATCCTCAGGGTACTGGTAGTGAAGGTTGTTGTTTCTATCGAGAAGGGGCTTGCCCCGCATCCGTTGTAGCAGGCAGTGCTCATTCTTTCATTCCTTTAGTTAATATCTTAGTATAGGCTGTCCTGAGGGAAGAATTGTACTAGATAAATTCCGTTTGGTCTGTTCCAGTCTGTACTCTGTTTATCGGCGAGTTATTGTTTTTCAAGGGCTTGCCGCGTATCAGTTGAGTTCCCTCCGGATTGGATTGGCTTCCTCAGAAGGACTTCTAAAGACAGGACTTCCTTTCATCTGACGCTGATGCTCCTACCGGCCCTTGCTTTCACACTTGAGAGATGGTGTTCCTTCTTAGTTCACTCTCATTTCCTACTCTGACTCGCCGAAGTGAGTTGTGGCTTCTAATCTAAATAGTACGATGCGAAGCTAAGATAGAAAACAGAGAGAGGGATGGTGTGTAAGATGAGATTCTGTAAGTCACTTAATGATTGTTTTCAGTTGAAAGTTGAAAAAAGAAAGAAAAGAAGTCGCTCACCCGCCTACGATTGATTGGAGACTTATTCAATAGGTCCTCCTTCCCGAATTCCAGGGCGTCTAGCTTAGATCGCATTTGATTTCCCTTACTCCTGAATAGAATAGTGAAAGATTGAGCCTCCTTCGGTTCGGACCCTCTTCTAAGAAATGATAGGTAAAGCGCTCTAACCGGGGGCTCAATTTTCCTTCAAACTGACTTTGTCTTTTCTTTTGCTTCTTTATCCATCCAAGCATTGAGTGATCAAAGAATCTCTCCTTGAAGCTCAATGTACCCTCCGACTGACTCTCCGTCCTCAACTCCACCTTATACTCCTTCTATAAAGGCGGAAATCATACGAGCTTTTAAAGAGGGTCTTAACCAAATAGATCCTCAAGGGTCCTTTGGGAACGCCACTGACAAAGAAATTTTTCAAACTTTGAATCTGGAGACTCTCTTACTGTCGAAAGGAGAGGCCGAAGAGATATGTCGGTCTTTATGGACTCATCCGTGGCCAAACTTCAAAGAAACAGAAAAAAACTCCATATATTCGAAAGTTTGGCAGCTTCTTGAAAAGCACGAGCGGAAAAAACCATGAAGGAAGAAGTATTGCGCTATTTACCAGTGAGTGGGATTATTGGACTGATCTTTTGGTGGTGAGTTTCCTTTTTTCTTTTTTTCGCTATGCGCCGCTCCGCCAGCAAGGAGTGCCACGCACAAGCAGAGCGAAAACAAACAAAGCAGGGGAGGGGGAATTATTCGTTGGGGGAAATCCTTTGATTGCGTATTATAGATCCATGTCTTTCTTGTTCCACTAGCTAGGAGAAAATTTGCACATGTCCGTTTCGTTATTACAACCTTCTTTTTTGATGTCAAAGACCAGAAGCTACGCGCAAATTCTCATTGGGTCTTGGTTGTTCTTAACAGCGATGGCTATTCATTTAAGTCTTGGGGTAGCACCACTAGATCTTCAACAAGGTGGAAATTCTCGTATTCTCTATGTACATGTTCCTGCGGCTCGGATGAGTATTATTGTTTATATCGCCACGGCTATAAACACTTTCTTGTTCCTATTAACAAAACATCCCCTTTATCTTCGCTCTTCCGGAACCGGTATAGAAATGGGTGCTTTTTTTACGTTGTTTACCTTAGTTACTGGGGGGTTTCGGGGAAGACCAATGTGGGGGACCTTTTGGGTGTGGGATGCTCGTTTGACCTCTGTATTCATCTCGTTTCTTATTTACCTGGGTGCACTGCGTTTTCAAAAGCTTCCTGTCGAACCGGCTTCTATTTCAATTCGTGCTGGACCGATCGATATACCAATAATAAAGTCTTCAGTCAACTGGTGGAATACATCGCATCAACCTGGGAGCATTAGCCGATCTGGTACATCAATACATGTTCCTATGCCCATTCCAATCTTGTCTAACTTTGCTAACTTCCCCTTCTCAACCCGTATCTTGTTTGTTCTGGAAACACGTCTTCCTATTCCATCTTTTCTCGAATCTCCTATAACGGAAGAAATTGAAGCTCGAGAAGGAATACCAAAACCTAGTTCACTCGCTTGCATCCATGGCTGAATGGTTAAAGCGCCCAACCTAATAAAGAGGCAAGTAGGTTCGATTCCTGCTGGATGCACTTGGAACGTTCAGTTCAATCGCAACTCACAGAATCTAAAGAGATAGCTCGCCCTTATAGCAACCCTATTACTCTACCGGAACAGTCATACAAAGCTTTCGCTGTCAATAAAGACCATATAGGTTAAGATAGTCGGGACGAACCCACACCCTAATAATAGAAGGTTTGACCCCCCTTGATTAATCTTAATCCACGTCTCAATTAAGTAGCTATCTTAACAGATCAGTGAAGAAGAGACAATAAAGTTTCTAGTACCAGGTTTGACAAGTCAGGAGGAGAAAGGTGTTCCTCGGGCGAAATTCTCTTTCCTCTCAGGCCACCAGGAGCTTCTAACGAACCAGGTCCGATGGTTGGCGTCCAGTGTGACGAACACCGGATTTCTCCTTGAATAGGAGGCATCATACCCAATTACTCCCCCTTTAAGGTAGTCATTTATTGTGGCCTAAACCAACTACTGTGGTGCCTCCTTTGGCAACACAACCAAAACACATTTCTTGTGCTCAGTCGTGCGGGAAGGCTAGTAAGACCTCTCCCCACCGAGGTCTGCTGCTATTGAATCACCTGTACTTGAATATGTAGATTCTTTCTCCTACTAGTGAAGAAGATTGCATGCTTGAAGCAAGATCGATATCTCCCGAGGAACGCCTGTTTACTTTGAGTGCGATACAGCTACTCGACCGCCTGCCCTTTCATATGGATAGAGGGAATTTCCCGCTCCGGAGGAACCATTTTTTTCACTTTCCTGCCTGGCAGCGGAAACCTAGCACAGTTTGAAGTCTGTGTCTAGCCGAGTTGCGACATATCGGCTAGAACCTTGCAGATTGCAACAGAGGGGTTCCTCCAAGAGTGAAACCTGAGGAAAGGGAATGGTTAGATTACAGCCTTCCTTCCCCCATCAGCAGGCAACAACACTGGGAATAAGACGCTCGACCGACGACCGGGAGATGAAAGATTTATGGCAAGGAGAAAGAAATTCTTTTCATAGCTGGTTCGATTTTTGGACAATCTTTTTTTATCACGCCAATCCTCCCAAGAAAAGATTGAAAGCTCTCTCACGGGTGACAGGAACTCAAAGAAGAAGATATTCATAAATGAGTTGAATCACCTGGTTTTCATTACCGAAAAATGGATTTTGTCCCGTGTGTAAACCCCAATGATTGACTTCCTTTGATTCTTCAGTTCGAGTTAAAGCAGCACCTTCAGGATCAAAACGAAGAGCTAAATCCCATTATGAAAGAGACTTCAGTGATTGAACTTTAAGCTCGATACCAAAGTGAATAGTAGAATAAAAAAATTTCACAGCTCCAATAACTCTTGATTTTCTTCTAGCTATTGGAGTTATCATCCTTGGTATCAGTCCTCGTTACACTGGAGAATATGTATAGTCTTCGTCTCAGTCCCACTTTAAGCCAAGCGAGGTTGGGTTGGATGCGCGTGACTTGCTTCCTCCTGTTCTCCTTGCTGCGTCGAAACTCGGGCATTGGACTCATTCTTTTCGCCACGTTCAAGCTTTAGAAATTCTTTCCAGGATCCAATCGTCAAGATCTCATGCAGGAGAGAAAGAAGGAGAAGTCTCGACTAAAAGGCGTTCCCGGGGCGAATAAAGTATGTAACTGGCTTAAGAACAAGAAAGCAAGAAAAAGGTATGAAGTTCTAATTGTACAATGCTATTACTTCATCCGCTGTGAACAGGCTGAAGGAATTGGATCTTGTCTCTTTGAATCTGCTTTTAAGGCAGGAAGTCAGAACTAGAAACTTTCTCTTCAGATATCCCCCATACGTTCCCTTGTGTGAAAGAGCTGTAGAATAAGTCCTAGCTATCTGATAATAGCAGTCTTCTTGCTATGGGCTTAGCACTAGTCTGCAATACTCAATTCATACCAGTAGTACGGTTGATAACTTGTCTTTCAAAGTTGCCCTGGTGTATATCCCGGAGTACTTCCTCCTCAGCCAGTAGGCCTATTAGTGTATAGATCCTTCCCGGCAGGGAAGATACAATTCCTCACAAAGCAACTGTCCGGCGAGGAACAGCACTTTCTTGGCTAACAAAACCCCTCCCTTGGCTTCATCCTTTCTGGGGGAATTAGACGGGCCCGTCTCAATTCAACACAAAGCACCTTTTACCTAAGAGGTATGCAAGCCTTTGAACAACCTAACCGTCAGTCTGAGCTCTATGGATCTTTCGTAAGTCAGTCAATAGTCGTCCCGGTAGTGTAAGAGGGAGATTGACTAGTTGCCCTAGTGGAAGTGCTTCATGCTTTTGTGATTTTTGCCTATGCTCTGTTCCTACACACTACTCTACTCGGAACACCCAGCTGTGAAAGCGGCCAAAGAATCCATTTGAATCGGCCCGGCCCTCAGAGAGGCACTTTAGAGGCCTTCGAGAGAGACCGTACGAGTGTTATTGTCGGATGGGCACTAGCTTGACGCTCAACAACAATACGAGTTAGCGCACCTAAGCCTTGTCTTTCTGCCTGCTATCCTGTGCTAATAGACTAGTTGCTAAGTTGTATCGTAGGGTCAGCTAGCTCTTCTGGTAGGGCTGCTCGGCTTGCTGCTGTTGCATCTCTTGTAGCTAGGGCAGCTCAGTCAGGTCAGGTAGCTGGCATTCCTTAGCTAAAGAAAAGCAAGGGTCAGATTGTCAACTAAGGCACCCACTTAGGGCAAGGGGTTCTTCCTCTTCCTTCCTTTCATAACACTCCTTCCCCGTCTTACTAGGCGTTAGGCCCTCCACATT